>VWZV01014419.1:223119-244278 GCA_013397155.1 Irena cyanogastra | reverse complement strand
TTTTATTTGTTTTTATATTTGTTTTATTATTATTCTATATAAATATATTTGTAGGAATAAGTCTGGAATAGTTTACTGTCCTTAGTAGTAGAGAAACATACATGCTGTAGTCGGCATACATACTACACTGGGACACATTACTGGTTGTTAATTAAAAGGAGAAGAGGCTAGAGACTCCTTAGATTTGTGAATTCTTTTCTACTTCTGTGTGCTGCTGTCCTTGCTTTCTGACAGAATTTTTGTTTTGTGTCATCTTCTCATATTCTTGTGTCATACTCCCTCACTAATGAGAGGATAGACCTCATTGCTATAACTTTTCAGCTCTGGTAATTCTGATTATTTGCTGCAGAGATTCTTTGGCTAATATCAGCAGTTAGTTAAAGCCTAAATTGTTTCACTGTGAGTCAGAGTATACTTGAAGTCTTGTGCTGTAGTATCATTTATGCCTTCATTAACTATGTTTTAATATCTGAGTAAGCCAAACCGAGTTACTGAATGCTTTTGTAATCTGAGCCTGTTTAAACTCGAAATAGTGCTGTTCACGGTTAATCATCTGCGTTAACGTTTGTATTGTAACTTGTCCTTGCTCTGTGTGCCACTCAAATGGCAGTCCCTCGATAAGGATAAAATTAAGGGTATTTGATAGAATTGTGTTTTAGAACAAGAAAATGCCTGAAAGTAAGCGACCATTTAGTTTTCTAATAGTTTCTTACAATGTAGAGATGACAAATGAAAGGTGGGAATTTAAGCGAAGTTAGCTAAACATACAAACCACGTTGCTGGCTGCAAAACTAACTGCTGGGCAGAAGTGCAGAACTTGGCTGAAAGTGAGAGTTCATGCACAGTACACAGGCAAACACATTCTTCTGGCAGCTCCTGATTAACAGAGCTGTAGAGACCAGTTTTGTTAGTCAGTGCTATATGATAAAACCAGTAATTTGTTCTCTTCTAGAAGAAATCTGTAGAATAGAGCTGGTAGCACTTTTTGAAATATAGCTCTTTGGTAAACAAATGCGCTATTTGAAGGTGAAATGAGCATTTTTATGAGTAGACTCCTCTGAGCAAATTTACTTTCCTGACTTGGGAAATGCTTCTCACTTTCTTATTCCATTTATAAAAAAAGTATACAATAATAATATTCTATGCAAATAAAATGGTATATTTTTTGTATGTTTGAGGCATATTACAAAAAACTTCAGTTGCAAGTATAAAATTGCAGTATAAAATTTACTTCAATATAGTGAAAGAATTAGATTGTATTTTCAAAACGAAAAGCATTTCAAGTATGTTTTTCATAAAGCTGAAATATATTCCAGAGGATTGAAATTTAAATAGTGAACAAATTATACCTAAGGAAAAAAAGGATTGCATTGCTTTAATAAAAATGCATGGGATCCAGGCTTGATTATTGTCAAAATCTGCTCCTTGAGATGACTTTCTTCTTGAAACAAGCATGAAAATTTTCAGTGCTTATTTTTGTAAACCCTACTGATGACGAAGAGGGGGTAATATGTGGGACAGGGAATAATGGCATGTCTAAGTTCACTAGTTCTTGATCACGGCTTAAAAATGAATGGATACCGGAACTACCATTTCTAACTTTGATGTTGCAAATGTATCCATCTAAATTTATTAGTATTGATCGACCCAAAGAGAACAGCTTACAAAATGGACACCTATATCCTTACAGAGAAATTCTGCTTTCTCTTCTTTGTCATTCAGAAGAATGTCTGAAAAATTTGGCTTTGGGGAAAAGATGTTGTATTTGCTGGCATTGAACTGTTCCAAGGATAGGGCATCCACCACCTTGCTAGGCAACCACACAGTAAAGAATTTCTTCATAATAACGAATATAAATCTGCTCTTTTTCAGTTTAAAACCATTCCCCTTAGTCCTGTCCAATACATGCCCTTGTAAAAAAATTCTCTTCATGTTTCTTGTAGCCCCCTTTAGGTACTGTAAGGCTGCTATAAAAATGCTTCCCTAAAGTCATCAGTTCTCCAGGCTGAACAACCCCAACGTCTCAGCTGTTGTCATAGGAGAGATGCTCCAGCCTTCTGATAATTCCTCTCTTGATCTCTCATCTTGGTCTACCTCACTTTCCTTTCGTTCCTGCTTTCTGAGTTTGTTTTCTTCTGATGTTCTGTTGCTTTGTGGTGTTCTCAAAATCAAGCTGTTTGCTGTGGTTAGTGTGTGATTATTTTTATTATTATTATTAATAATATTTCCACCCACTCCTGCTCTCCTGTGCCACACATACCCTATAGCAACTATAGGTTAGCAACAAATGCATATTGATGGTAGTGAATGACTTCCCTTGTTCTGCTCAGATGCTTGTCTAGAGCTTCAGGAGTGAACTGCTTTCAAAAGTAACATGTAGAACCCATGGAAATCTCACTGGTTTGAGGATGTAGGGAGGGTGGGGAAAATGGATTTTTTTTTTTTTTTTTCCAAAGCCACCTCTGAGTTTTTGCCTTAAATTTTCATGTTTCTCTTGAGTTTTCTGGCCTTTCATTGTTTTTTGGTTATATAATCTTTCTTGAAGAATGAACTTCCGTGTTAAAAGAATTGTTATTTCAGACATACAGTTCATTTTATCTGTATTAAAAGCGAAATCATTATGCAGTTCACTAACTACAAAAGTGTTCTGTGAAAAAAGACTTTTCAGATGCCAGTGAATAGTCAAGTAGTGAAACAGGTTGCACAGGGAGGTTATGCAGTTTCTGTCCATGGAGATTTCTAAGAGCAAGCTGGAGAAAGCTGCAAAAGAGCCTGATAAGACCTCAGAGATGACCTTTCTTTCACCAAGAGGCTGGATTGTAAACTCCAGAAGTTTTTCCTCCCTGAATTATCCCGTAATCTTAGATGGTTCCATGGTGTATATACCCATTTCAGTTTATTACCAATTGCGATGGATTGCATTGCATTATTAATGACTCCTCTTATGTATAGTAGAACCACATATAGGCTTTATAGTCTCTAATGTTTGCCAGTTGGGCTTGTACCTGAAGAGAAATTTACAAATGTTGTGCTGCCACTTAGAGCACTTTATTTAGCTTTTTTTCATCTCTTCATTTGTCATGGCCCTTCTTAAAACACACTTGTTGCGACATCTCAGTATTGGGAGCTCTCTTGTTTGTTGGAAGTCATTATGTTTAAATTAAGGGTGTCTCCCTGCCTGGCTACTGTAACAGTCAGTGTTTTCTGTAGCTGAGCAGTCTTGGAAAACTAGCCTGTCCTCCACAGGTGTTTAAATATGATCCTATGATCCTAGCATACTTTGATTTGGAATAGACCTCGGGAGATACCTAGTCCAACCTCTTGATTGAAGCAACATCAGTCTTGATGCCCCTGACACTCATAAGGTGTTGAAAACCCCCGAAGGACCAGTAACTGCAGTTACTCTGGGCATCCTCCTTCATTGGCTTGACTGTCTTAGTGATGAAAAAGTTTTTCTGTATAGTCAGTTTAAAGGCTGCTTTTGTTTCAACTTAATGTCCAGTGTTTCTTGTCCTCCCACCATGCTCTGTTGATTGCTGCTGCATTGTCTTCTTGGCCTCTTTGCAGATCCTGTGAGCTGCTTTGTGTGTCTCCCCAAAGCCAGCTCTTCTCCAGAAGCAAGTAACCCAGTTCCTTCTGTCTTGCCTCCTAAGATGGTTCTTCAGCCTCCTGATTGTTCTGTAGCTCTCTGCTGAACTTCAGCTTACTTCTGTCCTTCCTGTACTGACAGCCCAAAACCAGTGATGGGTAGACCAGTACAATTGTTTTACTTGACCTAAAGCTTGTATTCCTCCTGTTAATGCAACTAAGCATGATGTTGACTTTGCTGCCAGGGCATGCATCTGAATCATCTTCAGCTTGCTGTCAACCAAGATCCTCAGGTTTTCTTTAGCAGAGCTTCTTCCCAGCCTGTCCTTTCTTAAGCCTGTGTTGTTGCAAGATGTTTTACCTTTCGTTGTCAAGACTTTCCTTTTGCCCTTGTTGAATTCTGTTGAACTGAAAAGCCAATCAAAACCTCAAGCAAAAAAAAAAGGCAAAAAAAAACCCCACCTAAACACTCACCTTGAAGAATTTCTTTTGGGAAACATTTAGGCATGTACTTGAAAGCTTTGAATATTGAAGTGCTTAGATTCTTCTTGAAGTTGAGCACAGCATTCTCCTACCCATCCTATCCATTCTTCTAGCCACCTTCAGGACTGAAAATACATTAATGTTTCAGGATCACTTTATGGATCCTTTGACTTGAGCAAACTATGTTCCATCAATGTATCCTGTGTGATAGGGTGAGGTCCTAGTGCTGCAGGACCGGAAGTGTTTGTAAGTTGTGTAAATTGCACACAGTTTTGCTCCTATTTTCTATCCCTGTGGTTCTTCCTTCTCCAGATCACACGCCTGTATTAGTTACTGGAATAGATAATTGCAGTGAATGATCTGTGCTGGATTATTTTTGTTGATATGTGTTTATTGGGAATAAAGATTTGCTTTCACTCCTGATTATAGTTAGTGTATAAAACTATATTTGTGAAGTATGGTGTGTTGACTAGTTCAATTACTCATACTCAGCCTCATGTTCTTTGTTTTGAATTCTGCTATTGTGATATGGGTCTCTGTGTGGTGCTGAAAAATAGGCTATGCTGATAGTGTACCATTTTTGATGGAAGAAGTGCTGAAGTACTAGTTTGAAAGTAGATTATAATCTTGTCTGGCCACAGATGTTTGTAAACAACTTTGTTACTTCGATGGAGCATTTTTTCTGTTAAAATTTAAGTTGCTATTTTGAAACTTGGATAGCATTAGTCTGTTAATTCTGCAAATGTTTTTAGGCTAGTATTAATATAACAGGAATTTTAAACTGAAATAAGCCAATTAAAAAATCTCAGAAACTCAGCATTAGATTGTCTATGTTGATACTAAGTTTAAAGAAGCTTTAAGTCACCTTTTTGGTATGTTATGTTTGAATCTATTTTGATGCAATCTTGCTAGCCATCCTTAAGTAGCTGAACTACTACTTTAGCTGTTAATCTTTATGTCCAGATGCTTGTTCTAGGATTTCCTTCCAAAAAAAACATGGTTTAGAAGGTTTATTGTGCACCCTGGAAAGTCATTAGATCAAGACTGGTTTGCCCCAGAAGTTCAGAGATCATAATTGTGAGTTCCTCAAGAAAAATATCCTTCTGATAGTCTCCTTTCATAAGTGGAATCTGCTCAGCTGAAGACAGTCATTGCAGTGAGTGGGGGAAGACTGTCTAGATTATGACAACATGAAGTCTTGATGCTTGGTGAGCAACTGTGGGAGGGAGCTGTTGAGTTGTGTTCTGTAAGATCTGTAATCATCTGCTCTCTCAGTTCTAGGAATGAAGCTGCTACCTAGACTAAGCAATGTACAAATACAGAAATGCGCTGTTTATTTTTAAGTTCCTTATTCCAGACTAGGGTGGATAGGAAGGGTGAGGAAGAAAGTAGTAATGTGAAGGATGATTATGTGATGATTAGGTATTCAGCTTTTCAGTTGTCTTTTTGTTGTTCCTATCACCTCCCAACTCCACACACCCAGTCTTGTAACTGATGATCTGACTGACCTGCCCTCTGAAACTTCCTCACTCCTCCGTAAGCAGGTGGTGGCAACCTTTTGTGAAACAAAGAGCAAGGCGCTACGAAATGAGGGGGCAATGTTTGGTTGCTGACCTACCAGACTAGATTTGTTCTGTTGCTAAAATGGGAAGTGAGCAAGTGGTTCTTGGCCACTTCAAATTTTGAGCACTTAATCAACTGAATCAGTCCTATACTTGCCTTTCAACCCCTCATCATGTCTAAAAGTAAAGCCAGGTTTCTGCATTACATTATATTGCAACAAAATGATAATTTAAGATGTCTTACATAATTTTAAAGAAGTAATGATATATTAGTGTTTACGACTGGGAAAAGAGCTGCCTTGCTACTGTTTGAGAATCATAATTTTTCATAAAACATGAATAGTCTTGCACAGAACACTTACTTTAATGAGAGACTCAACTCCAAAATATTTGAGAGGTTATGATCAACAATTATAATAAGTCAAACTGTTTTTTTGAACTGGGGTGTGAATATCTTGACTATTGTTTGAAAAACTAATGGTGGTGTCTGACTGAATTCCTTCTGACAAAAAGTTGCTGGAATTGGTCTTTATGCTGCTACCACGAGATGCCTTTCTCTAGATTATTTCTGCTATTATGAAGAGAACTGCAAAGGAAATGAGGAGCTTCCTATGTAATCAACTGGTCAACTGCTGTTTCCTCTATCGGGAATGGTGTTGGCGATTACTCACAGTCGCTGTGTTTGCATTGTTGTCCTGAGCGTGGAATAAGAGACTGAAGCAGTAGAAAAAAAGAGAAAATAGAGTGGCCATGGCTGAAATACTGCAGTTACAGAAAGAAAGTAGCTTTTTACTCCCATAGTTAAGCTTTTGAGTGCTTCTCTGTTTTAATGAGTGGTGGCACAATGAAATGTTACCTTTGGCAGATCTAATTGAGTTTTTTAAACATGTGTAGCCCGCCCTGTCTCTGGACTGACTTTGTTAATTGACTGCTTTTTAAAATCTCATTGTCTTTTAATAATTTTGTTTGGTCTCCTCCTCTGGCTTGTTTTGTGGAATGGTGCTGCTGTGGTCTCTGCAGGACTTTGGAGACTCTCAGGGCTGTAAGAACTCTGTCAGTGTTTGTGTGTGGACAGCATCTGATGCAGCAGTGTTTTGCGGAAGCTCTCTTGGCGCTGCTGAGTAACTCCTGTACCATTTGTGTCATTCCTGCTTGAACTGAACCCTTGCCTTTTTACGCTCGGAACATTTCAAAGAATTTGGAGGCTAGAGTTAGAAGCTGGTGATTGGAGCTCTAATGTACTCTGCACTCGGTGGCTCCTGGTGTTTTGGAGAAAACACTATTTACAATAGAAAATAACATCACCTTGGTATTTGATACCTTTAGTTATTTTTAGTTGAAGCAGTAGTAAACTGTATATTTGTGTGTAGTGCTACTCATAGGCATGGGTTGCTATGTCCTCTAGTACTAAAACAAAAACATGACTTAAGTTCTCCTCAGTTAAATGATTTAATAATTGAATCATAGTCTGATTTTAATAGCCTTTTTTTAGGTCTGTTATGGTCTATTATAGTGAATTTCAAATACTGTATTACTTTTGTAATGTTTTGTTTGTTCATCCTTAGGCAAGTGAAATAGCTGTTTAGACAGGGATGATGAAATTCCCACAGATAACCAGGTTATTTCCACCGTGGAAGCCAGCTTCTATCATACAGCCGACTTGTTGGATTTCTGCATCTGCAGAAGCATTCCTTACCTCTGTAAACTACTGCTACTGGTTTTATTTTGGGTGTCAATAGCTACCCAAGGGAAAAGTATGTGGATGAGATTTCATATTTATAGCTTAAGCTGGTAAGATGGATTTCTGGCTGCAAGAGAATGCTCCCTTCACCCCTTCTTCAATTGAACAGGTTTGTTTGGGTTTTTTAATCCCTCCTTTATGCAGGCATTGGGTTTTATGTGACTCTATGATGAAGTTCTTAGGGAAGCTAGGAGACTAGGATTAGTTCTTGTTGGGCTTTGCTCTCTGAACTGTCTCATCAGAGTTCACCTAAATGCTTGTGTTGAAACAATTATAATGATGCACAGCTGGAGTAGGGGTAGATAGGGATAGGGAAAGCCCCTTTCAATGTAACTGTTAGTTGCCATTGGATTAGTTTAATGTCACGTTTTCCCGTGTACTTAACAATGAGTAACTTTTCTCTGGAGATAGCCATCCAGTAATCAACAATTAGGGACTTTTTGGAGGAATTTATTTCTAGGTCTATGTGACTAGTACAGTGTGTGTTCTGTAATAATAATATTAATAATAATAATAATATGGAAGATAGAGAAAAGAATAAAGTATTCAGGTATAGAGATTTTCTTGTTAGGTGAGCCTGTTTAGAGAAAGCAGGACCTTTCAGCCAATGAACTTGCTTCCAGTCTGGCAAAACAGACACTATTGTAGATTGGGAGCAAGTGTGGAACCCCATTGGAGAAAAGGAAGTAGGTGGGTAATTGGAATGTAAAATGCTTCTTTAGTGAGAAGGGTGCCAGCTCAAGTACAAAACATTAAAGTGTATTGTTGTGTTGATAGCTACATGGTATCTTCTCTTTCAAATCTAAAAGTAAACAGAGCAATGAGGGAGTAAAATCAGAAGCAGAGTAATGCTTTGGTTGTGCAGGTGCCTTAGGAGGAAACTTTTTTATATGCTTGGGACTGCTTTGAGTGTGCTTTTGTGTTAGAATGGAGGATTTTGTAGTATGAGAACAGTCAAAAGAAAACATCACAAAACGGAGTACAAAACCACTGTCAGTATGAAGGTACTGTATATGGTGTTACTGCAGAGAAAGCCCTTTTTTAGCTGTCAGCAGTTGTTTTTAAATGCAACTAACTGAGGCTGAATGTCATTCACAAAGCACAGTGCTTGATGAAATTGTTGCCAAAGATTATACAACAGGATTGAGTAGGATTTGCAGAGAGAAGGCTATCAACAGATGAATTTTACCAAACTATTAGAATTACTGTATAGATTTTTCACAAGCTGTCTGTGGCCTTGGTAGTCCAATATTAAGATAACCAACATTAAGATAACTAGTGGCATTAATAAAATGCTCTACAAGTTTTAAGATATGACCTGATTCATTTAAATATGAAAATAAATGAATAATTCAAAATGAGACTTCCTGGAGGAGTTTTTGAGTGACTGGATTAAAAAAAAAAAAACAAAACCAAAACAAACAGACAAAACCACATCTCTTTTGGGACATGCTTCTGTTTGGAAGTTGTAATGTCAGCCCTGTATTTTTTTAAGTATTCAAGTTAATGCTTTCTAATGTCAGAAACTGTGTGGCAATTTCATGTGTTGATTTGATTTGTTTAGCTGTGTCCATAGTGAATGTATATCTTTTTTTCTGAATGTGTGGTAGAAGTAAACAGAAGGATGTCTTAGCTTGTGTATGTCTATGTTTACTCTAGACAAAGCTGCATATAGCAGTAGCATGGTCATGTGTCTTTGGCTATGACACAGATCATCTCAATAATTTCATTCATTAGTGCAGATTTTCAGTTTTGGTTTTTTTTCAGAACTATTTTTGTAGATGTTGATTATTCCATAGCCTGAAGTATGGCTGATTTGCCCTTAAAAAGGAAACGGGAAAGTAAGTATTTCAGGCAGGGAAGAAAAACAGTAATAGTTCAAAAAAAGGTCCTTTGCCCTATTTCTACAGAATTTCTTACAAAAAAATTGCTTTTAGTGGTACATTTTGACCTTATATTATTACTTCAAACCTGCTTGACCAACCTAACTTATTTGGGAAATAACTTTTTGAAATCTAGTCAGAGGTTGTGTTTAAATCAGAATGTTGAGTTTTGAGGTTTGGGGTATATTTTTCTTTTCATGTAGATTCAGGGCTGCAGTTTATCTACTTCAGGAGAATCAGGTGCTTGTTTTTCTGTTAGGCTTGTTACCATTCCTACTTCAAACTCCTGACTAATTAGCCTGGTTGCCAAAGCTCCTGCATGCAGTGTATCAGATAGCACCAGGGTTTTTCTTGTTCAGTCAGTGTAGCTGGATGTCTTAACCCTGTATTGTTCTGATTCCAGCTGATCCCACAGGACTGAGAAACCAGGGTAACACAATCAAATTTATCATTACAGAGTAGAACTTGGCTCAAACTTTACTGGCTGTGTTAGCATAAATATATGGCATGACCCTTGTTCATTATGTAAAAATGACTCTGTCTTTATGATTTCCTTTGATACCCTCATCATACTTAAGCCTGATACTAGAATAGTAAAAATGCAGTGCTAATTGCAAGAAATTAATGCAGACAGCTGTTCATTAAAAGGATTGTTGATGCCACTTTTGTTTTTGTCCTGTAGTGAGAGTTTATTTCCAATACAGAGGTTATACTGAAAGCAAATAAATATGAATGTTTTGTCAAGTGAATGTGAGGTGGTTGAAGTGGGCATGGTTTCTGAGCTGCTCTATGTATTTGCTGGTGACAGCTTATCAATGGGTACCAGCTTGTCAAATTTGGGTTTTAATTGGTCTGTTGGTTCTTTGATTGGATCTTCAGCCTATGTCAGGAGTGAAGTTGCCACTGTAAAAGGTCAGAAAGAGACAAGAAATTTGATTTAGTTTGTACTAAGTAGTGCATATACTTCTGGACACTAGAGAATCCATGTGGGAAGGAAATCTTAAGAATAATATTATTTGTGCCACAAGACAGCCACAAGAAACCAGGCTTCATGAGTCTGATTGCTGGTGGAAATGCTTTTTTCAGTAATGCAGCTTTCTGCTGTAGGTAGATTGACGTTTCTGTTAGAGATACTGAGTTTTCACTTAAAAATATCTTTCCAGCTTTTAGTGGTTTCACAGATGAATTTGCAAACTACTTGTATTTTCATTTTTTATGATTTTAAGACTGTTTCTAAGACATTCCTGTATCAGAGTTTTATTACAGAGGAAAAACTGTAATCTTTTTAAGTTGTAGAGAAATCATCATGTAACTCTGAAATCTAACAATTTTTATGCCAGTTATAGAAATAGCCTTAGGATTATGGTATTCTAAATTTTAGTTTGCAACTGTAGAAAATTAATTTATCTAAATGCCATGTGTTTATGGACTAAGTCGTAAAAATATTTGGGAGGTTTGCCATTCCTGCAACAAGCTACAGTTTCCACTTAGCTCGCTCCGCAGGACTGCCAGTCTCTGCTAGGCTGCTGCATTTCTGCTGCCTTCTTTGGTCTGGTGCTTATCTGACCTGTGGCAAGACTTCGCAGCCAAGCCAGCATAGCCTGAGACAAAAAACAACGCTGGCTTATTGTGCTAGAGTCAGGTATGTGCTGATGCTGATGCAAAAGTGGGAACCAAGTGTCCAGCTTGGCAGAGGGTGCTGTTTCATGGTTCCTTCAAGTTAACACAAGGTGCCAGCAGAAGGACAGTTTCCCCCAACTGCTAGCACAGACAATTTCCTCCACACTGAATGAAGGGAAAGGAAATATCTTCTGAGTTAACCCGATTCATATTGCTGTACAGCTGCAGGATGCTGGTGCCTGGCATAAGAGAGGAGGTGGGAATGAGTGTGTCAGTATGAGGAAGTGCTTTCTGCAGCACTAGAGTTTCTGTTGCTGACTGCGTGTCCGCACTTTTGAAGTAGTAAGGGCAGTCTTTTTTGTGGCCTGATTGATGCCTGAAGATGCTTTAAATACAGGGATTGCAGCTCTGCAAGTAGCAATACAGTGAAAAATCAGACTTCCAGTCCTGAACTTTCCTTCTCACCCTTCTATTTTCCTGTTGTATTTTGGTTTGAGGTGGATGTAATAACATGTTTCTTTAAATGGGACTGTTCAAAAGGAATAGTCTTTAACATAGTAAGTAGTATGGAAAACTCTGATTTATTTCAGTGGGTTTTTAAGATGCATCTGAAAAATGTTATAGGGGATTGTCTGTACTTTTACTTCTTCTCCTCTAAGTTTTCTGGTGTTGCTCCTTAGCAATTGTCTTAGTTGCACAACAGTGACAGGTTGTAAATAAATAGTAGAAAGGTAAGCAATATTGTATTGAGGCCCATTGCTATTATTTTTCCTCTTTTCAATATTTAAGTCATGATTAATTCAAAGGAGGCTTTGTTTGGTTTTGACTTGCTTTTTACCTGGTTTCAGGTATGATTGAACTCTGCCTGTACCTCTCTCCTGTTGTTGGAGACCTTCAGGGTATTTTGATATACCAGATGTATATCAATCACTTTTCTGTTTCCTAATGTAATATCACGGCCTTCAAACAATTTTCCTAATCATAATAATAATAACAACTTTCTCAACAAGCTTTTGTTTGGTGTTTTTTTTTTTTCAGAGTATGTGTTGACAGTTGCTGCGAGGTCCTCAGTGTAAGGGTATTGGGAGAGTCTCTGTATGATACCAGCATCAATATAGTTTGCAAAGGGTGGTGTGTTTTAACTTGGGGACAGGATTTAATATTCTGCAGCTTTATTTTTATTTTGAATTTGATCAGGCTAATGAATGATTAAATAGTTACCAAACTGTTGGTAGTGCTTATTGTTGAAAACATTTTTTGTTTGATTTCTTCAGTTAACTGCAGGTTTCGTTTTGTACAAAGAACAGATCTGCATGTTCTCTGGTTGATTGTGTAAATGCTGTCCACTGCAGCTTAACAAAGCATACCCTGCAGGGGGCAGGCAGCAGCTGTGTTGCAAGTGCTGTGCTGATTTTGCTATCACATACTGTAGGTTTGAAAATTAAGAATTGGAAGGTAATGTCTGTCGTGCTTTTGAGAAGTGCCCTTGGCAATTTTTTTTTTTATTTTTAATGGTAGCTGCTTTTCGAATCTGAAATCTCATGTGAAGACAGTTCATGTTGCTTGTGTAATAATATCTTTTGTAAAAGATGGTGAAAACTTCGGTGTATTCAGAATGAAGTGTGGTTGATGGCACCACAGAATGTGGCTCTGGTAAAAGACCACTCTGAAAACAGATTGTTTTGTTTTATTTTGGAGTTGGTAGGACCTGCTTCATCTACCTGGTCTAGATGGGTCTCTTTTGAAACTTAATATTTTGATCTGTGAGGTGTGAGTTAGCAGTAAAGTACTGACGATTACAGTAATGCTTTTTTGTCTCAAGAGTTTTTGTGTTAATTAGTCTTGCTGTTGGGGACAGATAGGCAACAGGAAGCAGGGACAATGCATATAAATTATACAGTAAAATATTTACATCTATGATAATTCAAGGTTCACATGGGCGTTCAAGCTCTGTTTATGAAAGTTAATCCTTTTTTAGTGGATACAATGATGATAGACTTGAATTTTGCCTTAGTGTTTGTGTGCCATTGGTCATGTACTGCAGCGGCTTTTGCATTGACTTCATTGCATTACATTTCTATTGTGAAAATGTTTGTAGTTCCTCTTGTCTTTTGGTCTTGAGGTTTTGTTTCATACTATAGTGAGCTGGTTCCTAAGATGCAATTTTCCTTAGGAAAATAAAGAGGAGGTTTCACTTAGTTATGATCTTTGTGTTGCAGGTTATTGGTAATTCTCTCTGACAGAAAGGTCAGCTGTTGGTCCTGCTTCTGTGAACATTACAGTGTCTAAAGTGTTGTGGCAGAGTGAGTCATGATGTAGTGGAAAGTCTTTGTTAATCCAGGTGTCAAAGGTTTGGAAGAGGAAGTAAAGCTGATGAAAATTATTTTTTTATAGGAGCTGTTTTTTCATTTGTATTGTTCTTCCTTTCTTCTGTTAGATTAAAGGTAGTCTTTTATCATGAAGTTGCACTTTTTGAAGTTAACTCAAAAACTGTAGCTTAACAAGAACACTGTTTCTTTGCTACATGAAAAATAGTTTATAACAGGTACCAGGATTAAAAAAAAACTATTTGAAATTCATTTTTAATCATATTGTCTATCCTCAAGTTTCAAGTTGAGCAGTCATTATGGGAATTGAGTGCTAGAAACCTCACCCTCCTGTAATTTCACAGTGCTTATTCCCTTACTGGTTTAAATGGGTTTTAAAATATTATAGGAATTTTTTTTTTTAAATATTCTTGTACTCATTAGAATGCCACGGATTTGTTGTGTACGCATGGTTTTGGAGAGGCAAAGGAAGCAATTCCATTTTACTGTGTAGACTGACAACAGGTCAGCTACAAAGGCATTATATGAATGTTTCAGAGTATCTTACAGTGGTAGTACTATTGCTGTGCTGACTTGTTATATCACTATTGTGACCCCAATTCATTTAAAAGTAACTTGTATGTGCTTTAATTCTAATTTTTGCACTGTGGATTGGTTTTATTGTTATTTATTATTCTATTAGCAAAATTCCTGAGCAACAAGCACATGTACCTGAATAGTAACTGCAGCTTAGTTTTCTGTAGATTTTTGCTTGCAGAATTTGAATGGGACATGAAGAAAGATGTGATGTTCTTAGTGCTGGATTTTGGTATTTTCTAGATGCAGTCATGCAGAATGTGCTTGCAAGGCAAACAGTGTTATCAATGCAGCTGAAAGAGATCAAAGCCTTTTGGAGGGGGTGCAGATGAGGATTTCTGAAGGGAAGCTTGTATATTCTCTGCTGGTCCAGAGATTGAATAGTTTACAGAGTGGGTAGTGTGTAATGCTCTTAAATATTGAAGTATGTAGCACTTTGTGATGCATACAGGTGGGATAGGAATTTAAAAGCCTATAGGTATTCTTTGCTTGCTTGTGGGAATAGTAGTTTGATCTCATTCATTGCTGTGCCCTACATATTGTGATAAATACTCTCATTATCTCTGACACTTTAAAGGAGGGGTTTCCTTTCTCATGTGAGCATGGCTGTACATTATGGCTCCTGGATATTACTGCTTTGTTTGCAGAAGCTTCTCAGATTCTTCAGGAAGCCCAGTTTCCCTGCCACAAATCCCATTGTGTCACATTGCAGGCTTTTTCTGAGCTTCACATATAGTGCAGTCTTTTTATCTCTTTCTAGTTGCTTTCATATTCCTTCTTGACTATTATATTCTTGTGTAAAAAGAGTAGGATGATTGACAGAAAGAGAGGTTTGGAGGTGATTTTTTTTTGGGAGGGGGATTTTCTTTGTTTTGGATTGCCAAAGTATTAAACAGTTTTGCCTTCCATAATTATGAACACTTTTCACGTATGTGTATAACCAGTCTTCATAATTGGAGAGGGGAGCTTGAGATGCTCTTCCCTCCATCTTTTACTTACTTGCATTTCTCTGTAGCATTACTTCAAATTAGTGATCTTGATTATTGATGCTTACTGCTTTGAGGCAGAAATCCACTCTTGACAGTAACTGGGAGCTAGATTTAAAGGTCAAACTGTTTTGAGAAACAGGAGTCACTTTTTTTGAGGCCTCATGGAAAACATTGGTGGTAATTGATGTGATAACTTGTACCTCAAATCTTCAGTTTTAAGTGTGACTGTCTTTGTTATGTGTTAAGGTTTGTTTGCTTCCTGCTTTTGTAGTGCTCTTTTTCATTTAATGATGGTCTGAGGTCCTCGAGGAGAATATCAGAGGAGAGTGGTAACACTGAGAATGCAGATGTTTTCTAAGAATGTTTAATCGAAGCTTTTCAGAAGATTTTGTAGAATTTTGAAGTAGTTTCACTTTATGAAAGTGTTTCAGGTATTTCATTCTGGTGCTGTCGTGTGTTTTTATTTTTGTTTTCTGAAGACACACTTCTGGAACATCTGTTCCATTGGTTTTGAAGCAGTTACTACCTGTCATTGACTTTATGCAAAAAGTCATAGCTAGGTATTTGAAATGCTTCTTTCCTTTGTGCCTGATGAAGTGATGGTGCAGCTTACTTTCTTTGTAAAACCAAGAAATGATGGTTGACTGGCAATTACTATGTTAGTTGAAACCTTTTGAGTAAGATATGCTTTTGGAAACTACCGTAACTTCATTTGATAATGATAAAAAGGAGTAATTATGCTTTGTATTTGAGGAAAGTGTCCTTTATTATTTGAAAGGCCTAAAAAGCTGACTTTTGCTATATGTTCTTCAAAGTATGTTTTGCAGTCTAGATGATCAGAATTAAAATTTTGTGAAAAGTGACTACTTGTGTGGCTGAAGACTGGTCTGTATCCTTGCATTCCTAAATGAGCCATGAACTTGCACAGCAGATAGATAAAATAACAAACGTGATCAGATACTAGAGCTAAAATTGCTTATCATGCATTTAAACTCCTGTGAGGAATTTAGGAGTGTTCATACACTTACACTTTAGTCACTCTTGAAATGCAGAAAACGTTTTAATTTCTTTTTATCAAATGATAAATGACAGTTCTTTAGAGAAAGATGGTTTCAAGCGATTTGTGTTTTGGGAAGATTCCTTTGCTTATGAGAGTATATCAGAGAATAATAGATACTTCTGTATCTGCTTGGTTTAAGACAAACAATTTTTATTCTTTAGTCTCTTTTCTTGACACAAGCTCATATTATAAGCTTCAATGAATAAGCCTAGCAGTCTTGACTAAGAAATTCAATAGAGAATGAGTTGAGGATGAAACACAAAACTCTGAAAAATAGACACTGTAATGCAGAGTTAGAGTGGAAATTTAAGTGCAGTGCCTACCTTGTTGTCTGTGTGTGAGTGATGGCATCTGTCTCTGTGTGGTTGAGATTTATCTGATAAGCACGTGGCCAGAAAGTTAAATATGGCTTAAACTGGAGCTATACACACAAACGCACATGTGATATCAAAAAAATAATGAAGACTTAAAAGAGTTTTTTTTGGTTTTTTTAGTCTCTTATTTCCTGATATTTTGAAATGTGAAACCAATTACTTCCATGTCATCAGATACTTTTGTTTAAATCTGTAATAGTCTAAGCAATGTCCCAAGGTATGGTTTGGAACATAATGGAAATGAAACATTAAGAGGACTTTTATATGGGGAAGTGACAGAAGATTGTGATGCTGATATGCAGTCTTCTTTTTTTAACAGAAGATTTTGGAAAAAGTAGAAGGGACATGAACATGGTTTGTGGGGACACAGTTTGAGAAGCTGCTGTAGAAGAGGTTGGGGGAAATGGACAGTCAGTGGTCACTGCATTCAATTGTTTTTATATCTAGATTATCAGATATGGCAATCTGATAAAATAAAATGGCAATATTAGAAAAACACATTTATTCTTTGAAAAAATATAAACAAAACTTGCTTATACAGACAGTGTATCTTGAGAATTCAGAATGTACTTTTGTCTCGTCTGCTTTGTTAGTACCTGGAAGTAGAAATAAGTTGTAACTTACATTGTTACTATTGTTGATATTACTATTATTAACAACAACAACAAATGTGGTAGTTTAGAAAGCTTGGATTGTTCTTTACATCTTCTCTGGATGGACCTGTGTTCCATTCCCTTGCTCTTCAGTCTCGACTGTGTTGTTAAAAAATCTGCAGATTAAAAGCATGACTAGTTGGCAGTGGAATGTGTCCTCAGTAAAAGAATCTCCTCTCCCTAAAAAAAACAAAAAAAAATACTTGAATCTTATCTCTGTGTAGGAACTCACACGGTACATAATGCATAGAAAAGATTAGCAATGTGCTCATTTTTCTCTTTTAAAATTCTTGCTTCAGCAGTACCTTGAGATGATGGTTCGGAAAACCTTATATAAAGGGAAATAAATGTTCTAAATGAGACATGATTGTGCTTCATGATACTTCTGCAGAAGGCCCATGTGTTGTCTTTTGAAGCGATCAAACAGGTGGATTGAGACTTAAAGTTGATTATAAAAATACTGTGGCTCTTTTGTGAAGCATCATGGTTAAGGAGTATTAGCAGGAGAGGCAACCTTTTAAACCAAATCTGCACAAAAGTGTGAGTGGAACGTGGCTCAGAATATTACCTGTGAGAATGCTTTCCTTTCTAGAGATCATGACATGCTTAGATTAATTTTTCTTGCAAAAAGTACAGAATTTTCCAACCCAGTTGGAAGTGCAGCGTACTCGCCCTAGGAAAGCTTGGTAAAGCTAAAAGGGGCAAGTAAGTAGCCAAGTACCTGCGCCTGCTGAGAGTTAAAGATGCTGTGCTGGAGGTACAGACCAAAAGCATGCCAGCTATCAAGGGAAGTGTGAAAGGAGGCTGGCATGACTGAACATCAGGCAAAGATAGTTACTAGAAAGCTGAAATAGCATCCAAATGAAGAAACTTGTGATGATATAAGATCTGACAAGTAGAATATAAAAGCATGAGGAAAAAAAAATTGAGGAATGCTTTCAAATCAGCATTTGTTACGAAAAAAAAAAGGCAAGAAAGCAGGTTACTAGAACTAAAGAATCTTTATCCAATAACTGAAGGAAGTGAGAGATGAAGTAATTTTACTAAGTGGTCTGTAATGGCTCTGTTAGGTGGACACCTTCAGGTCGTTGGATGCAAATACACTGTGAAGCCGGTATTACAAAGGACGTTCACTGGTGATGTTCTGTGTGAGAAGAAACTGCATTAACCTATAGAACTCGTGGGCACGTGGTGTCTGTTATAATAGACTGTGGAGAGGTCAACAGGACTTAGAAAAGAAGTTGTGCTTCAGACCTTTTGGAATTCATTGAAGGAGTTAGCAAGAACACATGTAAGGAAGCTCCAATTTGCTATGGTAGGTAGGATTTCCAGAAGTCATTTGGTAGCCTTCTGCATGAGATGGGTAAGTTCTTGTATGGATAATTAGTTAATAATTTGGTATATATAATTAAAGACAAGAAAAGAAGTAGTCAGGATGCTTTTCAAAGGTGAGTAGTAGCTGTTACAAAAATGTTGACAGCTGAAGAATTATTCCCATGATTGTATAATTGCAGTTAAGTTCGGAGTGTACGCAGAGGTGGGAATTAGCTGGAGTGAGGAATGTGGAAACTAACTTCTTGCAGGAAGGAACACTGGTTTGGAAGTACAATAGATAGTTCTGTGGGAACAGCAGTGCAGGCTCAGAAAGATTAATTCTGTAAATTGTTAGGATAACAACAGAGAATAAAACACAATTGGCCATTGTCAAGGTCCATGGTGCATTTCAGTGGACTGTTGTATTGGTGTAGGCTTGGAAGTATCCTGGAAAGAACAGTGTTTATTTCTGCCTGTGTCTAAGTGACATAGATGTTTGTCTAAGTGTCAGTTATTTCACTTTTTAATTCCTTTTTAAATATTCTTCTTTTTTTCTTTCTTTTTGCAAAGGTCTTCTGAATGATAGAGTAGCTTCAGTAAATATCTCAATTCTTTGCTGTTCAAAGAAGTGTTGTGATGTGTGTCCTGTGATTAGATGTAGTACTGGAAAGGGCTGTGATTAGCATAAAATCTATCACTATGCTCAACACCTAAGGATTTGCCTATTTCAAAGCCTCTGGAGAGTGAAGACAGGAGCAATGTTTATTAAACTGTAGAGTAAACTTGGCAAAATCAACTGGGACTTGAATAACTTGATTCCCCTTGAGTGCAGGGATCATGATTGCTGGGGTTTATGCAAGGGACAAAAGCTGGCCAGGTGGAGACCACTGGGAACTAAAATCTGAATTTAGAGTAGTTGTTCAGACTGGTAGTGGAGTAGCATAAGCAGACAGTATCCTCTAGAAGTTTGGTGTGCTGCAGTAAAGCACAGGCTCCAGTGGCTAAGGAAAAAACTTGAGGATGTGAATTTACAATACTTTGAACAAATTGCCTTTGCAGTTGTAGTGTAGCCATGTGGCTGACAGCCGCAGTCCCTTTCTTCACTTTGTGTTGGTGCTGAAGCTTTTTTTCCCCTCACAGAGTATTTAGGGAGCTGTACCAAAGACTAACCTTTCTTAAAATAAAAAATACAAACAAGTAAAATGGTTTAACTTCCTTAAAAGGCTGTTTCTGGGACAAACAGATGCCAGCACAAGAGAGGGGTGCATGAAAGGGTGGAAAGAGGAGAGAAAAGATGATCTTGTGAGTTCTGTAACAGCAAGCTGTTCTCGTCAAGACACACTGCTGTTCCTTGAGCATACACTTTTACAGACTTGGGCTGCAGGAGTCTGTTCTCAGGCTTCAAGATGTGTCTCTAGGTTTTAGAAAAAAGGTTTTATTAATTCTCCTGAATATAGTTGTAAATTTGGTACTTTAAATGCTTAAAGATTCAGGTTCAGTATTTTCAGTAATAGATAGTCCATAATTTCTTTTTGCAGGATAGCCTTTTTTTTTTTTTGAAGTTTATAGTGTCCTGGTTTTTAATTCTACTGTTATGAAAATTTTGAAAACCAGTGTAGTATTTGGGGGTCTGATAATTTCATAATAACTTTGTAACAAATAATAAAAGAACTCTGAACCTTATAACTGTTAACCAGCACTCAGATTCGTATTTTTATTTCTCTACAGGATCTCGAGTTTCATGGAGTAATGAGATTCTACTTTCAAGACAAAGCAGCTGGAAATTTTGCAACAAAATGTATCCGTGTCTCTAGTACTGCCACAACTCAAGATGTGATAGAAACTCTTGCAGAGAAGTTTCGACCAGACATGCGAATGTTGTCATCCCCTAAGTACTCGCTTTATGAAGTGCATGTCAGTGGAGGTTTGTATTTATTCATTAAGTCCTTCCTGCATCCACACCACCATCATATCTACTCCCAGCCAAAGTATCTTTAGGTTTGCCCGCTGTTTCTGTACCATGTGAGACTTGAGGTTTTTATTCTTAAATATGTTGCTACTTACTGTTTTTTGGGGAGAGGTTTTCAAAACTTAATTATGCATACCAGGCCTGCAGTTAATGTGAGATTTGATTATGATCTATAAGATGCTGTAATTGACGTCCTGTTAGATTGTTGACATTTGTGAGAGAGTTGTTATTTTTAGGATTAGTAGTTAAAGACTAAATTTATAGTGGGAGACTAGGATTGTTAAATTACAGCAGTTGACAGTACATCTTCTATTCTTTGAAATTATGGGCCTTTGATGGTAGCCTTGTAGCTCATGTTCTTTTACTGCTAAACTGGGGGAAGTTCAGCTTAATGTTGTTTGAAGCTACTGTGTGTCTTAAACAGATCCTCTAATGTTACCTGTGAAGAGCTTGGGTATCTGAATAGCCTTTGGTACTGCTAAAATTTCTCTGTTTCAGATCAGAAGGTGATAGTTTCTCCTTTATCTGTCTCCACCACCACCACCACACACACTATCTTTTGGTTGTGTTTTTTATTTTTGTACTTCAGAAGTATACAGAAGTGCTTGAATGACCTTAAATGCTGCATTTGAAAGACTGAAAAGAATTTTTTTTTTCTGCCTTAGATTTCTTTAAAAATTTGTTAGCGCTGTACCTATAGTCAGAATGATATTGGTTTTTTTGTGGAGCAAGTTCCTGATTTTTAAGAGATGATTGAGGTATGCAAGGTCAATAGGAGTGTTTCTTACTAAATAAAAATAACCACAAAGACCTCGTTGTTTTCCTGTGCGTATGTACTGTCTCCTTCTTTTCAAAGGGAAAGTCAAATGGCAAGACTTGCTTAAGTTTTTTAAGCACTCTGTCAGTTGTTTTTCCATATAGTTAAAATAGATGTAATACTCTAAATGAGATTTTGTCTCGGATCTGCATTATGTTGTGGGGGTTTCTGATTTGTTTTATTGTTTAAATTTTGTAATCTTA
>VWZV01014419.1:176247-223096 GCA_013397155.1 Irena cyanogastra | reverse complement strand
TTTATTTTTGTGGAGTCTTTTTAGTATAGTATTTCTTGGGCTGCAAGCAGAATGCGGTCTACTTTAAAGTAAATTTTAAATAAGAAAAGTGGGTATTTGGAAGGCCCAGGATGTTACAAAGTTCTAAACTTTTCAATTCTAGATCTAACTTCTCCTCCAGAGAGGCAATGTTATGTTCCGAGACTTAGTTCTGACAAAGGCGTTATGCAAGACTATCTTATGGGGACCTTTAGCTTACATAGATAGATGGAATACACTTGCGTTTGTTGCTGCAAAGGGGACATGTAATTAATTTTACATTCCCAAGCTTTCTTTCTGTGCATGTACTTAACAGGAAAATATCAACTGGTATGTTCTGTTCAGCAAACCTTGTGGCTTTTTTAAAAGCATAACTTATTTCTAAATATCTATGCTCTTGAGATACCAAGTAACTATTACTGCTTTTCATTTTTTTGAAGAAGAAAGAAGATTAGATGTGGATGAGAAGCCTCTTGTTGTACAGTTAAACTGGAACAAAGATGATCGCGAGGGAAGGTTCGTCCTCAAGAATGAAAATGATACACTTCCTCCAAAGGTGAGTCTTTATAGAGCATGCTAGTGCAAAAAGCAGTTTTGAAATCTCTGGGGTTTGCTTATATAGGAAGACTTATAGTAACTTTAACTTTTCTAATTTCTGGAAACAGCTGCTGCGCATGACCTTCAATATCTGGAGCAAGTAAAGTGCATCTTTGCAACACAGCATCTTTGTTTTCTTTTGATGGCTGGTGATGGCTGTGATCCATGTAGCTGTCTTGTACTGGAGTGTGTAATGCCTAGAGAACTTAAAGCTTGCTTTGTTCTATTATGATAACTTGAAAATTTCCTCAAATAGTATATGGTGTCGCATACCAGGAGGTAATCCTGCCTCTTGCAAAGCTTTTAAAAGGGAATGCCAGGGGGAGTTAAAGAGCTAAACATTATTACCTTCTTAAGTAATATTCTGTTTCTTGAAAAAAATTATGGAAGACTCTTTCCTTTTGTGCAGGGTTTTTTGAATTGGTTTGGTTTTGCTTTTTTGGTTGCTGATTATTTTTTTCTCTTACAAATGCAAAATGAATGAGCTGCCAACATCAGCTGTACAAAAATTTGCTTTAATATTAGCAACTTAAACATTAGATTAGATTAGACTTTGGCTCATGAAATCATATAATTATATATATTATATGCAGCTTGGTTGCCCATAGCTATGGAAAACGTGCTGTTTAGTGTGGGCTATCTTAAGGCTAGTTTTTGATCTTGTGCTGAACACTAAATTTCCTTTGCTTTTGGAACTAGGGCTTGTTAATTTTAGAAGTGTTTGGGTATAGGGATATGAGCTTGTACTGAGCTTTTGACTGCAGGATACATCCATGTTACAGGGTGGAAGGGAAAGTTAACGATGTCTTGCGTTGCATGTACCAACCCTGCTATTCCTATTAATTAAGTGATTTGCAATCTTCCTTCTCTGTGTTCTTCACTTCCTGATAGAAGTGAAAAAATCTGCATCTTCTTTCTCTCATGCTCTGTAATCTTCTCTACAGAAGGCAAATGAGCCTAGGATTACAGGTATCTTGTGTATGCAAGGAGTAGGAATTGAAGAAGAGAACACTGGAATGACGACTTGGAAAAATACACCATTGGGGAAAAGTCTTCTGTGATGTTTTTCCTTCTGCAGTTTATTCTTATCTGGTGCTCCAACACAGTTGCCTTGAAAGCAGATTAAGGACAGCATTGTTACAGAGTATTTTTACTCAGAAGCAAAAATTTGCTTTGCAGCTTCATTAATCTTTTGGGGACAGGCAGATTCAAGTAAAATTCGTCAGTTTCTTCACTTTGAGTACAATTAGTTCTTGCCTTCTTTGGAACGTGACATTATATTTGCCTTCTCTGTGTTCTCCTTGAGAGCATTAGTCCCATCACTGTGTAATGGAGTGTTGCTGCCTGGAGTGTTGGTTTTGGGTCAGTGATACTGTGTTTTAAACAGGTTCATCTGCAAAGTTAAAACCAATACTATCTTTTCTTTGGATTGAAATTGATAGAAGCTGTTTTAAACTAATTTATTTCAGAAAGCTCAGAGTAATGGGCCTGAAAAACAAGAAAAAGAGGGAGTAATTCAGAATTTCAAGCGAACTCTCTCAAAAAAAGAAAAAAAAGAAAAAAAGAGGCGTGAAAAAGAGGCATTGCGACAAGCATCAGATAAAGATGATAGACTTCTTCATGGGGATGATATGTAAGTGGTTTAAACGTATTTTTTGAAACTTAAATGATAGCTGTGCTTAAGTGCATTTGCAAAAGAAAAAGCGTGACTTGCAAGCACATGCTAACTCAACTTTCCCATGCTTTGCAGTATTGGAAATAATTAATAAAGATAGGGGTATAATGTAAAGTTTCTTTCATTCCTTTTCCCTGTTCCCCATGTTTAAAACATGTCCCCCTTGTTTTCTTTGAAAACTAGCAGTCCTTAAATTGGTTTTTTATATCAGGTGAGCAGAGTATATGAACAGCATTAACCTTAGCAAAAATGAAATTCATGTAGAACCCATCTTACAGTAACTTAAATGGGCTTCTGTGTCTATGAATCCTACTGCTTTTTTATCCTCTGTGAAGTTATAAGGATATATGTGTTTTAAGCTCTTAATGACATTCATTTTTTTTTAATTAACTTGGCAGTGAGAATTTTCGCCTTGCAGCTGAGGTTTACAAAGATATGCCTGAGACCAGCTTCACTCGCACAATATCCAATCCTGAGGTGGTTATGAAACGGCGACGGCAGCAAAAACTAGAGAAGAGAATGCAGGAATTTCGCAGTTCTGATGGCAGACCAGACTCAGGTACTTGAAGTTCTTCTGGTTAAGTTATAAACAGTAAACATTTTACTGGGACAATATTCTTAGGGCTAGCAACTCCTGTAAATTTGACTTAACTTTTGCTTTCTCCAGCATTTTTGCACATGGCTAGTTTATCTTTGGTGTAACTGAACAAAGGGTTTGTAAAGGTAGCATTCCACCAGGGGGTGTTCCATGGTGAGTGCAAGTCAAAGCTTTCAGTGGTGGGCAGATTGAGAGAGAGTGTGCTCATTGAGCTTGCTAACAGTGCTAAGCTGGGAAAAAAGGAAGGATGGGCTTAGACTGGCAAACTGATGAGGTTGGCTGAGATAACTGACATTCCTTGTACTAAGAATGAGCTGAATGACCTGAGAGAAAATTCAATCAGTAGCATAAATAAAGGATGTAAAGGACTGATTGTTCTGCATAAAGGATTCTGGTAGATCTTGTAAATAATAGTGATGAAGTATTTCTCGTTCATGGGATGGGGATATAACAACAGTGATTGTATACACACCATTAGAAAAGTGAAGCTATGTTAGAACTGCTAAAATCTGAAATGATGTATTCTGTTCATGGAAAAGCAGTGAAGAAAGAAAGGTGTAAAAAACATTGTCTTGAGGGAAATCTTAAATGGGCTTGTTAAAGAGAGGAGAGGTCAGCACAGACTTCCTGACAAGATGGTAAGGGTCTGTTCTTCAACCAGTCATTGACACCATTTCATTTTAACTTCATGTAATACTGAGAATGGTGAAACACTGGGAAAACACTTCATTAGATAAATTACAGAAATATCACTGGAGATTTTTACCAATGGAGAGATAAATCTATTTTGGGGATGTTACATAATTTTTCTTGTATTAGTAGAGTAATGAAATGATTTTTGAAGGGGTTTGTTCTTATATTCTGCTAGAAATATAATAAATTATTCCATGTCTGTCTTTTTATTGTGTGATTGCATTGTTAATTCCATTTGGTTTCCAAGGTGGGACGCTGAGAATTTATGCAGACAGTTTAAAACCAAATATACCATACAAGACAATCCTGCTGTCCACTACAGATACTGCAGACTTTGCAGTTGTTGAAGCACTGGAAAAATATGGCCTGGAAAAAGAAAATCCCAAGGATTATTGTATTGCTCGTGTAAGTTACTAAAACGCAATCTTCTCACATTTCATATGTAGTTGTTTTGTTGTTTTGTTTTTTTGTTTTTTTGTCTTGCAGTAGCTTCCAAGCTAAATAGAATGACTTAGTTAGATTTTGAAGGGGGGGAGTTAGTCACGGAACTAACAGCCTCAGGAATTGTGAAATGGCATATCAGGTTTTTTTGTTTTAAAACTTTAATCTTCCAATTGTACTAAATTACTGCTTGCTATATAGGAAAACATTAATACTGAAAATGGCATGTTTCTTCATTGGGCACTGTGGTTTTGTATCACTAAATGTGGTGATGATTCACAGATGTATAAACTAATAGTTCATCCTGTGGATACCTAAATCCATGCACAAAACTATTTCCATGAACTAAGAGTGTCCACTCTGAAGTGGAAGTGCTGAGGTGTAAATTGTAAAATGTGTATGTTGTGTGCTGTTTCCTTAAACCTTGCAGTGGTAGCTGACCCTCACTACAAATCAGAAAAGGTTCAAGTGACATTCTCATTTTCAGAACTTAATTATTTTAAGAGTTTTAAAGGAATTGCATAGAATTGTTATTTCTTAGAGTTGTGGCTTTAATCAAAAAGTCCATGGGCAGTACTGGGTAAAGATTAGAAACTTTCTGGCCATATTGTTTTCTCAGGGAGAGCAGTGGGGCTTGAAAATATTGATCCTTGTTTGAGTCCAGTGTTTGATTACATTTTTGGCTATGACTTCACTCTGACTTTGGCTATGGCTTGGCTCTAATAAACTTGCATTTTTTGCTCCTTAAAATGTTGAAAATTGGGGAAAAAGTTTGTTTCTTGCAACCCTGTGTTGGTTTGGGAGAATTGTGGGCTACAGCAGAGACACTGAGACTGAATTTGGAAGATAATTTTACTTCATTCTGCTTAGTTCAGACTTATTATGATGCATTAAAAATGTTTGAGTATTAGGAAATTTATTGGACCAATTGCACCTTTACCCAGGAACCTGTTGCAAGTTACTCTTTGTAATGGTGGTGTTCCCCCTTACCTCCTATTTTCTGATCTTGTGTGGAGGTGTTTAATATAGAAGATAGTCTGAGGAATTTTACTTTGATATTGAGAGGGTAATGAAGTCATTGCTGTGAAAGTTTTATATTAGTTTTTTGGGAACTACTTCTGAAAAATATTTTGTGTTTCCTGGGTAACACATCATCATACAGTAAGTGTCTGAACTGATATAAGTTGTGTGCTAATGTTTACATTTGACCTACATGAGTGGTCTTCACTGACTAATAGCAGATCTGTTCTCATAACTCTTAAGTGTAGCAGACCTTATTTGCTCACAGTAAGTTGTTGTAGTTGGCTGAAATCTTGGCTTGGATGTCCTCTGTTGATACAGTGCTTGGCTTGTAATGTATCAATTCTTCTTTTATTAATGAAGTTGAGTATTTTAAATCTAGATTTTAAAATCTACTTTTTTCCAGGTATTTTAAAAAGTTGCTTTCCTTGCTTGAAACATTAAAATACCCTCAAATTAGCCTGATATGACTTGAATCTGTTGTCTTTTTTGGAAACTCACAAATGCACCGCTAAATTCGTCCCATGGCACTCTTTTATACTGAAGTCTCATGACTGTTCTCTGTCCTTGGTTTGGCTTCTGCCCCTGTTCTTCTGGCACTTTACAGTACTCTGTGTAAGACAGGTCCTGCACATGTTCCTATTCTTAACAGCTGAACTTAACAAAATGTGATCAGTGGAACATACAACTTCAGTTTCAGAACATTTTGTTCTCTTTGAGTGCCAGGTGCGGTGTCTTCCTTCAAGATTTAAGCAGTTGACATTTACTTAACTATTAAGGTGAATTTTAAGTTACAGGACAAGACCTTTATAAGGCTGTATAAGTACCTGTAATAAAGATCACTCCTGAAGTTTCAGTTGAAAGATAAACATTGTAAGACTTTGTCATAACATTTTTGACAACTTTTATTATAAATAGCATTTTCCTCTTGGTTGTTTGCTTTCATACATTGGTTTGCAGTGTATTAGGCTGTACCTTTATTCCTGGTTCTAAAGTGCTTTTCTCTATAAGGAAATAGACGCCAGTTTGTTCCAATGTGTGTGTTTTGTTTGTTTCAGTTTGCTTGGTTTGAGTTTCCCTCAGTAATGTGGGGTTCACTGCACTTCTCTGAAGATGTCAAATTAATTAGACAGTCTTCCAAGCTACCTGTGTGTATTCACTCAGGCCATTAGACTTCAGGCATGCAGCAAACCAGTTAACTCTTGAAAGCAGAATCTTGATTAGACTTTTGTTTTTAACATGCACTTATTTTTTACTTGAGAGTAAGGCATAAATAACTTTCGGTAATGTCAAGCAAAAATATGCATTTAGTGGTGGGTAGTTTTATTGGTTTTTTTAAGAAGTAGTTGTTATAGATGTAAGACATTAAGTATTTTAGCAAGATCCATTGGGGGGGATTTGTGGATTTTTTTTGTGATGCTTTTGCTGTTGTTTTCTTAGGTTTTCATTTTTGGAGTTTTTACTTTGTTTTAGTAGGTGCATGTGTGGAGCCTGTGTTCTCAGCTTTTAATGAAAATTGTAGATTAATTAATCACAATAAGCAGATATACTCAAATATACAGTAGATACGAGGGTTTTTACTTCAAAAACATGGCAGAAGAGCTTATTGAAGACCTGTTCCAGCATGGGATGCTCTCATGTGAAACTTTTAAGGATGGGTGTTGTGGTTTCAGTTTCAGGTCTGATAATTTGATCTCTATTTATTACTTATCACAGGGGCTTAATACTCAAATACTTACCTTCTCTTACTTGTTCTTTCCAACAAATTTTTTGAAAGTTAAGTCCGAATTTGCTGTGGTCTTCATTTAAATTTCTTAGCTTGTATTTTCTACAGGTTTCACTGCATTTGATTTTTCTAGTTTTCTCCCCAGTTCAGTATTGGTCAGGTCCTGGTATTGTGTGTATTTTGTACTTTGTAACTAGCTACCTTCTGTCTCAAGGGCTTTGGAGTTTTAAGGTTGTTGCTTGTTGAACCTAGCTTGAAACAGTGTTCTACCCTAATTATCCTGTATGTGTAATTGTTTATAAAATCTGAGATATGAAATAGAGTAGTTTGGCAAGATAAGGTTTGAGTGTAGATGTGTTTCTGCTTCCCTCTGGATTATACATTTTAATGTTTTCCTTCTTTTATAGTATCTTGTCTATTTGAAAATATAATTAAAGATAATTTAATTAGTCCTATGTTTAGCGAAGTTTTGCATAGAAAATGGTTTAGGGATTACATATTTTTGATCTTAAATGTAGTTGTTTCCTACTTGGAAGAAGATGAAAGGATGTTTGAGCTGGATCTGTGAGAACTTGGTTAACACAGAAATGGATGTGGAAAGGAGGGAACAAATCAGAGTGCAAAGTCTCTAGAGGGCTGCAGCATAGTAGGGTGGTGTAGCCAATGGCTACATCACTTCAGAAGGTCTTACCTTGGTCATAGTTCAGAGATGGAAATAATTTGAAGTAGTTTGTTCAAAATAGAACTGTCTATGAATTTAAATAACATTGTTAGGATTACAAATGTGGGAGTACAACATATTTTTTGATTAGCTTTGAAAGATCTGTCTTTAACTGCAATGCTGCCTGTCATTGCTACTTGTTCTTGATCGCTGTGGGGAGCAGTAATGCATGAAATACGAGGTTCTGTCTCCTCTAAGATGAAATTTCATGAATCAAGGTTTCCCTCTTCCTCTGCCTTGTAAGGACATAGCTGTAAAAGGTAGGACTAGTCTGTAGTTCTGTTCCAAAAGTATTTTTGGTTTTGTTTCTTTCTTAGAGCTAGGCAGCTTGAAGCAGTTGTGTGAAATGCTCCAGTTGTGCCCTTAGTCCCTTGTGTAGACCAAGTAAATTTTGGGTAAGACAGGGATTCAGCAGGTATGACATAGTCTTTGCCAGCTTGTTCTGTCTTTTCTAAAGATACATATATATGTTACATTAGCAGACTGGGAAATAATGGGAAGTTCAATTTTGTTGTTTGACTGTCATCTCCACAGATTTTTTTTTTTTTTGTCTTAGCTGATGAGAAATTGGAATAACTTTTTTTTACTGAAAGAATATCTCGCCTACTTTAAGTGTAACTTGCTTTTCTTTGCTTTTTAGACTTATTTGGTGTTCTGGGAAGTGCGATTTAAATGTATCAAGAGGCAAGAGAGGAGTGTTAGAAAATCTTGGAAACAAAATACATTCCAAGTTACTGAATTCTTTGCCCTTATCTCTTTTTATAAACAACACATGCAAAAAAAGTTATCAGAGAATATACTCCTGAATGTTTTAATTGTCCACTAACAGCTCTGAAAACTGATAATTCTTTTTTAGGTCATGCTGCCTCCTGGTGCTCAGCAGTCTGATGATAAAGGTGCTAAAGAAACTATTCTTGATGATGATGAGTGTCCACTGCAGATATTCAGGGAGTGGCCTAGTGATAAAGGTATGTCCAAAAACCTTTAAGATGTTTTTGTGCCTTGGATTGTAAGCTATGTTGTGGAGCCCCTGTAAAGGAAAAAAGTCTAACATATATTTTAGTGCGTTTTGGTTTTAGACACTTAAAATACTAGGGAGTATTAGAGTTATTTACTGTTTCATTATGCACTGTTTGTAGTATTACACCATTAGGTAGTAGAAAGGTTTTGCATTTTATCCTAAAGTTTGTACATTATTCACTATACTGAAGTATATTTTTGATCTGTGTGTAGTTATTTTTAAGTTAAAGTTATTCTTAGGAAATGACAGCAACTTAGTAGAGCTGAAAGTAATCCTATAGGACACTTGCAGATTAATAGATGTTGGTTGTGTGCTTATTCAGTGGTAGTGTGACTCAAAGGATGTATAATACTGTGTTTTAGGAATACTGGTCTTTCAGTTGAAAAGGCGGCCTCCTGATTATGTCCCAAAGAAAACCAGGAAGATAACTGATGGAAAGCCATTAAAGGGGAAGGAAAGAGTTGACGGGTCTGGCTATGGCTCTTGCCTTCCTCCCGAGAAACTACCATACCTGGTAGAATTAAGCCCAGGTAAGAATTCTGGTTATCTAATAAGTTAAATTACATTATTGTGTAGTCATTTGGATTTTTCAAAAATAGGACATTCTTTGTAAGCACAAGGAACTTTGTGTGGCAGGAAGTCTGTGCCACACAAGTTGGTTCTTCTGATGTCAGATTCTGGATTGGAGATAACAGGTCTACAGGTAGGGATGCATATTGCTATTGCTGTGATATCAAAATCTTAGCAGCAAATGTTGGGAGTGAAAAAAAGGGGAGAAATTATTTACCAAGCTTAAATCTGATTTTGTTTACATTCACAATGCACTGTAGCATACCTAGTATTAGACAGTGTCGTACATGGAAAATCACATTTTTTAACAGGACAAGAACATGGATTTGTAAATCAAAAACTTAGATGTTAAACATTTTTCAGCCTATATGGAACTTTCAAATCACTAGCAAGCTTATAGATTTGGATATAGACTTTCATTTTTGGTGATTGAGTTATATACAGCTCTTTTTTCTATTAAGTATAACCTGAGTACATTCAGATATTCAAGTAAATGTTACTGTTTGAAGTCTGGTTATGTACCTTTTGGGAAGCAAGTTTGGAAATCGGTGCTGAAACCTTTGCTGGATCAGAACTGCAAAGAAAGAAGTTAAATTTATGGTCAAATAGCATGGGGTTTTTATTGTTTGTTTTATATCCAGATGAAGTTATCAGTACACAGAATATATGAAACATACTATCATGTTCTACAGGTTGAGGTTTGGTTCGCAAATTAATATTTTGGGTTCTTTTAATAGTACTGTTGATTTATTTTCTTGTTCTTTTACTCTTCGTGGGATTTGGTGCTTTATCATTAAAATGTTGTTCTCAGGCAGTGGCATGAGACAGCCATTAATAGAGAGAGTAAACCCAGTCTGAAGTGCCGCAGGTGTCAGTGCTGTGTGCTGAGCTTCACGCATTGCCTGTGGGACTGACCTGTTGTTCGTGTTTTTCTTCTAACAGCTTGTTATCACTTCTCTAAACAATAGGGATTGTTTCGTTCAGTAGCTTTGTAGTACTGATGTCTTTATAGTCTACACCGTTTCTAAAATTGAATGAGTTTAATGAACTTCATCCTTATAAATTGAATAGGTGTTGTCTGGCTACAGTTTCACCCTTTCCTGTCTTTTCTTTTCTTGCCCTCCTCCGCATGTTCTGCATGGTATCTGTTCTGCTGGTGCTGCCTTCACCTGGGTCCTCTGCATGTGTTTCTAACCCCAGGGAGAAGGAATCACTTTGCCTACTACAACTATCACACTTACGAAGGTAACGCTGTATTTGATACTGTTCTCTCATTAGTCACTAAAAACTTCTCCAGCTGTAAATCTTGTGTTTCTTTATGACAAATGAAGGACTATCTTATTTATCTTGAGGGTTTTTTTCCAAGGGATTGCTTCTGTGAAGTAGTAATCTGTTTTGTCAGCTGCCATTTAATTATTTGACTGGTGAACAAACATCAAATAGATCATTAATATGCTGTTATCCAAAGAGTTCAACCTTCCAGCTACAGTTAACAGCTAAAATTTCAGAGGGTAGTTTACAAGCAATGCTGTAGTAGAACTAAAAGTTCTTTGATCCATCTACTTGCAGAATTCGTAGTTAAAATGGTTTTTGGGTAAATGGCATGGAACTTAGCTGTCCTTTTCGGTATTTGACTGTGTTGATGCACTGGATGAAATCTCTGATGATTTTTATGGGAAATAGTATTTGGACCCCTGGGAAAATTACTTCACTTTTACTCTGTGGCGTTCCATAGCATCCTTTGGTATATCTGCTGCCTGGTTTGTGTAACATTAGTGGTGTATGTCAAAGATTTAGCACTTCAGACAGTAGACACTTGTTCAGTTTTTTCTGTAGTGTTCAAAATTGATAGCCTAATGTACAAATCTTTATGGATCTTTAATTCTCCTTAGAGTTTAGAGTAACGTGCAGAGTAGAGTTTAGAGTAACATGTTCTGGTTTGACCAAATAGACAAGAATACAAAGCCATTCTCTTTTCACTGTGTAATGTCTGCCAAAAATTTTTTTTTTCCCCTATTTCCTGACTTTATTTTCTAGACTGCTGTAGAAGAACTGCGTGTGGTTGTCAGGGCTGCTCACCCTTTCCTTTATGGTTGTGGAGTACAATACTGGGGTTTGAAGAACTGCATTCAAACTTGTGTCCAGTGCTCAATTATGTGAATCAAATTCAGACTTCCGTTTTGTTAACATTGTTATTTCAGAGAGCAGAAAAGTTTCATAGAGTGTAGTGAACTAAAAATCATGGATGAGCTCTGCAGGAACACTTCACCACTAACTGGGAAGATTTGAAATCTGGTTGCATGTCACTGGAAAAAAAAAAAAGCTTTTTTAAGTCTTTATCTCAGTGTGTGAAAAAGAGGTCTTCATACTCTAGAGTCAGACTGTATCTTTGCAAAAAAAGCATTTTAGGACACTTGTATTTATTATAGAAATAACTCCAGTAAAAATGTCCTCCTGTCAAAACAGAGGCTGTTTATGTTTTTGCGGAAGAACCTAGCAGATTCACTTTCATGCCCTGTGCAATTGCACAAATTCATTAAGTTTGCTAGTGAAGTACGTCCAATTTTTCCACTTCTCCACAGCTGCTGAGATTGCTGTTTGTATGACTGTTTCACTGACTGAAGATTAGATTCTGTATGGTAGAGAATGCACTTCAGTAGCTGGTAGCTGTACGTGTGGCAGTCAGCAATTGCCTCTGTATCCAAGTTGTGTGAATGAACCAGTAAACTGAGATGAATCTGATAGGAATAGAAATAGACTGGGTAGACTGAAGTGACATTCAGCAGCACTTTGAGTAGCTGATTCTGTCTGCATTATCTGTGAATATGGTTTTTGATGAGTTCAGGAATGTTAGTAACTTCAGTTGTACAATCATAATATTTAAAGGCTGAGAAAAATCATAAGCCCCCATATTTTCAGTTGTGAGCCTCAGATCCTACAAGCCTGAAATTAAAATTACAAAGCATAAATAAAAAATAAAAAAGCAAACCCATAAGGCTTTTTTCCTTGCTTCATCACAAAAAAAGAGCAACCCTGAGGTGTAGAACAGATAACAGTGGGAAATGTGGAGGACATGGAGGTATAACAACTTGGAAAGAAAAATTGCAGAAGGTTGGAGAAGTGGAAAGCTTTGGCCAGGGTGTTTTCCTGGCTAGCCTTCTTTCTGAGAACAGAACTGCAGTATTTTTGCACGTGAGTTTGAAGACGCTTTGTTGTCTGTTACAATAAAAAAAGTTTGCTATTGTCTTTCTGCTGGAAGTGCATATCTTGTCTGAAATTTAATAGTAGAATTATCTCCTGAATTTGACGTGGCGTTTCAGATATGCCCAACCATCTCCTAAGCTTATTAGTGTGTAAACCTTTAGTAGTAAGGAACTTGTACAGGAAATATGTTTTTAAATTGTAGACTTTACCTATTGAGTTAAAATTAGTTAAGTTCATTGTGTGACCATTTTTGTTCAACTTTGAGCTTACTTGTTTTCTATGAGCTGATCTTCATCATTTGGTTTGGTCTGTGCTAAGTCAGTACTATTTCCCACTGTTGTTTCAAGCATTGGACTAGTGAAATCAATTGAAGTTACAATTTTCAAAGTGGTGTAGGATTCACATTTTAGTGGTGAAGTAAAACATTTAAAATATATATCCATGAAGGACAGTCTAGCTTGTTTCTTTTCTATTGTTTAAAAAATACATGTTTGTATTACAGACTACTGACTCCATGTCCTTACAGTGACTATTCACTTTTGTTCACTACAGGTTTTTTTTTTTTATAACATTACTATTTGAAGTATGAATGGTGACTCTTAAGTGCATAAACCAAGTAATGAAATCTATTTGTATTGCATCCTTTTCTAAGATCAGCCATTGTGGGCTGTCATGGCCTGGGGAGTAGGGAGTAGGGCCTTTGCCATAGGTATAGCAGAATATCTAGCCTGCTGCAGTGGGTTATAAGGGATACCTTCCATATACCATTTAGGTGAGGTTCCAGCTGTTGAAAACCAGGAAATACACTGTAGTATAACACAATTGTCCTTCCCTCCTGCGTCCCTCCCCTAGAAGAAAAAGGCCTTTCGTCATTCTTAGGATTTGTTGTAATTATCTTCAAAATTAAGATAGCTTTTACTGTAGAAATTGACTTTTACTACTGATGGAGTATAACAAATAACTTTTAATAACTCCTTAAAATTTTCTCCTTTTTGTGGAAGAAAAAAATGCATTTGTATCTAGTGCTGTGATTTTAATACAAGGTGTTTCCCTTGCTACAATGGATGCTGCTGAGAAACAAAGGCCTTAATTTGCATCAGCAGAAACACTGTGAAACTAAAATACGTTTCTTGAGTAGTTGTTTGAAAGCACGACACATGTGGGTGCCAATTTTACCAAACTAGGATGTGGGTAGGAGGAAATACTTGACTTTAGGATTAATAAATAAATAAATAAATAAATGAAGGAGCTAGTCTAGATTTTGATGTGTAAGTTGTGGGGAGGCATAATAAAAATTAATGGAGTTTGGTGTAAGTAGCCAGATGCATTCAGTAATCTATTACAGGTCTGCATTTAGTGATGCTCAAGATACAGCTATATAATTTCTGATTTAGCACTGTTAAGTATTTAAAATTGCACACAATTCAAATTGCTGAAGACATTGTACTAGCGTTATCTTTTCTGGGTTACTGTGGCATGAAATATATGCCTCTCTAGAATCAAATACAGAGATTTCATAAAGGCTTGTCCTTCTGCCTGAAAGATGTTTAGAGTGTCTTATGATTAATGCTTCTTTTGTGATGGATGACATACTAAGGTTGTGGTAGTGTTTCCTTGTTCAATAACTGTGTATTACTATAGTATCAGCACTTAACTTTAGTATTTACAGTACCCGTCTGTGGACTAACTGTGCCTGGCGTCTTTATGCCCCAATAACATCCCAACAGCTTCAGGAGAAGCTTTATTAATAACTGCCATTTTATGGTTAAGTGGTTAGCATTCTGATTTTAATAAACAGGTTCTGGGAGTTTAAACAGAAGCTCCATAAATCTAGTTGTATATTGACTTTCAGTTAAAAATTTGGAGTAGCCTACTGCAGACAGTATCAATGTATGTGCCATGGCTGTAATAATATTCTCTAATGGTTTTTTGGAGATGACTTAAAATTGTTGTTAATTTCCACGGGTAAGACATTCTTTGTCTTGCAGCCTCTCCTTTTTACAACTTTGCTTTGGAGAAGAGATTGGAGAGATGTTAGAAATTACAGTATTACTTCAGTTTCCACTCATATTTAAAGTTGTAGGATTTTCTGGGAAGTGGGGAGGATTTATGTGTATGCCAAAACCCATTTGTGTTAGCCTGTGAAGGCAACAGCTAAATTGTGTACACTTTGTATGTCCAGTAGATCTTGTGAAATTTTGTTCTGTTTGGACAGTGCGTATTTCTGAGAGGAGTAGGAAGTTGGACTTTATTTTTTACCTCATTTTCTGTGCGATGAAAATATAGGTCAATGGAACTATAAAGATAAGGCCAGAAGTGCTGAAGTCCTGTATATTAAGACTAAATGTCATAGGTAATTTTGTAGGATTGTCCTTTAATGTTGCTCTAGTTCAGTATCTGATGAATTAGAAACTGTTTATCACAAAGATAAACAGTTATTAGAAACTGTTGTGGATCACTTGACAGCAGATATTGCTGGTAGTGTGTACTTTAGTAAGATCAGTAGATGCTATTTATGCGGGGATCTGCAGGTATTTTATTTTCTTTATCTTCTAACCCCATGCTGGTATACCCCTATAAAGTCTTAGAGATTTACAAAAACTGTTGTATTGCTCAAATTACTAAGGAAATAGAAAAGGTTTTTCACAGTATGTTCAGAATAATAGTTCTTGATTACTTTATTCTTTGCATGTGTAGTAAACAGCTGCTCCAAATAGGCTTTCTCTACTTTCAGGGCTCTTACATTATGAGGAACAACCAAGTTCCCTAGAATCTTGAAAGAATGTCACTCAGGTTTTCTTTTTTGTGTGAACATTGCTATTCTGAACTAAGTAGCAGTAAATGTAGAAACACTGTGTGAATATTTGAACTTTATTAACTTGCAAATTAATGTTTGTCGCTTGCTGTACAGATGGTTCTGACTCCAGAGATAAGCCAAAGCTCTATCGTCTACAGTTAAGTGTCACTGAAGTTGGAACCGAAAAATTTGATGACAATTCTATTCAGGTATGGAAAAAAGCAGACTCATATTACAGTATTACATATTGCTGATCTAATCTCTGGTGTGTTATATGTCATTGTGGAATCTTAATAAAATATGCTGTAAATACCCTTGAGAGTTTGAAGGGTAAAGTATTGCTGAAGTTTTGTATTAATGGTCTTAACTGTCTGTTTTAATTTACTTCCCCTCTTGATTTAAGAGGAGAGTTTTATTATTTGAAGTCAAGTTTTTATTATTTCAGGGGTTTGTTATTTGAAATGGGGTTTTCTTTTTTGTAACTGGATCAAATAGGGCATATCAGTGTTATTGTAACTGTTTAATGGCTTTCAAGTCCTAGTCTTAATCCTGTTGAGGTAGGATTTTTTAAGAGTATAAAACAAGTGTATTTGTCTGAAGTTCATGCCAGGGAGTCTCTTACAGTACCCTGGGTCCATGTCAGTGCATTTAGTTGATTTATAATTATTTGCACTGTGAGTTTTCATATAAAACAGCAAGTGGAAGAAAACAGTATATGACCAAAACAGTGAAAAACTTTCCATTAAGGCATGTCTGCTGCACATGTTAGTTACACGTGTGTTTTATTATTCTTACTGCATTGAAAAATGAAGTGAAACTCACTGATTTTGGTACCACTCATCTCTGTAAATTCATAATCAAGAGTTAAATAACCAGCCTGTAAATAGAGGAAGCTACATCTTAGTCTTTGGCTTTTTATTTCTGCTGCAGTATAATTGAATTTATTCTATGTTAATTTTATTCCCAGTTGTTTGGTCCAGGAATTCAGCCTCATCATTGTGACCTCACTAATATGGATGGAGTTGTTACTGTAACCCCGAGAAGCATTGATGCTGAAACCTATGTGGAAGGTCAGCGTATTTCAGAAACCACCATGCTGCAAAGTGGAATGAAGGTTCAGTTTGGGTCTTCTCATGTATTTAAGTTTGTGGATCCTACTCAGGACCATGTTATTTCCAAAAGATCTACTGATGCTAGTCTTATGGTCAAAGGTCCAAGACACAAAACTGGGTGAGTAAAATTTTTTTTCATCCTACTGAGGTTAGAAGGGGAGCCTTGGAAAAAATACAGAATGACAGCATTATAAATGGCCAGGGACTAGTATGTGAACTCATTTAAAGTGTTAAGTATATGATTTTAATACTTGAGCTCCACCTTGTGATTTTATGTAGGATTAGCAAGTGTCTTTTTCATTATGGAGTATTCAAACAAGTTTTACTCATGCTCAATTCTGTGTGAAAAGCACTACGATGCCTTATTTTCATGTATTTCATAGTTCATCCAAGCTCCAGGAAAAGTCAAGAAGTTGCCGAATGTTTTCAGAGAGTCTGGTTTTTGTTTTTTCTCAGAAAATAGCTTTCAAAATTCCACTAAAATGATTTGGAAATGAAGTAATCATGAAATGAGACTGTTAAGATAGGGAACTATAGGTCTCAATATAACAACCACTATTTATAGTGTGATTACTTACCCACTGGTTTCTGTGTAGCGAGGATTGACAGTCTAGAAGTCTGTCCTGTTGTTTCTCATTCATATTTTTGATAGGTGCATAATAAAAATACTAATCATAGATATTGTGACTCGTAGGGGTTCCAGTGTTTTGTTCAATGGCTATAGAAATACTCAGAAGAAACAATCTTAAAATTAGTTTGTATGGCAAGGGAAAAAAACAATATCCTATTTTCCATCTTCTCTGGGTCCAAGTGAGGCTACTATTGTTAATATACACATTAATATATAATATCATTCAGAAAAGTAACAAAGTGGCTTGGAGATGAGTGAGAGAAAAATACCTAGGAAAAGAAGCTTATCTGCTGAGTAGATGTATGCTTCAACCATTTTTATTTTTTCTCCGCTGTATTTTCTTATAGAAGGACACTGTGCTTTTTGTAGGCCCTATCTGCAGGGAGACCTCTAGCCATGTGGCTGTCATGTAATATTCTTGCTTAAATCTTGAGTTCATTCTGCATTTAGCCTGCAGATCAATAAATAAGTGCTCTTGCAGATCTATAGTCAACTGGAAAGTACTGTATTATTGCAGAGCTTTATCTGGGCAATAAAATCTATGGCAAAGGGCTGTTGCAGCCTGAGCAATCAAATATTTAAATTTTTAGAATAAGGAGGTAGTAATATACATTACTATGGTATATGAAGTATTTACATTATGTTGTACATTTAATACTAAAGAGCTGAATAAAAGATTGTAGCTAGTGTATTGTAGTGAATGCAATGCCATGAACATGTTTCATGTGTATTATGTTTGTGTATTTATATTTTCTCACTTGACTGGGAAGAAATTAGCTAAGAATCTGATTTTGCAAATGAAATTGTCTGTATAAATATTTTTAGATTTTATTAATATGAAGAACTAATAGAGTATTTAAAAAAGTTAATATTAACTGGACTCATGGTATAACCCTTGAATTTTAATTTACTAATTTTAGTTACTCTGTTCCTTGTTTGTTTAATGTTAAACAGTATTATTTCTAAAACATACTGGAAATATTATCTTGCTTATAGAGCTGTCCAGGAAACCACATTTGATCTGGAGGGAGATATTCACAGTGGAACAGCATTACCAGCAAGCAAGGTATTGTATTCTGACTAAGTTAGCAATAAATAACAGCATGTGTAAGTTAAATCAAAATTACAACATAGTAATATTTGGGGAAGTGTGGCCAGTTTATCAGTCTCCCCAGCTGTTTTTCCTTGTGGATGGGCTGAGATATTATATGCATTATTATTTTAGATTTGATTTATTTTTTTTCCCCAAAACCATTTTGTTTAAATTTGTTTTGGCATAGGGCATGCATCTCATGCCAAGGATAGTAACATTTTTTAGAAAGGGAAGCTCTCCAAACCTGAAGTAGTTGCTCCCCAGATTGACTTACGGAAAGCGGATTACATGCAGGTAGAGACTCTTGTTAGAACTGGTACATTGTTACCTCGTGTGTGTAGCATATGGCTCTTGTCATTTGTGATGGGGTAAATAAATGTTTTATATAAAATGTGAAAGGATGTTCAGTTTTAATTTAACTAGGCTTTTAAAATTTAATGGCTGTGACTTTAGACTTCAATAGAGCTCCTGTACACACACTGACTAAACAAACTGTCTCTGCAGTCATAATTATAAACATTTTATGAGGTGATAATCTTTTCATGCTTTCTTCCTGCACTTTCTGTAAATAGATTTTGTGTCAGAATTGCATTTTCCAAGAGCAGACAAAGAGTAAATGATACAATGGTTAATGCCTTGCTATGATCACATGCCTCAGATGAAATGAGAGAATGAATTACTTCAGCAGTATGAAATGGAGTAATGTTCCCAGAACTGCATTCACTTTTATGTTTTATTTGTACTATTACACAACTGAAATACTTGTAAATATTTAGTGATATTAATGCAGCAGTGTAGGTATTAATAACTCTGATAGCTTTTGAATGTATTTTTAGTCTCACTTGTTTTCTTACCACAGTCTTTTGATTCAGTTTCTCCACTTTCTTTGTAGTATTGGGTAGTGCTTTTATCTTAAAATGTGTTCTTTACCTGCTTCTGATAGGAATTTTAGTGATATTTTAAAAGGAAGAACAGAAAACCTGTAAACTAATAAAATGTCTTAAAATTTCTCAGAATAAGAGTTTCTGACATTATGTAGCATACTTCATATCCTATTCACAGTCATTAGAAAAATACTTCTAGTGGACCTAGGGATTAATGGGAAAATTTAGTTTCTTTTTCAGTTGTGCTTTTTGAGACTGTGTACGACATCTTGTTAAAGCACTGATGAATCACTTGTTTCCTAACATTTGCTCTCTTTTAAGTTTGCTTTTCTGTTTGGAAAAGGGGTAACAGTAAGTTTAATGAAAGTTCTCTGAGACGTGGTGGTGAAAAGTGATTTAGTTCAAACTTTTGCTTTGAGATGCACTTGTTGGCAGGTTTTCCTATGTTGAAGCAAATTATTTAGTACGAGAAATTTTTTATTAAATGTTGAAATACTTTGTATTTTACTGATGTCTTGTTTTCTACTCTTTATGCTGAAAAAGTTTGCTATTTATTTTGCTGCTTAAAGCAGCATATTTGTCCCATTCCTGATAGGGTTTGATTGAGTTAGAAATCATAAATTAAAAGCTTCCTATTAAGGAGCAGGAGACTGCAAAAGAAAACAAATCAAATGTTACATTAAAAAAATAGCGGTTTGAATTGCCCCTTCTTGTCTTGGAAATGTTGTACTGCCTGCCCAGATCAGGATAAATTATGTTACAGATCAATAGTGCAAACACTTGGAACTATTGCAGAAGCAGAACGGGGGAGCATGACCAGTTTTAAATTTGTAAATACATTTAACTTTATCTCTTACCTCAAGTTTTGATTCCTAACTCATTCTTTCTTTGTATTGTAGCTATGCAACTTTTGATTAAAAATGTTTACAAGCTACATTATAAATTCTAGCCGTGCATTGACAAAGAGCTGCTCCTAGCTGGCTGTTGTTCTCTGTTGAATTGGAAGCAGGCTCTTCAGCGCTTCACTGTGGTGAAAACGCCTGCTGAGCTGCCACTCTCTGTGCCATACTCCCTTCTTCTGTTTCCCCATCTCTTTTCAAGCCTCAGACCTCAGCTTCATTTAGTGGTGCTAGGCACAAATAGTGGCTCATGCAGTGCTTGCATGCTAAGCACCTGTCCCGCTGTTTTGAATTAGAGCACCAGCAGGCTGGACGGGGACAGGACGTCATCCGCATCCAGCACAGCCGAGCGAGGAATGGTGAAGCCGATGATTAGAATAGACCAGCAGGATTACCGCAGACAGGACAGCAGGTAGGAAACGTGGGATCCATTACTTCTCAGAACCGAAAATTGGGTTTGTTTTTCCAGTAGATCAAGTGCTGCATTAAAGTGCTTTAAATGATCTGGTTTTCTGTATGGAGAAAGAGATTTCCTTTGAGATCTTGCTCCAAATAAGCCCCAGGATTAACAACCAAAGCAAAAAAAACTTGACAATACTTTAAAAAACCCGAAAAAACTAATCCTTTATTTCAGTATTCTGTTATTTGTTGTTCCCTTTTTGTAAAATCAGGCTGATAGTCATGTCACATCATTTTTGATTTGTGGTTAGGCATGTCATATGAAATGAAAAGTACAATTACATAAAATTTTCATTTGTCAGTGGCAAGATAATGTGATTTACTCTGGAGAGTGAAATAACCAGGTCATTGCTATGTCTACTGTGCTGTTGTCAGCAGGTATGGAGTCTCTGTCCTTGGAGATACTTTAAGATACTTAAAACCTGACTGGATAGGGTAGGGAGCAACTTCTCTTGTTGACCCTGTTTTGAGCAGGGAAGTTGGATCAGATGATCTCTAGAGTCTCCTATCACACCTCAGCAAATCAGTGAGAATGTGAATAGAATTTTTTTTTTTTCAAATCTTTCAAAAAATACAAGGTTGTATTGCTGTCTACATAAATCAACTTTTAAATTTAGATGAACAGCTGTGATAAATGGATGAAAGGTAAGGTATATGTGCTGCAGGGTTAAAACGTGCAGTGATCCAAGTTCTAAAGCTTGGCGTATGAAGCTTTTTGTACCTTTAAATTGATATATTATTCACTAGACAGAAAAGATAATTCAGAGATGTCAGTGACAGGAAAAAAATACAACCAAAAAAGGGCAGAAAATTGTTCTTCCACTTGAACTTGAATGTTCAAGTGTTCTATAGCAGGGGCATCTTCTAAATACTTCCAGTGAAGAACTCAGTTCTACTCTACACTCTCCTGTTAGAGTGCCTGGCCATCTTCAGATTCTTTTTTAGAATTTTATTAAGGTTGTGAAGATTTAACTCCTTGGATTACTAGTATTTTAATTGTAATTTTACTCATAAAAGATGAACAAAACTTCTTTCTGAACTTTTTATAGCCTGTCAGAAGTTCTTGAGGCTTCTGTTGTTAATATTTCTTGATCTGTGCTACTCTATGTGTATGAAGTTTATCAAATTTCTGTGAAGAGGATTATCTTGTGCTGAAGTTCTGTATTTCAAAAACACAGAGCCATCTGTGAGCTGTATCTTGGCTTCATTTTGTTGGGGGTTTTTTAACTTCTTAAATTCCTTCTAAAGAGAGTACTCATTACTAGTTTTTACAAAGTTTTTTTCACCGTGGTTCCTGTGTGCAGAAGGTATTTTTAGAGGCATCTAGATCACACTTAAATTTGTGATAACTACAGCTTCAGAGATCTTCATCACCAGCCCTGACATTGATATTTTATTTCTGTATATATCTTAAATGTCAATAGTATGTGTTGTGTAATGAATCTTATTCATCTAAATACAGCACTTCTATCATGGGCTCTTTCTCAGATACATTCACTGTGTTCATGAGAATAACAAAATAGCAACGTCAGGATGTCAGATTAGGACTTGACAGATTGGACAACGAGTTGCCTGAATACATGGAATTCCCCTTTGTGCATGTATTTGGTGTACCATTAGTTAGGTTTCCCCTGGGATACTCTGGTCTCATTTTGTGAACTGTAAGGACAGTAATTGTGAACTGCTTCGTTAGTTTAAAAAACAAAAAAATTCTTCACTGGCAGGTTTCAGGCTCTTGTTACTGTACAACTTCCAGCCCACATTAAATGTTCTTGTGGGTACTCTGTGTGCTCATCACCGCTCTGTAAAGGTGAATAATAAGACATATAAAACTTTCTTCCAATAACTCACTGAATGAGTTGAAGACTAGAGATTAGAACTTGGCTGCCATATTTTTTTCATTTCTAGAAAAAAATAATTGCCATCTGAGAGCATAACTCCAGTTTACTTACTGGGTATGATTGTTCTGATTGTAATGGTATTCTTAGAAATCAAACCTAATGACTATTCAGATAAGGATTGTGGTCATATATGCTCATTAGGAAACTGACTACAATTAACATTAGCAAACATATAACAAAAACGAGAAAAGATAATTTTTTGCCTTGGATACCTTTCAGGAGTTTTTTAAGATGTGTTTGGTTGGAAAAGAGTGTGATAGTATGTAAGTGGTGTTAACTGAATGCAGATGCTTATCTGATTCCTTGCTTTAACATGCCTTGAAAATCTATACATAGTTGGTATGCTGACAAAAACAATCACACAAGGGTGTTTCGTTTTTCATGCGGTTTATCAGAGACAATCTAGGCGAATACAGAAGTATCAGTTGAATGCATTATTGCTTTTAATGCGATATTAAAGTGTAATATTACCTGACACTAAGAAAGGAGGCAACCGTTAATCAATGTTTATGGCCCTTCTAAACCTAACCACACTTTCAGACTGGTTTAGCTCAAAGAATTTCATCACCACATAGAGGCTTTATCTGTAAGAGCAATAGCATAAAGACAGTGTACGCTTAAAATGTATCCATTAAAATGTGTTATCATATCAGAAGCCCAGAGAATTACTTCAGCTTAGATTTCTAATTAAAGCAAAGCTTAATTAGAGAGTTTTTCTTTTGTGTGTCTTTAGGGAAAGGAGGAAGATGGTACAGTGGTTGGAACTAGATGATCTTCAAGGGCCCCTTCCAACCCAGACCATCCTATGGCTCCATGATTTGTTGAAGGGAATTCCTGTTAGAGTAATTAAATAATTGATTATTGCATCAGTTCCTAAACAACTAATTCACAGAACTACATTAACATTTAGAATTACATTAGCAGTTTTAAAAGAATACTTTGTATTAATTTGGCTCTTATAGCCATTTTCCAGAAGTCTGTGAGCAGTCTTGCATTAATACGAGGTCTCATCTTTCATGACACATTGTCTTTCATTGGCTGGAAATCCAGTTCCTCTGTTTGTGCTGAAACTGATCAATATCATTTTGTTCTAAGGAAAATAAAATAAACCATCAGCTGAAATCTGTGACTGGTTTACTAGCCAGCTTGTTAAAATATTTCTATCTCTTATTACCATTCCTATAATGAAAGATTAAAAATTTTTCTGGAGTTGTCACTATAGTTCCATTTTATAATGCTGCGTATTAGTAATTTTTCTATGGAAGTCATTAAGTTCTCAGTGAAGAAGCACTTTTGACAGTGTGGAAGTAGTGACAAATTAGTTCATTTTAAATTTATAGCAATAAAAAGATAGAAAATACTACAGTTTACACACCAGCTGGGTGCTTTTCCTAAAGACAGCATGCTGTCATGTTTGAAATGTAACTGAAATGGCAGAAATTTGTGTACATACTGTCATGCTGTGCCTGCTATTACTTAACTTTCAACTCCCCGAGAAACTGGATTTGGTGAGCACTTCTTAAAATAAGGTATTATCTAGGTGGCATACTTGAGTTCTCTGCTGATTTAAGATTTTGCAAGTTTGTAAAAAAGCAAGCAACCAAAAAAATCCCCACCAGAACCCAAAGGTACCTCAGATTCTTGGATTCATATGCTAAGATTTAGTTTAGATCTTTTGACATCAGCTATCAAAACTATATTGTGGATTTTTACTACAGAAGATACAACACTGAAAGCCTATATTCAGTTATCTCTGCCTTGTGGCATAACTAATAATCTTCAGGAGAATGACATTCATATAATTTTATTACATTCCTTTCTTTATCAAAGTTGTGGGGAAGCTGCCTGTTGTGTTACCTGTGGTTAAAATGGTTATTGTTTGCAGAAGATGTTAAGCTTTTACTCATTTCCTAAAAATAGGTACCCAACTGCAGAGAACAGCTCAGATAATGTCTTTGCTTAAGGCAGTATTGATTTATTAAATTAGGAAAAGGTTTTTCACCCAGAGGGTGGCTGGGGACTGGAACAGCTCTCCAGGGAAGTGGTCACAGCACCAGTCTGACAGAGTTGAAGAAGCATTTGGACAATGCTCTCACGTACATGGTGTGACTCTTGGGGCGTGCTGTGCAGGGCCAGGAGTTGGACTCAATGATTTTGATGGGTCCTTTCCTACTCAGGATATTCTGTGATTCTGTGAAATACGTACTTAACCTTTAGCAGGCACCAGAAAAGTCAAATCTCTGCTTGGTTTTCTACTGCGTGATTTCTCTGATGGGTTCTGGTAAGAAATAGCTCTGCAGTCAGTTTCAGTGAGGACAGTTCTGGGGCTGATTGCTGTTTCTTAATGTAGTGTAGCAACAGCTAGATAGGGACTGGGTTTGACCTCCTTTCCGTCTTTACCAGAAAAAAGGTCAAATAGGTTGACTAGGTCTTCATAAATTTTGAGAGCATGAAAGGCAGCAAAGTCCATTTGTTGTAACCAAGCTGATGTTTCAGGCAAAGCTTCATTCAATTTCTTTCATGTGTCCATGAATAATTTGTTATTTGAATCCTGTAAATGGCAGATGGCAAACTGATCCTCTCAGTCTGGTGTGCAGCACACAGGAGTGTGTTCATTAATATCACAGACTCCACAGTTCGAGTCTGTATTTTTATCTGTTGTGTTGTTGGCAAATACAGCTTGAATGATTCTGGAGGAAAGGTAAAAAAGGGTCGTTCTATGAAAGCTCGTTGTGTCTGTATTTGGAATGAGTGTATTTGGGGAAATATGTAATTTTACAGTAATTAATATCACCCATGTGGATTATTTGTTTCAATTTTTCTCATCTTTCTTTAGATCTCAGGATACCCATGGACCAGAACTTATACTGCCTGCCAGTATTGAATTCAGGGAAAGCTGTGAGTAAATTGTGAAGTTACAATACTAACCTGTTACTGAATGTAATGTTAATGTACATCTGCTATACTGTAGTATTTCAGTTCAGTTTGAAAACTTGAGGGTGATTTAAGTAAACATTGAAAGAAATGGTGACGATATGATGCTAGACGGTCTAGTAGTATAACTTGTCTTGTTGGGAGGGTTAACAGATACTTTAGATATTGAGGCATGTTCATGCATATCTTAATTCTGATTGCATTTCAACTCCTTATCTTCAGATTTTCAGATTAAATGTGAAAAAATTTTAATCCCATCTCCTCAACAGTACCTAGGATTCATTGTCTTCTGTAAAGTTCTCTGTGCCTTGTGTAATAGGTTGCATCTTTGTCAAAATCCATTTTCTATAAAATCTGATTAGATTTACATTGTCATTTAGAGTTGAATTTTTTATTGTCTTGGTCCCCAGATTTTTAAGGCCTCAGATCTGGTAGAAAAATAACATACTAGAGATTGTCCATACTTCAGATATTTTATACTAAATAGATTTGTGAGCAAGCAAAGACTGATTTTTATTAGTATGAGAGCTTTGTTGGAGTAAAATGTATAAGAGAAATCTTGCAATTTCCTGTTCCCTTGAAAATGCAAATTTTCAGTAGATAGGAAATAGTACAGAAATGTTTCACAATGATCAGATTTTCTGGCTTTATATAGAAGTGTTTTGTTAGTGTGTCTAACTAGGTATAGTACATAATAGACAACTTGGAGTTCAAATTCCTGTAAGTTGCTCCCTCTTCTCCTTTTCCCAAAGAAAATTCTTTACGCCTCAAGTTAAGAAATTGTTTTCTTTCTTTTTTTTCTGTCTTTGGATTTATGACATACCATTTCTTTTCCTCTTTGTCTACAGCTGAAGATGCCTTCTTATCTGCCATTATAAATTACACAAATAGCTCGACAGTTCATTTTAAGCTGTCACCAACATATGTTTTGTATATGACATGTCGGTATGTATTGTCCAGCCAATACAGACCTGACATCACTCCTGCTGAGCGTACTCACAAAGTCATTGCAATAGTCAACAAGATGGTGAACATGATGGAAGGAGTGATACAGGTGAGTTACTCTGCCAAAATATGTCAAGGGAATTACCTACAGTTGGTTGATAATCTAGGAAACTTCTTAGCCTTTTTCTTAGTCTGACCCTAAACAGTAGTTGATTAAACAGTAATGCCTGCATTGACTGCCCTTATGAAGGGCAGACACTGCTTTTATGTCAGTGGTAAGAAACTCTCTCCTGAGAAGTGTGGGAAGTTAGGGAGTGGCTGTTGAAGATTATGACTCTGAAGATTATGTTCTCTGACAAGAGATGGCTCTTTCCTAGGAGGTAAGATCTTTGCAAACATTTCTGGCTGCGAACCCTTGTAAAACAAGTTGGATGGGCTTACTAAGAATACTGTGTAGATAGCATTTGTTTGCACTGATTGATACTTGAACATATTAAAAGAATCATGACTTTTAAATTTTGACCCTGTTACTTTTACAACTTTTGTAACCATGAAAATGGTTGGACATTTTGAACATAAGACTGGACATAAAACTTGGATATCTTGAACCAAGGTGACACAACTGCTTTGTAAAGTTCTCAAAAATTCCAGTGTTTTATATGTAGTCTAACACACTACTATATGTGCAAGACTTCTACAGAATCACAGGGGGAATTCTGTTTTGTGTAAAAATGCAGGATAAGATCCACTGGGCTGTCTGTGATATTAGACAATACCTTGCATTGTGTACCTTGCATAGTTAAAACAGACTGGTCATTTTCTCCAAAAGGAGTGCTAGTTCATGTATCCTCAGTAATTAATTCAACTTCTTTATCTGCGGGTTTTTCTCAGAAGAAAAATTGAAATCTGTTTGGATGTTTATTAAAACAGGTGTTTGTTGCAAACAGTGGTGCCAGAATAGCAGCAAGGACCCTGCTGCACTAAGTGTTGTACAGACATAACAAATGTGTCAGTCTTGCCTTAGAGAATTTACAATGCAAGTGTTACATAACATTGTAAGAAATACACATGAAGGGCGAGTAGGAAAGTAAACAACAGGAGTGGCATGAAACTCATACCAAACCAAAATTATTAAGCTTCTGTTCAGGTTTTGGAAAGATTTAGTGTAGTTTTCAGCAGGGGAATGTTAGCTCTAGACACCTGTGTAATCTTATACAACAGGCTCCCACTTTTCACAAGGAAGATTGGGAGGAAATGATGCTGGTGTTGAGGACACTTTGCAGTAAGAAAGTAATATTTGCCTTCTGTGTACATTCGAAGGTTAATCAGAGACTGAACAGCAGTTTGCTTCTGAAGCAAATAACTAGTATGTTGCTTTGAATCTTGATGTCACAGTTGTTTGAATCTTGATGTCACAGTCAGTGGATATTTTATAAAATTGAAATGGTATCAAAAATAAATATTCAGGCTCTTTTATTAAAAAAAAAAAAGAAATTAGATCTGTCTGTGGAAGAGAGTAGACTGTGGCTGTACGGGAGAACATGAACTGGCAAGGGCCTGCACATAAGCAATTCAGTGGCTAGAGTGGAAAGTAAACAGAGAAGGGTAGGCTTCAAATATAAACTGGAAGTTACAGGTCTGAATCAAAGAAAGTCACTCAGTTTATAGAACTAATGCATGCTAGTTATAGTGAACCTAAAAAGACTTGTAGTGGCAGAGGTGGGTAGAGTGGGAAAGCAGAAATAAAGTTTTCTGTTCTTAGTGTTGACTGGCTAACGAGGTGGCTGCTAGAAGATACTAGGGGAATGTACTGAAACATCAGTTTGATTTGAAAACAAATCAAAGCTATAAAGTAGATTATCCTGTGAAAATATTCATTTACCGCACTGAGAAGGGCTTCCCAAGTCACATGCAGCCTTGTGGTTGTAAGCAAATATATTTTCTATAATCCTGCTAATACTATTACAAAACTGTTAAACCCAGCTGTTTGTCTGGACTGTCTTTTGTGAAAAGCCCTTTCCACAGCTTTGTAACTTCAACTGCAATATAATCTCCAACCTAAATATTACAGAACACATCAGCAAGGAAGCAGTATTTGTGGTTTGTGAACGATGTTGCCGAGTTGCAAGAAATTAAGTGAAAGGAGTCAGAGGTTGCATAAAAATTGGGAGGAGATTCATTCAAATGTCATAGTGAAGGAGCCAGAGGAAAGGGGGCAAAGTACACCTGGGATAAAAGAGAAAACTCTGGCGAATTTTAAGGTTAATAGACTGAAGGCAAAGAAATACATTGATTCTAGGGACCAGTAAAATGTCTTTAGCTTGAACCTGTCTTAGTGGAGTAGAAGCAGTACAAGCTTAGCTAAGTCAAATTACTTCATCTAAGGTGTAACATAAGTGGTTGTATTTACGGCTGTCACAGTCAAATTACCATATAAAAAGTTGTATCACAACGGCTTTTTTGTGTGTCTCAAGTGTAAAGCATTCCTGCACTGAAGGGGGTCTGATGGTGTGAGAGACAGAGAGAACAAATAAGAGGCAAGGGAAGAGACACCCAAAACAGGAGTGAGAAGGTGCACAAACTCCTGTGCTGTATTGTGGGAGTAAATTAATAGCTGAGATCCTAGTTTTGCCTGCCTATATCAGAAAGCTATCAAGTCTTTTAGTGAAGTTACTCAAGAAGTATTTGCTAACAAATTAAATTTATGACTTCATATATAGTATTTGTATCCAAGTAGTATAGATGACTTTGTATGAGATAAGTATAAAAAAGCAGGATTAGAAGTTTAGTTCATATTAAAAAGCCTTTTTTTTGTATCTTTTTTTTTTCCAAATCATTCTGTGGCATTTTTCATCCTTTTTAAATTTTAACATTTGTTTGTAGAAGGAGCATTTCCTTTTGTTTGTGCCAACACATCTTCAGTCAGTTAAGAGCGCTTTGGTTTGAAAGGGAAAGGAAACAAAAAGCAGCAATTTGGTGTTTTGAGCTCTAACTAAAATTAAAGTAGTGACACCTCAAATATTTGCATCTAAGCTCACTGTGTTGCAGGTGGGGGAGAGTGATCTGAACAGAAAGCAAAAAATAATTAAGAGCTCAGTTCTAAATAATCAGACAAACATCCAGTGGGTTCTTTTTCTTTTTTTTTTCTTTTAACTCAGTGTAGCTTTATATTTACCAACATTTAAGAAACTTAGTGTGGTATTTCATTTGACTCTTCTGTTATTTCAAGCAATCTTTTTTGTTCTTTAATTGAAAAGTCATGTATTAAATCTGTCCTAGGTGTTCTGTGTATTTTGTTTGCTTTTGAATGTTGTTGTTTTGTTGTTTTTTTCATTTGGGATGGGAGGGTTTCTGTTCCCTCTTTGTGTGTGTTTGTATATTATCTCTCTTGCAGCAGTGTGGGCAAATGGCTCCCAGGATCTGTTGTTTGGATGGCTAGTTACCCCATTGCCTCCAAAAAATTCTGCAAGGTTTCTCTGGCACACTGAGCATGGAATAACCAGTCTGGGATGGCAACTAGTTTATTGCATTAATTCCTTGAATTAATCGTGGCATGTAGGCACTTCAGTTCATAGCTGTTGTGCTACTGGTCCTATTGAAATAATTAATTTTTAAGAAGGAGCTGAGTTGCATTGTAGCTACTGATTAATGCATCTGTGTATAACTGTGAACATGTGTTGTACCTTCATATTTAGTGTTTGATTTCTAAAGCTTTCATGATTGTTCACAAGTTTCTTTCTTCTATTCTGTTTGATTTCCTTCGTCCGTTTTTCTCCAGGAGGTAGACCAGGTTGATCAGGTAGGATATGTTTGCTGGGAACTGATCCTAGCTATGTTGGCTTAGCTCAGTTTCTCATGCTGCTTCCATATCAAAATACAATACTCAAACAGCTGGACTTGAACAGTTCATAACACTCATTCAGCAACTGGAACATGCAGTACTAAAATCCTTTTTTGACTTTGCAACTTTTACGGCATTCCATAATTTCTGCTTAACGCACTTCAATGTGGATATGAAATGACCAAAGTTCTTTTTCTTCCCTTTATTTTCTTTTTTTGTTGTTTGTGGTTCCTATTCTTTGGATTTCATCTGAGGTTGCCTGGCCTGGCATTTGTGGTCGGGAGATGGTGAGATAGATCAGTACTTGATACTGAATCACATGGTATCCAAGCCAGTGAGCGCAGTATCAGTGTGGCAGTGGGCTGTAGTGAATATGCGCTTAAAAGTGCACAGATTACCAGATAGTGCATCTGCTAAGCTCTTAGCACTGTGTAATTAGATGCTTACACTGTGGCTTTCATTGATATGGCTATTGGCAATTGATTAGCATTTCATGTGTTCAGTGAACATGTTAAAATTGAATGTAGTAGTTACAGCAATTGTGATATTAAATACAAACATTTTGCAAATATCTGGTATCTGAGAGATGTTTGGTGAAATGGGAAGAGGTACTGGTCTATCTTTTGGAGCCTTTTTAAGCTGCCATGCTTTATCTGAAGATTATTTCCCTGTATTATTTCTTGCTTCTTTCCACTTACAGAAACAGAAGAATATTGCTGGGGCTCTTGCCTTTTGGATGGCAAATGCATCTGAACTACTCAATTTCATAAAGCAAGACAGAGATCTTAGCCGAATTACTGTGGATGCACAAGATGTTTTGGCACACTTGGTTCAAATGGCATTCAAGTAAGGCTATCAAACTTCTGTTTCAATTACCGTTTTCTTTGTTTCTGTGATTTATAGATCAACTTCACATTTCTGCCAAATTTTAGATGTTGTAGTAATATCCTTTGTGTATTGTTAAATATCTGAGAGGAAAACTTAAAAGAACAGTCTAGACTTACTTCTTGAGACAGAGGCCCTGTTTTGTGAATATTCATCACTGAGTTGTGCATGAGTTTCATCTGTTAGATGATCTTGAGATAGTTGAGGCTGCCAGTGATAATTTTAGGGAAATTTAGTTTGTGTTGATTGCTTTCTCTTAATTTAATGTGAAATTTTGAAGAAAGGTTAGTTTTGCTGTTAGTATGTAAATACACAGGCTTAAATATTCCTGGGTTTTTAAAGTAATGAATCTTGTGCTCTTTAAGGGCTTCTAAATATAACCTACTTTCGTAATTCTTATAAATAGCAATTTTCACAGTGGTTTTTTGCACAGATTTTTCTTAAAAAACGAAGGACATGTTTTGTTTTGGAGTAAAAATCAAGCTATACTTGTCAGCTCAGATAATTACAATCCTGATTAAAGTAAAAAATTGAATGAAATATCCAGATGGGAAGGGAAACCCTCAGAGGAAATTGTCCTTGACTAAAGATAACAATATTGGCTGAGCACAGCATTAATCAAAAAGAAAGGCTTAATTTTTGTTCATATGTAGATTTTTTTCTTCTCTCTGGGCCACTACCAAACATGTATTCCTCAGCAAATTTGCAAATCAGAAACTAATATTGAGAGACGTCCCAGTGTACCTTGGGTTACTTAGACCCAGCCTACTCCCACTTGTAAGATAACTATTTTAAATATAGTATTTTCATTTTTCTGCAATATGAATTACTGTATTGTGTGTTCTTTTTATACTGTGATGAGACTGGGAGACCTAGCCATGATTGAATGGTTTAGCTTTGAGGGACTGTGTTTCTCAGAAGAGCAATATGTGTAGTTTGTGAAACCTCGTCATTGCTTTCTGAGCTTTCAAAAGGTTTCAGGGGAGCACCAGACCCCTTTGTATGGATTCCTGCAGATACCTTTTTTTTTTCCTGTTGGTAAATTCTGGGCAAGTAGGGTATGGCAAGTAGCTATTTTGACAAAGTCTTTCAATTTTTATAGCATCTCTAAATCACCAGTTGTTAATGAAGCTGTGCCTTTTGCCACGGCTCAGTGTCTTGAATTGGTGTCTTAAAATAACTTCCTGCTACTTTAATTGGCCAGGTAGACATCAAAGAATATTGCTGCGGCTAGGAAGGAATGATGCTGTGTTTCTCTCTCTACATTATGAGCAGTCTGGATGCAAAATTATTCTTGAATTTTAGCTGTGTGGATTCTTCCTAAATACAGTATAACATGGCAGATCCAAATATATATATTATATTTCTGGAGACCCCTGGAATATATACTTAGAAGGCAAATAAAAAAGTACAACTTAAGCATGAACAGAAAGAAGTACTGTGAAAATGTCTCTTGATGGTAACTAGCATGCTCCAGGACTGATTGAAATTGCCATGGATATAATTTCTAACAATTGTATTTCATTAAAAATGTTTCCAGTGAAATGAAGGGAGAGTTTTAGAAAGCCATTAAATATTTTCTTTCATACATATGTTTACAATCTGATTCCTTTTTAGTTTCAGTTCTTAACAGAAAATATGAGTTAGCAAAAACAGAGTTAAGGAGAATGTTTAATTATTTGAAGAGAAAGAATACTAAAACAGATTTTCATTTTGGGGTAATTCAAGGTAAGAGAAATAAAATAATCAAAAAATTTCTCATACAAAGCCCTAGGACCATTTCAGGACTTTGTGTGTCAGGTCACAATATTATTAATTTTTTTTTTAAGTACTACTCTTGCTAGGTTTAAAAACAAAGAAGAGTCTATTTCTGTTTGGAAAAAAAAAATATTTTTTCAACTTATGGGACCTAACATTGGCTTGACAGCATCTCTTTGTGTAGCATATGACTCTTTGTTACCAGTGTGGTAGCAATATTGCATGTAAATGTCTGTGCTTGTTCCCAGACAACCTAATTCAACATTTCTAGGAAATTTATGAGAAAATTGGTCTCTCAGACCTTTTAAAAAGTATCACTGGGTTTCCTATAATCACATTCATAACACAGAAATTTCAGGAATCGTGTAATTTGATAGAACTCTTTTCTTTAGAACTTCTGTAATGAACACGTAGAGGATTTGAAATTCACTTTTTTCCTCATTCCCTTCCAGGTACCTGGTTCATTGTCTGCAGTCAGAGCTTAACAACTACATGCCAGCATTCCTTGATGATCCAGAGGAAAATAATCCTCAGAGGCCTAAAATAGGTTAGACTACTTGATCTTTGTGTCTTCCAAACATTAATTCTTAAGAAAAAAAAATATTTTTTACTAATGGTACTACATTTACCAGTTACCTTAACCCCTGAGAATTATTTGAATCAATTTTGTATGGATGATTCAGCTCTCTGCTGAATTTGGTCCTTTAAATCTGTATCCTCCTTGTGCCAGGGATTCCGAAACTGGATGCAGTCTCGCAATTCTGAGTGCCTAGGAAGGATTGCTTCCCTCTCTCCCTCCTACTAGCTGCACTGCTGCTGACACAGCAGCTAAGTGTGCAACTGGGTACCTTTCAAGCAACGACCCACTGTTCAATCACATTCAACTTGATGTTTACTAGGATCTCTCCATAGTTTTTATCAGAGTTGCTTTCTGTTCAGGTGGCACCTGTCCTGTGCTGTTGCACAGACTTACTCTGTCCCACATGCAGGACTTGGCAGTTGACTTTGACACTTCATGAAGCCCCTGTCAGCCCGTTTCTCCAGCCTACTGAGGCCTTTCTGAAAAATGCTGCTGCTCTTTACCGTATCTGTATTTTGCCCCTTCTAAATCTGTGAACTTGCTGAGAATGTGCTCCATCAGATTGCTCAGATCATTAATTAAAGGCATTAATCAAACAGTATCAGTCTCCCTTCAAAACATGAGGGAAGCCACTAATCTGTGATTGCCAACTGAACATTGTATCTGCAAATCCACCAAGTCCTATGGTCCAAGCAGTTCTCTCTGTGTGTTGCCATCAGTTTATCCAGTCTTCACCTCAGCAGTTTCACTGTAGAGATGTTATGGGAGAACCTGAGCAAGAACCTCCCAGCTACTAAGGTCAGGCTGACTGGCTGTGTAGGTTCCTGCCAGGGTTCCCTGCTGTGATACTTGAAAAACATGATGCTTGCTTCACAGCAATGAACCTTTCTGGCTGCTCCTGTCCACAAGAGCACCCTGCTCAATGTGTGCTATCACCCTGCGTCTGTAATCCTGGCTCAGTGACTACTCAGACTTCTAATGCCTCAATAACTGAAGGAAAAGTGATCTGCAGAGCAATTAAATAGAGCATTCTGTTGAATTACATTTCCTAGATACTTTCTGGTACTTTAGGTATTAAGCTTTCTGTTCTTGCTTTTTCTCCTGCATTGAGCCTTTAAAGAAGACTGAAGACGAACTGCTATGTTTGTAGTGCCATATACTGTGAGAGTACTTCTGGGGACACAAGCCCAGGAAATGTAGCAAACTGATGCTGGAATAAAAGCAGATGCTGTTCTTAGTTCAGTTATTTTTGAGCTGCATTATAGATTTCTTATAACCTACAGATAATTTTTTCTCTTGAGTTTCAATTATAAAAAAACTTACGGTCTCTTCAAAAGAGATTTCCAGTTAAAAGTATTGTTTTGAAGAAGACCTGGAGATAAATATGTTGCTTCCACTAGGAAGCATATGAGGGTGTTTACCCTTGCTTGTTGGGTGATACTTCAATGGAGTAATTGGAAAATGGGATTTTGAAGTGTTTTAAAAATCTGATGTGTAAATAGAAGGTGCATTCCATAGTTTAAGTGCATCATACAATGCAAATAACTTCAGCTGAAACTTCTGAGTACAATTTGATACTTAGAAGAAGCTATGGAATAATTGGAATATGCATTTGAATGTGAAGGTTGCATAGAAGAACAGTATAATATGACCTTGTTATAAAAACTAATAGAAAAATCAGTTTACTGAAGTGAGGATGTGATTTAAACATTGGGTATAGCCAGTTATTTACTCGTATGATATTTTCTCCAATAATTTATTTTCATTTCAGGGGTTACGTTCCACCTAGCATTTTAATGTTGCTCTATCTTTGAAATCATAGAGCAATAAATGTATTTCTGAAAGACTATGTAACTTAAATACACGTAGGTTCCACCTAGCATTCGCCAGCCTGACTTGAATGTCTTTGTGTGAGTGCCTAAACCAGGTGTACTCTGCAGTTTGTGAACATGAGTGACTTTTTGTTTTATCTCTGTAGATGATGTGCTGCATACCTTGACTGGAGCCATGTCCCTGTTGCGGCGATGTAGAGTAAATGCTGCTCTGACCATACAGCTTTTCTCCCAGCTGTTTCATTTTATCAACATGTGGCTTTTTAACAGATTAGTCACAGCCCCAGATTCAGGGTTATGTTCACATTACTGGGGAGCTATTGTTCGCCAACAGCTTGGCCACATTGAAGCCTGGGCAGAAAAACAAGGTTTAGAATTGGCTGCTGATTGCCACCTGAGCAGAATAGTACAGGTGAGTGTATTGTGATTAACACTTCTCGCATACTCATGTATTCAAAGAGAATATTTGCCTATGCTGTGTTCCTAGAAAATAGTATGTGGACAAGTATAGCTTGTGTGAGTCAATCCTGGAACACTGAGATAGCATTGAGGTAAAGACACCAAACATGTTTTCAATATTGTTAATGCTTACAAGTTAAAGTTACAAGAGAAAGTAATAGTGAACATGGCTGTTAAATTTTCCATTTATAAGACTGAGCTGTAAATATACCGAACAGAAGAAGAGTATCTGAAAAATTGATATGCTTAATTTATGACAGATTTAGTATTCATCTTTTGGTACAAGAGATGTATTTAGTGTTTGTTTGAGGGGCTATTGATGTTGCTTCTGTTACAAATCTGTCTTCTTGCTTTCTCTTTTCCTGTCTCTTATCTAAAGAATATTTAGACATAAGGATTAAAGTTTTATGCTGGTTTGAATTTGTCATCTGAGACTTTTTTCTGCCCTCTAGGCAACCACATTGCTTACCATGGACAAATACTCACATGCAGATGTTCCAAATATTAATAGTACTTGCTTTAAGCTGAATTCTCTGCAGCTACAAGCCTTGTTGCAGAATTATCACTGTGCTCCAGATGAACCACTCATCCCAACAGTAAGTCTCTTCTATCATTCACTGTGCAGTTTTAACATACTTGAGATAAAGAACCACCATCTATGAATACCTATCTTGTATTTGGTGGATGTACTTCACTGACTCAAGCAGGATGTTAACAAGAATCTCTTATGCTGAGTTGGAAAAGAAGGTACTGTTTCATGTTGCGCATATTCAGAGAGGTGTCACTGCACCTTACACCGTTTGTCATGAAGTACAGAAAGAGAACAGCGCACCCCTAAAATCTGGTTCTGTGTAACCAGAAGGAGCAAAGTTTGATAATTTAAATTAAGAAATCAAAGGAAAGCATCAGAAACACTACACTTTTTGACATGTAGGATGTAAATATCCAGGGATCTTGAATTCCTTCATAGAAGCAGCGGAGAGATTGTCCTTTGATTAATATATTAATTGTTGGTTTTGGGACTGTATTTTTATCTTAATATTTAAGACAACTGACTATTCTAAGTTTTATTCATGGCAAAATTCAAAAGACAGTTGTTTTATTGCAGAGTTGTAAAAAACACTCTTTGGGTAAACTCTGATAGTTCACTGATTTTGAAAAGAAAATGTGCAGGGGCAGTCTAATATTTATATAGCTGAATGCATTGTCTACGAAGTCCGTCTTTTATTAACTTTGGATACATTTGTTTATTAAGTCAGAAGCACTAATACAACAGTTTGAAAGGTGTTGGGGGAATGGAAGGAAGGACTTGTAGCTTGGAGATGTTTCTATGTATTGGCTACCAAACTAAAAAGTCTTTTACTGAAGAACATAACCTATATCACCTGTTTGCACATAGGTAGAATTCCATAGTTGCTTGGTCTATTATTATTAATAATAATAATAATATATTAAAAACGTGCACCACAAGGCTGGAAAATACTAAAGTAAAAATAAGAGCTTCTGTCCCATTTGCTAATACAATTATCTATGAGATTTCACAAAATCAATGCAGTGTATGGACTGTACATAGCAGAGCCAAAGAAGTTGATTTTTCTTGCAATCTTAGCATCTTCTTAACGTAAGGTTTTTTAACTTAATGAAATGATCCCTTTGTAGTAACAATATCTTTCTGCCTTCTGTCCAGGAATTGATAGAGAATGTAGTAACTGTTGCAGAAAATACGGCTGATGAACTTGCTCGCAGTGATGGCCGAGAAGTCCAGCTGGAAGAGGATCCTGACTTACAGCTGCCTTTTCTTTTACCAGAAGATGGCTATTCCTGTGATGTTGTCAGAAATGTTCCAAGTGGTTTACAAGAATTTTTAGATCCCCTCTGTCAAAGAGGTTGGTTCTTTTGTTGTTTTGCAATTATTTATGTGGCAAACACAGAATGCAGAATATATTTTAGTTAAATGTAAGCCACTTTTTCTTTGTGTATGATTCAGTCTTTTTATACTATGTTCTTCAAGTGTTTGCTTTTGCAAGCCATTAAAATGAAGGCTTTTTTAAGCCTTACCCTTTCTCCCTGTCCATTTCTTTCAGTTTCAAGATTCTAAGTAAGCAGTGCTGAGTTACTAGTGCCTTTTGAAATATTGTTTTGCATTTGCTCCAAAACATTTTCTTGGTTTTTAAAATTAATTTTAATTGAATAGTTAAAATAATTTTTTTTTTTTACTCATCAGCTGCTTCCATATGACATTAAAAAACCCCGTGAGCTTAAAATAGTTCTTAACTGTTGATCAGTGTAAGAACTTAAAGTTTAGGCATTTGTAGTCCAACAGAATTTCAGATGACAAGTAGATGATAGATCTTGTGGTTGCATGAAACTGACTGAAACCTGTGAAAGTAAAGCAGAGGAGCTGTCTGAACATTTACAGTAAATGAACCAAGTTATGGTCTTTATTTGGTACTACTCAATTTTATTAGATTTCTTAATTTTCTGCTTAAAAGCAGTTGTTCAAAAAAACTTGTACAGGAATGTCAAGGTAAAAAAGAGGCTGTAGCAAAGGAGGCTATTGAAAAAGCAGACTTGCTCTATATTACAGTGACCCTTTGCAATTGTTGCTTCCAACTTAGTTTATAAAAAGGCTTATTCTTGCATTTAAAAGAAGAGTATGAAACTGACTATTTTGAGAGTCATTGAGTAACCGGATGTAGTTTTGAGACTAAAGGAGACTAGTAGAAGAAATTATTTAATTAGTAAATATAATTAAGTTGCCATACAAATGGCTGTATGTTCATTATAAGTAACACTTTTTTAATGCATATGTTCAAATTTTTACTTTTTGGGTATCCCTTAAATTATGCTGGGGGACTTTTTGGGGTGAAACAGTGTAAACTGAATTGCTAAAAATGGTCTTTATGAGGAGGAGAATATAATATATTTGGATGGAGTGATGAATAATTTCTGTGTGATGTGTGTTCTCAATGTCCCTGATTTAGGAGAAAATGTTGGATATTTCTGAACTGCTGCGGCTTCTTTTTCAAAATTCTAGGAATTTTTCAAATAACAAAAAGTAAATCAAACTAAATACTTGTTAATTGCAGTGCTGCATTTAAAACCATAATGAGTGCACACAAAGCTTCTCCTCTGCTAAATCTATGCTGAGGCTGGTTAGCTAGACCTTCTGCAAAGTAGCACTGTTTTAATCAGAGTTCTGGTAGTTTGTATTCTAAAAGATGCTTTGGTGTTTCATGTCTCTTCTGAATCTGGTTGGTAAAAGCAATATTTTGCAGCCCCAGAGTTTTCTATGAGCTTGCAGTGTTTTTAAATAAGTATGTTTCTCAAAAGCAGCAGCTGTAGAACTATAGGATTTTGTAGGTAATAGTGTAAAATTGCAGCAAAGCCCGTAATGGCATCTGAGATACAAGATTTGACACATCAGTGACTATAAAAAGATGAATACTATTTATTTTAATAAATCCCTTCAGAAAATAGCATGACTATATTGATGTTACTTTTTCTTTTAGGTTTTTGTAGACTAACACCTCATCCACGATCACCAGGCACATGGACAATATACTTTGAAGGTGCAGATTATGAAAGTCACCTGTCCCATGAGAATGCTGAGCTGGTAAGTATTGATTCAGTGAATAATTATCGACTGCAGTTTTGGAAAGGCATTGAGTTTTATGTGATCAGTTTTAGTCCTTACTAGGAAGAATAGACTTCATTGTTAAACATGTAGTTCATCAGTGAACTGGTGCATTTAAGGAACAGTTTGGAGATTTTTTTTAAGTCACTATTTTTCTATGCTGTAGCATGATTATAATTTTCACATGAGCAAACTTTGTCACATTCCCCCATCTGAGAATAAACAGTGAAGAAATTTCTTCTGAAGACAGGCAAAAATATATATGGACATGGATCTATAAATAACTTATGAATTGAACTGCAGGCCGCTTTTATTTATAAATTGGCAGTTACCAACCAAATATTTAGTATTAAGTTCTAGTCTGGTGCTTTTTCCTGAAAAAACCAAATGCATCTTTAGTTTTCCTTTACATTATACTTACTAAAAAGGGTCTCACTTCAGTGCAAGGTAAGGGGTTTTTTTCTTTTCTGTTGTAACGGTTTGTTTCTTGGAGGGCTTTTTCTGCTTGTCTGTTTGAATATCAGAGTTACAGAACAGCTTGGTTTTGGAAAGATGGTGGCTTTATTTGGAATCATTTTTAAAGCAACTAAACAGAAATAGCATATTTTGAATTAGTATTTTCAGCTTAAAAACTACTTGCATTTCTAGTACTTGAACTCAATCAGAAAGTACTAATAATTTTTTTTGTACTCTCTTTGGCTTATATTTTTACTTGTCAAGAGTCTTGTGGAACTTGCAGTTACATTTCAGTATGAATACAAGCTAATGTGCTCCAATTGACTTGCTTCAGCTGATGAAGATTGTGATGACAACATTCTAAGTTGAGGAACTGGCAATGTTGAAAGATGTAAAAAAAAATTACTGAATGTGTTTGGGGACTCTGGCTGTATTTAAGGGTATTCAGAAATGAAATTTTTTGGAACTTTATTTCAAAGGTTTAACTCTGCCTTTGAAATTAATTGGCTTCTTAATAATGCTGCAAAGATACTATCTTCGAGATGCAGCATTAAAAATTTAGCTATCTAGGTCACTATCACCTTTGTAATAGGAGCCTATGGAGGCTGAACTTCAGTTTTTGTTAAAAGTTACTACAATTTTATCGACCCGTTACATTTTGATTTGTGATGCATTAATAATCTCTTTACTAAATTACAGAAGGAGAAACAAGAGTAGACCTCAAAGTCTCAGCAGTGTAGTATAACACAGGTGTAGTACTTGATATGAATGCATATTAATTAAATGTTAGATATTCTACCTGTTAAATAGATACCAAATATATTATTTAGGATGTGAGACCTCCTGCTCTAACAAAGTAGTTTCGTTTGTAATGAGCTATTTTGCTTAGTTACTTTCCTAGCCTGGCACTGAATATGAACTTCTGAATTTTTTCTTCTTTCCCCTTCACTATTTGATAGGCTCAGCCTTTGAGAAAAGAGCCTGAAATTATCACTGTAACACTAAAAAAACAAAATGGAATGGGACTGAGCATTGTTGCTGCCAAGGTATGGAAGTCAGTTTGTTTGAGTCTTATTGAAAAAAAGCTTCTGTTTTTATCAGCCTGCTGTGGAAAATGTTAATGGAAATAGTCTGTTTCCCTTAAGCAGTTTGTGCACATTGTGTTGATCATGCTTTTATTCTGAGTGGGAAATGTTTCTGTAAAATACACAGATGTGGACAATACAAGTGCAAACATAATATGATTATATGTATGTATAGTTATTTTGACATTTCATTTCAAACCTCTGCTACAGGTTTATTCAGTTTTTTCAGAGCCAAAAACTAGGAGTGTTATTAAGTGGAATTAATGAACAGGTGTATTTAGCACTTTTGCTGAAACTAAAGAAGTAAACACAAAGAATGTCAGGGAGGAGTTTAATTGATAAACAAAACAATTCAAATGTATACATTAAAATTTGAATAATTTCTGCCATGAAGACAACACCTTTTCTTTTGCACAGAGTAGAGGTGCAAGAATGACTTCAGTTTTGTTTCTTTACAGTAGAAACCTACAGTGGAATACCCACAATTTTGGGTATGTGCTGTAGCTTGTAGCACTACATAGTAATGTATAGAATGCACATACAGCTCCAGCCACCAGATGGAAGACTCCACTAGTTGGTTGATATTGCTTTATTAACTGAATCAAATAGCAGACATAATCTTCTGAGTTTAAAACTTGTTATAAATTATGCAACAGTGTTACTGAAAAGTCTGTGTTGTGATTATGCGGTGGTGTACAATAGATGGAACAAGTCTTTCCTAATGTCTCTTCACTGTGTACTATGTGAAACTTCAGAATACTGTGGCACTCCTTGGCACTCAGTGCATGAGCTGAAAACACGATTGTTTTACTTTTAACCTCACATAGTCAATTGCTTCTAAACAGCACTGTTTGGTTTTTTTAGGTTTTTTTACGACCTTCATTCATTTCATAGTCTGTTCTTGAAATGGTAATCTTGCATGATATCAGCTTTTAAGAATTATTTCTGACATCTGTAAAGGAATACCTCGTGTCAGGTGTATAGTGCTAAACAGTCAGCAATTATTGAGGAAACAGTTCAGGATCTGAAAAATGTAACTCAATATTCTGCTCTGATTTTAGTGGAGTAGGTTAATAATTTGAGAAGCAAATACTTGTTCTTGACACTGGATTAAATATGTATCAGACTCTTGACTGCCATCTGCATTTTTGTTGAATGTTTCAAAATGTGCCATGGAAGTAATTTTTTTAACTTTACACTGTGAAATCTAATTTCTCATCTAGTGTGAAGCAGCATATTGCAGGGGGAAAACTTTCCTTTTTCATTGGAGCTGGCTGGCTTGTAGATGTCGATTAAATAAGTGACATTTAGCTTCTATTAGCAGTATGTAATGGTGCTACTGGTCAGTGTGTAAGCTTGATCTGAAAGTTTTTTACAAGTTATTTAATACATTTCATTATTTCTTTATCATGATCAGTCATGGAAGGAACAGTTTTCATCTGCACAGTTGCAGGAACACTGGTTTAGGCATTCATATTTCATCTTTTTGCTGGTTGGTGCCCCTAATATTGGAATTCTGATATAAAAACAGTTATGTTTTAAATCTTGCTCTGAAATAAGCCAGAAACAGATTGTTTTAGTTTTGGTGTATGTACAGTAGAAACTTCTGCTTAATATGAAGTCATCAGAATGTTCATTGGATAGGAATCATCGTATGCATTGTTTGAAACAAGTTGCTGTAGTAGTTAAGTAGGATTATTTTCAAGAGGTTCAAAGTTGCTTACTGTGAGTAATTATCAGCGTGTTTTTCCTGTAATAGGCTTCATTAAAAAAAAAGTAAAGAAGAATACAAAGAATACACAGCGTTAATTTTCTTAATCTGGTCAGAGCAGAACAGCTTAGAGAATTGAGTGAGTGTGACTGAGAAGCTAGCAAGGGTTGGTGCATGTTTTCTTTCTCTTCCCTATATTGTTGATATTTACTAGCATATTTTTCTGCATGTCTCAAGTAGTATATCTTTTAGCAGCATAAAAGTTAAAATTCTCATTTTTAACTTAGAAAATGCGGGAAGAAGTCCAATAGATTATTTGTTAAAATTTTCTAAACATTAACTGGATGGAATGCCTGAAATGAGAGGGAGAGGCAAGTATGAGAATAGATTCAGATTTTTCTAAACTTTCTAATAGTAAAAGCTTGGCTATTAGGTGCTCATAAAGTTGAAGAAATGAAAGCTCATACTTTCAGAAATACCTAGTTGCTGCTGCACCCTGCACAAGAGCCCAGTTTGATTGCTGACCTAGTTGTGTTTAATGAACTGTTGGTTTCTACCGTGCTTCAAAAGGGCTGTAGCAGTAGAAAATGCAGCTGGTCAACAGGCCTTGCTCCAGCCAGTGAAGGACAGCCTGAATTTGTTTAGCTTTTGTTAGGAAAACAGTTCTTTTCTGTGATGTGACAAAGTATTTGCTTTCAGTACCACGTCGTGAGAATATCTTTGCATGTCAGTGCTGACCTGTCTTTCTTGTTATGTGTTAGGGGGCTTCTCATATTTGTCACAGGCTTTGGATTAAGTTTGTTAGTGTGCTGCTTGATGATGTCAGAGGTGGACAAAATGGGCAGATTCTCAGGAGGTCATAAAGAAAAATCATACCAATGGACTGATTTTCTTCCTTCAACCCATGGCAAAAAAATAAGTGCTTTCTTAGTAAATCTGTGTTCATCTCTTGAGGAAACATCTAAAAATTTTGTAATGTAATAATTCTTTGAGTTTTTATTAGTTTTGAGGTTTTATTAGCTTAAAGTCTGTGCCAATTAAGAGTTTCTAATGACGAAATTAGAAATCATACCTTATATAATACCTTTATACCGAATGTTCCTAATTATGAAGTGAATGTTACACCTTCTCTTCTGCAATCGAAAAACAAGGATTGAAGTTGAAGCAAAGGTTGTACAAGCAGAGAAGGAATGCAACTTGCATTGAAATGCTGTGCACCTGCTTATTCTTATGATAGAAGTATCACCTTGGGGTACTAGGTGATTGCAGACTTGTGTACATTATGTAATTGAAACCAAAACAAAACCTGAAGAGGTGAGTCAAGGAGGATATGAAAGTGTTAGGTTCTTGGGTAACCCTGTATTTGATCTTCTTCCCACCTAGAGATAGGTAGAATGTTTAAGTGCATTACTTCTTTCACTTTCTAATCACAGCTACTCATGTTTTGTTTAATTAGAAGTTTTTAAGGCCTGCCAGGAATGCCAGAGAGAGCAGAAATTCAGTGCATCACCTAATTCACCTCACTTTGGTGTTATCTGAGGCAGGACAGCCCCTCTGAGCAAACATGTAGTAAGTGCATGCTATATGCAAACATAGCAGAGGAAACAAGTTTACTTATGAAACAACTGTTAGCTTCCAGAGCTGTGTAAACAGTGTTGTGCTTGTTTGGGTTTTGTTCTGTTTTTTTTTTATAAGTTGGGAAAATACCTAACAGCAATTCTTAAACTGAATGCTTTAACCAATTTTTATTTAAAATTAAACTATATAGCTTCATATGTGATCCAGAATAATAACTTCTTGTTCTGCCTTTTGGTAGATATCGTATGTTTTCTTACAGTAATACTCTGTAGCTTTATTAGCAATAGCTTTTGTAATGGAATATGGAAATATAGTTGGTAGGAGTGGTCGGGCATAGGGAACAGTGTTGTTTTTTGAGGTTGTGTGCAGACTTTGGTTGCTCTAACCCTGAAAGATGTTTTGATGTTAAAAGCTGCCAGACTCCCAACCACATTGTGGTTAAGTTTTTATGAAATCCAGATGATTTGGAAGCTGCGTGTGCATGCAGTTTACTTTAAAAATATATCAGTTTTTTGGGGGCTTTTGCATGTGACTTCTTAGCCATCTGTGGGCCAGCACATTGCTTCCTGTTTAATTTGGAGGTTTTTTGTCTTTAGTACAAAAGGGCTCCCTTTTTGTTTTTTCTAGCAGTTTTCAGAGTTTAATAAAGCCTCTAAAGTAAATGGAAGTCAGAACAGCATAGCTGATTACGTAAGAGTCTGAATACTGTATTGGTTATAGCTGGTGTTGATAAATGCTACACTGTGTCATAGCATCGAGCTCCGAGTTATCTTGATGGGTATCTTGGAAAATCCAGCAGACTAGAGCTGGTGGTTGCTGTTGAGGGCTGGAAGAGAAGTGGAGAATTGTTTTTTTTCTTTCAAGGATCTGTAGTCCCGGAGATCAAAATGTGGTTTTCTGTTGTTGGAAGAACAGAATCCATGGTAAGTCCGTTCAGGTTTCTGTTGGGACTGTTTTTCTCTGAAGTTTTACTATCCCTGTACTTTTTCCTGCTCTCTTGCCTGTTTAAACCTGCCAGTAGTTATTTGTTCATGTAGCAACTATGTAATACAGCATGCAGTTAAATATAGTCAGATGTTAGTAGCTAACTTTCTAAAATCTAGAAAGAAAAAACTAATTTTTTAGCTTGTTCTTCATATGTACTTCTGAAATTTGTGGAAGTGACTATTAATATTTAAAGTTTCAGGTGTGATAACTACTGTTTTACTGTGCCAGAGCATGAATAGCATGACCTGTGATCTGTTTACTTGTGATATTAGTTGGCTTTAATCCAGGTTCCTCTAAAAGTCTGTTTTCCTCTTACAAAAATCTTAGAATAATTAAAATCGATGTCCCAAACAGTGTAAGATTTTTAATACTCTCTAGACCCTTGAGAAAAGATCAGAACATTCAAATTTGTTGCAGTTAGGGTATTCAACACGTTCGCAGAGGAGAGGCATTTAAATTCTTAAGTTACTACTGCACAAAAGAAAGGATTCCCACGTCCCACAGGAATGATAGAACAAGTTTTGTTGATTAATCATTGCATGCTGGTTACACTCATTAGTGAATTATGATTTAATTCTTTAAAGTATGGCACACTTCTACTTCTTGTCCAGTCATCTTTTAGTAGCATAAGCAGAAAAAGTTACCTTAAAATACATACAGGGACCTTAAAATACATATGTATATGGCCCCACTGACACATAAATCAGAATTCATTTTCTAGGATTTTTTAACAGGTAGTCAGACTAAGTAGTGCTAACTGAAATAGTATGAGAAGTGATAAGGTGTTTCTTTTTTAATAGCAGCGTTTTAAACATGAGTATGAAAGTTCAGCAGTAAATACTCTGAGGAACGGACTTACTGTTCTAAAAACAATATGTAACATCTTACACATAAATAATTTGTGTTATTTGGCAACCTTGTTTGTTCTTAAGGATAAGTTAAATTATTCTAAGTTGCTTTAATTTCTAAACCATTGTTTGTCATTTTATATTTAGCAGTCAGTTCAAGGTGAGACTACAGGAATATGAATTTTAAAGTAAAATTTTTATGTAGCTTTTTTCTACAAATATGTTGTAGGAGATGCGTGTAGAAGGAACAGGTTTAACATTCATTTGATTATTTTTTCCCAAAATTGAAAATTATGTTTATAGTTAATTGTACTGGTAACAATATACAAATGTGACTCTCTCTAACCTGTGTTTGCAAATACAGACAGTTGATAGGATTTTTTTTTTTACTTTGTTAGCTTTTTCCATGTGTTCTAGGTCTTAAGATTTCAGATACCTCAGCATTTAAAGTCTTCTGTGACTGTGTTTTCTAAGTATTTAAGAAAATTTTCTGGCCTTTCCTCCCAGCATGAATTAATTGAAATGCTTCAGTAAAAAGATTTAAAATTTTGTGGAGGTGTTTTTTTCTTGGTTTCGTTGGTTTTTTTGGTTTTTTTGGGTTTTTTTTTTTTATTGTTCTGTACTAAACTAAACTATTGGTGTTGCCTTAACAGGCTTCTTAGGAGGACCTTAGGGAAAATACAGTGTATAATTCTCATTTCCACAGCAGATTTCTCAGTCTCATAGACATAAAATAGTATGTAGGTTACCAGTTTAGTCTTTATCATTAACAAATAAGTAGCTCTGTGTTAGCAGTTTGCCTGGTTTTTGTTGATTCCTAACTTCCAGCAGAGTTTGTGCTTCAATTTTGGTGCCCTGTAGATGTTGTACAAAATTTTTTTAATGCTTTTATGTGCTGTGTAAAATCTGAAGGTTACACCATCACAGTGTGATTGTTCTTCTCAGTAGCTGTGAGACCTTAGCTCTGCTCAAGTGAAGTGGGTTTTGTCTTATTTATATGCTTTTATTTAGTTTGATACTGCAAATAGGTGACCCAGACATGTATTTTAGGCCTTCTGAAAGAAAGTGAGTTTTAAAATTCATGTGTCATTTCCTCATTGCACTAATACCCTGTGTATCCAGGTACTTCTTAGCATGCCTGCTAAAATTGTAGTGCACATACACTGTGGCCAGAATCCCTGTACCAGACTTAAACTCTGCCATTCTAATAACTCTGAAAATTCTGTTTAGATACATGTTAATACAGCTGCCTC
>VWZV01014419.1:0-176216 GCA_013397155.1 Irena cyanogastra | reverse complement strand
TTTTTTTTCTTTCTATTAATGGAAAAGACTTTTGGAACTTAATAAGTTCTGTGTTCACTCTATAGTGTATGAGTTATACTCTCGGAGTAGAAATTTACGTGCTTAATAGTATGTGTTAGTGTACACACTGATCCTGGATTACATTGTATCCATCTGAAACTGCAGAGCCTGCATTATGTGCAGGTTAATGCTCTGGGATTTTGAGGTTGTAATTTATCCTTAGCTATAAAAGCAAGTGCCATTTCTTTGAAAAAGTGTAGAGATACAGGGCGATTTTTTTTTCCAAACTAAATTGCCCAGTATGTCTTGCCTGTGAAGCCCAATGCAGACATAATTAAGCTGAAACATAAGACCAGAATTGACTTACTGAGGAAGAGCATCACAGAGCATGCAGTACAACTAGTAGAGTACATAACTCTGAGTATTATTAGTGTGTCAGTGCTCATGGAGTATTTATAGCAAAGGTACATTAAAAAGTTAACCCTTGTCTGGTGAAATAGAGCTCAAGCAATATATTTTCTTTTGAAACAAAAGAGATGTGGAATCAAAAAGGCTCATGTATTTAATTTGGGGGTTTTTTTGAAAATTGAGTGCCTTTAATGCATTTGTAGTAGATCATATTAAGTTGCAGCATTTATAATAATAAAGAAGACTTCTTTTTTCAGAAAGGTTAAGAAAGATTAACAAACAAAATTTTCTTAGTCTTTTACAAATGTTGTATATGAAACCTTTTGCATTTACTTACCAGTTTTCCCATTTCATGAGAGTAAGAGTAAAGTAAAATAAGTGGAATACTTTATTCCAATATTAGAATGAAATGTTAGGCCAGTTGCATTCCTGGAGTGTGAGAGAAATGATGCTGTTGTAAATTTATATATTTATTTTTAGCACAAAAGATGCTAGAGCTCTTTGTGTCAGTGTACCTGCTTTCCATGCTAAAAACTGTTAAAATCCCCATACAACTACATATGCACAAGAGAACAGTAGAGTATCATTTATTAAAACCATGTCAGGATGTCTACTTCAGAACAGCCTGTGTTGTCCTGTGAGAAGCACATTTAGAAGATCAGAGTATATTCACTTGCTTGCTTTGTGTGCAAGACAATCTTGATTGCAGACATTCTTTTATTAAAAAGTAACATGTAACTCTTATTCCATTAAAAATAACAATAAAACTCTTTAGTCTTTTCTCTTTACTCCCTTAGAGGTTTCTTGTAAGTAGAGCATCTGGATACACCAGACATAAAGGTTCTAGGTTGTTGGATGTTTCAGATATTGGATGTACTGCTGCCAATCTACCTTTTTTCTCTGTGTAGGAAGATACTTCTCATCTGTTTTTCCCACTCAATGCAATTTAAAGCTGCTGTGGAATTGGTCATAGCAGTTAAATGCTTAATTTCTTTACCTGTTGAATAATGTTGATTATCACCAAAGTTTGAATTTATAGTGCTTGTTTTGTTTAATTGGTAATATTTTGCCCACTTGTGACTGCACTTTGTCTAGCTCCAGAAACATTTGGGTTTTGGCCCCTGACATGGAGGAGTATGTGAGAGGGGAAAGCAGAAGTATGTTGTATGTAGAGCATGGGTCAGTTTTAAAATTCTTTTTAAGTCAGGGTACAACATTACTCGGTGCAGCTGCAGCCACAGCTAACAGATCAGTTTTAGATACAGTAGGCTGGTTCACCTCATTTATATTTAAAAAGTATTTTCTCTAAATGATGACAGTCTTGAGGCAACACAGGCCTTACCTTTCTCTGACAAAGTGAGGTTTTTCTGATTTTCAAGTCCAGAAAAGTTTGCCCATGCTAGAGGTGGGACCAGTAGCTACAAAAGTTGGCCTTTCGCCTGCCTCTGGGCCCACAGCAAGTAGTTCAGTGAGTCTTACACTTAGTATGTTTAGGACCTAAAGAAAATAAAATATATACTCCTCCAGATACAACCTAGAGAACACATGCAGCTTTATAGAATGTGAGTGTTTGGGTGGTCCAAAACCTTTGCTTTTACCTCCTAGAGAGTGTATTTGTAAATTTGCTTCATTGCTTTAGTAAACTGTTATTTTTAAAAATGCTTACAAGCTTGGGTTATTTAATTGCTTCTAGATTAATTACTTACTAGGGCAGTCAGAGAGAGACTTGATTCTGTTCCATAAACCTGCTTTTAAGCATGTTTATTACAACTTGCAGAGATGTTCTGTGGAAGCTTAAGAATCTGGAATCAGGAATTAGCCTTGATAAAAATCAGTGAAATCTACTCTGGGTGTAGGCAGATAAAAGATTTCAGGCCTGATGGCTGGTATCAGGATTGATAAGCTACATTTCTGTGCTATTTTCTTTAAACACATTTTATTTGCATTTGATTCATCCTGTATTAAACTGTTTAATTTTTATAAAATACCACAGGAGCTGAAGTGACTTGGAAAAACTGTCAGCTGTAAAGCACTATGAGACATCCCAGATACCTTTAGTAAGGTATATTTGTGTATGTGTGCACACATATATGTGATACCTACATTATGAAAACAAAATCTTACTTCCTGTTTGCATAAATATGAAGAATCCAAGAAAATCTTGAAAATTACTTATTGTAAAAGATCTGTGGTTATGTGAAATACTGAAATGTTTTGACATATAGTCTTGTTATCTGAAGCCACTTAAATTGGAGTGTTACTTAAAAAGGTTGGTGACTGTATGACACTTTTGTGGATTCAAAGTATAATTGGAGAGTGAAAATACTTTCAGTTCAGGACTACTTTTTCATTTTACTGTTTTTGTGAAATGCGAAACCATTTACATGTATATGTACTTAAGAGAGAAAAGTACATTTCTGTATTGAAAGATCATTAGGAAAACACTCAGACATTTTATGGAAATGAAAGTTGGCTTTTAATACATCTAACATTTTTTTTTAAATTGTTATTGAAGGGTATTTTTTTAATCAGGTGTGATTTTGCCAGTCTTCATTGGAAGCTGTTCATTGCTCTAGTTTTATCAGAGTGATAAACAAAGTATATGAAGCTCAACGGGTGTGGGCAAAAGAGGCTTCAGAACAAGTAATGACAAGACCTTCCTGTTAATTGTTTGGAGCAGCACTGGTTTGGTTAGGTGCTGTACTGCAGATCTGCTCTACAGATGCATAGTTTTTCCTTAATTACTTAATACAGTTCTAATGTTATTTTTAACAACTGCAAAAGTGTTTTTATAATAGTTTTTGTAGTTGTAGGTCTTATTATAGGTATTGAAATAACCAGGTCATTTTGCAGGTCTCCTAAAACTGCAAGAATATTGCTAACCTCACAGAAAGTACAGCTGGTTTGTGATCCACCTACATTGGGTGGGGCATGATGTGCGGGCATGGGAGTAGTTCAACTGTTGAGAGGTTAGCTCTTGGTCAACAAATGGACCTTCACTCCCTCTCATTCTTTAGGCTGGGATACTGGTGGGTCTGTGTGGTGTCTCAGCACCTCCAAGCCACCATTCTGCAGGTGGCAGGCCCCCGTGAGCATGTCACAGCATGGGTGGCTCACCTGGGAGTGAAGCTGCGTGCTGATTCTCACTAGAAGGGACTGGCTGTTGTTTTCACCATGCCTTTATGGCTGCTTGTCCTGGCAAATACCAAATGTGAAGGAGGAGCAAGCAGAATTTCTTCTGCCTGCTTTTAATGCTTCTGTGGTGACTCACCAGCCCATGATAGCTGTGGTGCAGCCATTAAGAAGTCTGTCGGATATTCCTGTTATTCAAACTGTGACTTCTCTATGTAGTTGCACTATATGGTGTGTTCTGATTTTATGGCCATTGGAATATATGTGAGCCAAAGTTTCCTGTGTCTGTTACTGACAAGGAAGTTTTATAAAACTCATCTTGTGACATAGAAACACTAGCTATAAAATCCTCCTTAACTACTCTGATTAGATCTGTCATGTTTATTAACTTGTTACTGTGATACTTTTGTGCATCCTCAATTTTACATTTTCCTGATGTAGGAGTAGCAATCTTTTTTTAGATCACTGTAGTTTATCTTCTTCTTTTCTTCATTGGTCTGAATGCTCTATAGAAGTAGCACTGATGATTTGTTTTGATCAGATGTTCTTTAATGCTGCCTCTTTTATTTCTACAGTTTTCATAGTGATATTTTTAAGCAAATGCAGTATTTTGGGCACAATCCTTTTGGAGCAAGGAGGTGCTTTCAAAATAATCCTAATTGTGCAAATAATTATGGGCTACTGTGTACTGGTATATTGTAAGTGGATATGATGGAAAAGGACTTGTTTCTTGTTAGGCTATCTCAAAAACTAAGGTTAGATTACATTATCCAGCTTGGTCTTTTGACTTCTTTAACGTGACAGAATTATTGTAGTTAAGCAGAAAATTGTACCAGGATTAAAAGGGGCAAATACCCTTTTGGACAACAGGTATGAAATTTTTGTGTAGCTTTATCTCAGCCGAGCTTTTTTTTTTAATGCATTAAATTGACTTAGCTCTGTTGTATCGAATTAGTTTTCCTTCCATCCTCCTGCTCCCAGTGGATTTGTAGGGCTTTTTTTTTATGAGATTGAAGTCTGTGTGACTTGAAGAATGAAAATCCTCTGAACAAACATAATATTGAGGGAGGTTGTTTCTTTTCTTCACCTTTCAGTTTCTGTTTTAGTGAGGTACTGTAGTGGTTAGTTGTTGGCTCCCCTGCCCTGTTTCAGTGCAGTCTTAAATATAATGTATCAGCGTTCTAGAGGCTGAAGTTGTGCTGACCAGAGGTGCCAAAGTTTGCTCTTTAACTGCTATGGATTGCCATAGTTGCATGAGTTCTCAAAACTCTTCCAATCTTTCAGGCCCTACAGGAAAGCAATTCAGTTAATTTATTTGTTTATTTATTCAAGAAATCCTTTACTGAATTCCTTTATGAAAGGGGGTAGGTCCTGGGACCTAGCTCAGGTTTTCCAGTTATCCTACTGCTATTTAGAAGACTGTTATAAATGAAAGTTTACAGAGTCGTCATTATATCTTAATTTTCCAAATATGAGTACTTAGCAAGCACTTTTCCTGAGTTAATTGAGGAGAATATGTGTGTCCATGTATAAGAGCACATTTGTCAGTATATACCAATGTTATTTATGTACATTAAAAAAACAGTTCTGTCAGGTGAGATTTTATTGTTGCCTTTAATTGTTGGATTTTAATGGATTTTTTGTTGGCTCCAGTCTGTCTGAATTCATTAATCTCCCAAGATAAATAGTAGTGGTTTTTTAAAAAGAACTGGAAGCTCTTGCTGCAGTTCCAGCTGGTTAACTGTTCTCTGCTCCACAGTCTTTGGTCATATTTTCAGGTGAAGTTAGATTTGCGTGGACTCTGCAACTCATGGCCTGTGAACAGTACTGATAAGAAACTTAACAATCATCATCATCCCAATGCCTAATAAACCCTCTCTGTGTTTTATTTCCTTGCTTTTTATTTTCTTATTTTTTTTTTAATTTATAGCCTTAGGTTGTAATTTTAGACTCCATCTTGTAAGATTTTTCTAAACATGTTTTTGTTCTATGATAAGAACTATTTCAAACTAGCCTGCCTTGTAAAAAATACAGCTACTCCTCTTTTCTAAAATCTTCCCTATCCTCTTTAAATATTGCCAAACCCTGTACGGGGCCACACAGATGAGATAAAGGTAAATCTAAGGAAAGTAGAACTCCTGGTGAGTTTTAATCTCTGGATTTATTCATAGTATTTCATACCTCAGTTTTTCATTTATCCTCTTGACTTGTAGTTCCTTTTAGTCTGTCTCTCAGTAAGGGAGGACTCATTTATTTAGTTTTTACAAGGTAGTTTGGCCACTTCAACATTTTCCCATACATTCTTTTCTTCATTTAGGTTTAGAATAATGACCCAGGTTACCATTCTAAACAGACATATGTATGCAGAAGTGCCATGTGCTTATTTTTACCTCTCAAGTAGAATTAGGAAATCTTTTAATATTTCAGTTATTAAAATTCCAGTTAAATGGAAAAGTTGTCCTTAGTCGTAGAATTCCAACCTGTAAACAACAGCAAATTTAGGATTAATTATTCTCACGCTCTTGACGAAACTCCCAAGTGCACGACAAACTTGCAAGTGCAATGTGTTAACATCTTACAACTTGTTGTCTTTTAAAATATTAAATTACTTAAGATAAGTGTGAGGTGATTAGAAAATGTTTATGCGGGTATTGCATCCCATGCAAATGTGTGGCTTCATCTTGGGTACTGGATCTAATAGGTTGCCTCAGTTTCCCCCATGTGTTGACTTTGTGCATCTTAAAGATGAATAAGCCCAAGCATGGAGAAGATCATTTTCAATAATCTTTTCATGCTTTGCCTCAGAGACCTGATAAAGCTTCCTGGAAAAAAGCGGGGGCAGGAACACAACATTTTTATCCCATTGTGCAATTGCATAAGTAAAAGTCCATTGTGTTTTTTAGCTGGATGCATTTTCATCAGTTCTACATGTGTCATTCATCTCCATCCCTTGCTAAAGTTAGGATTTTTTTTAGAAGGGGAATGGGTGGGACTTGGCAAAATCGGGAAGTGTCTTTTCAGTGTGTTTGTCATGCAGGCTTTCAAAAGCTTAAAATGAAGACATTTTCCACTGCGTAGTTCATATCTGTGTGTGGGAACCTGCATGTATGTGGGTGTTTGTTTTGCAATTGTTTTGGGGCTCAGTTCCTACTAGAATACAGTTGTTTTGCAGACACTACACAGAGCTGCTTGAAAAGTCAATAGGTGAGCTATAGCAGGATTTAGGAATTTCAAATGGTTTAAGTTGCTGGGTTGAAAATAACATTATTCACCAAATAATGGAATCAATGATCCAGGCCCCTCCTAGCAACCTCCTTTCCTGCACTGTTGTTATGAATGGGCATGCTGTGCTGTAAACAGTTTAGGGAAGCTGATTACGTTGAAAACAAAGCTTGTATTTGGGAGGGGGGGAACTGGAATCAGGGATCAGCTGAGTCTCCAGCCAGGTCTGTCATGGGACCTCCCGCAACACAAGTAGTGCCTGCACAGCTCCAAGTGTGATACAACATGGGAGCAGACAGGTGGGTTTCTTCCTGACACTCTGTGTAAGTGCACTACTGCTGTCACTGTAATTAATTTATTATTACAGGATTTTAAAAATCCTGAAATGTGTGGATAGCGCTTCACTGCTGGCCTCCAAACTAGTTCTCTCTGCTTTATGCACTTTAGTCGTGCATAAAGATTTTTGTGTATTGATTATTTAACTGGATTGTAAAAGCACAGAATGCAGATGTTTCTCATATTGAAGCTTAGGTCTGATGTACTTAAGGTATCAACATTTTTAAATACAGTGTTCCCTTTTCAGTCCCCAGTTAACTATTTGTTGAATTCTGTTCAGCTAATGTCTTCCTTATAGAACTTTTTTCCCCCTAGGGTTCTGTTTTGGCTATGTATTGTAAAAGTGGATATCATTTAGAAGTCTTCAGAGTAGTTTTCTAGTCAGTTCAGTTCAGGAATATTGTCACCCAGGTAAACTGAAGCAGCAGTAGTAGTTTAGTGTTTGGGGTTTTTTTTCCTGAAATTATTACTTAAAGGGGAGGATTTCCCAAATTTTTCCTCCAAAGGGCATCTTTTACCCTTTGCAGGATTGCAGGAAAAAGTTGCATCAAGTGTGAAAGAAAATGGGTAGATTGGTAGCATTAGAGAGTATGGTACAGTGGATGAGGTTTTTAAAAATACGAAGTATCTTACATTATTTTTTGAAAAATACTTTAAAATGTTTTTGTGATTTTGTATTGGTTATGTATATGTGAGAAAATATGCTGTAGGTTTCAGTATATTAATCTTGGGGAAAGAGAATAAGCCATCTCTTTATGCTTGCTGCATTCTTGCTTTCCACAGTCATCTGACTCCTTTACAGTTGTGTTCTTCTGTTTGGACTAAAAGACATATAGATACACGTGCTTTTCTGGTATTACAAATTGGAGAAAATAAAATGAAGTGAAAAGAAGGTTTATCATATTTTTGTTACTGATACATACATTACTGCTCTGTTTTATTTGTGGGGGAATAGTTATAATTATGTTGACCTTCGCATTCCTTCGAAAGAAAAGCAGTTTAACAACTAGTTCACAAAGAAATCTCTTTCATTGTAAAGTCACTAAATGAAAACAGGAAAACCCATGTGGTGTGTATGAGAATTTTATTCACTTTAAAGTTTAGTATGGATGACTACATATTAAGAAGCTTTCTGTGTTTGTAATAATTGTATATTTCCTTCTAATGCAGCCTTCTGGAAGGTAGAACCAAAGCAAAAGCAAGTCTGTTTCAGCAGAAGTTAGGAATTTGGATTCAAGTTACTGTAAAGCTTAGGGTAAAAGTTGAAGAGAAGCTGATGGGTTGATTTTAAGGACATTTAGTGAGAAGTCATCGAAGGCTGGTGAAAGCACATGCTTATTGTTAGAAACATGTTAAATACATGTGAATTAAAGGAGAAGCTCACTGGTCCTAATGAGACATGAGTGGATGTAGTAACTGATAAAGATTTTTTTTTAATGTAATCTGAACAGAGATTTATTTTTAAATAGTTCTTATGCTTTCAAAATGCATTAGTTTTGTATTTAAGTGAGATGACTTGGAGCTAACACATCTGCTCATAACTTCCTTTAAAAGAACAGGAAAGAGATTGACAAACTGTACAGACATCATAAAAGCATTGGAAAGGAAGCAATGAGGAGTAAAATGCCAGCTCCTTTGAATCCTAAAGAAGAATTACTGTCAGAGTTAGAGTATAGGCACAGTTAGAGCAAAAATCTGGCTGATATGATATCTGCCAGCTGTGGTGCCTTTAGCCAAAGAAAGAACATAACAAAAACAAGCGTAAGATCTTTTTCTCCTGTGAGGAAAGGCTGGGAGAATTGGGATTGCTCAGCCAGAAGAAAAGCCCCAGAGTAAACTAATTGTGTCCTTCCTATACCTAAAGGCGACCAGCCAGACAACCGCAGAGGGACTTTTTAGAAGGGCAAGACAAGGGGGAATGACTTTAAACTGAAAAAGAGTAAGTTTAGATTAGATGGTCAAAAGAAGTTCTTTACTGTGAGGGTGGTGAGGGATTGGAACTGGTTACTCAGCTAAGTGGTGGATGCCCTGTCCCTGTAAGTGTTCAAGGCCAAGGTGAACGTGGCTTTGAGCAACCCGGTCTAGTGGAAGGTGTCTCTGTCTGTGCAGAGGAGGATGGAGCTAGATGGTCTTTAAGGTTCTTTTCAACCCAAACCATTCTATGGTTTATCCTGGTTTCTAGCTTTCTGTAATTTCAGAGTGCATTGTATCTGTTTGGGGGGGTTTAGGTTGTTTGTTTTTTTCTCTAAAGCCTCAAAGAGCCCTACTGAGAATCTCGGATTCTGTTTACACTTTGGCATCTTTTAGCAATCTTGTTCCTGGCTGTTTCCCAATTTAATTATGAATTCCTATGGAAAATGTTCTGCAGGGCAGAGGTTTGTTGCATTTTGTTAGTCTTTTACTATTTAAAGCATGCTAGATGTGATAGGAGAAGTAAGAAAGTGTTTTCTACTGGCTGATTAGGGAGATGATAAATAATTGTCAGTGCAAAACTCATAATCCCACTGGCCTTCAGTTCCTTCATAGTTGCTGAGCTGAGGAGCCCCTGTGTCTGCTTAGTTGGCTCTCTCAAGAAAGGTATTCCATATTTCTGATGATTCTTCTTATCACCTGAACCTTATGGTTCTGTTAGTGTCGTTTCGTAAGGGAGTAACCAGAATTCTAAGCAGTTTTCTAAATGTGACCTTTATAGATTTTTTAGTGACCAGGGTGGTTTCTACTTTGTTCTTTCCTGTTCTGCTTCCTTCCAGATTTGAGCTGATATAAGATGGCTCTGAAAACAGTGACTAAACTTTAGGAGTTAAAGTCAGTTTAAAAACCACTCTTATGGGTATTTGTACAATTGAAAATGTTTATTTCACCCTTATCTGCAAACCAATATAAGCCACATATCATGGGATTATACAGAAGGTTTCAACTTTCTTTAATGTGCCTAAGAGTCATAATCAAGCATGAGAAGGGTGATGTATATGGATACAGTGTCTGATGCAATACATGAGTACCAAAGTTGTGTGATTAATGTGTGCGCTGTTTTAAGTGGTAGTGCTCTTCCAAAGGTTTGCTTGTTTTTACCTAATCTTTGTATGAGACAGACCTTTGTCTGAATTTCTGGACCTAAGGGAAAGAGATTCCTGCTAGCATCCTTTGAAGTTAGGACTGAAAAAAAATGCTGTCAGCTCCAGGTGGCTTCAAAGGAATCTGGTTATCCTTGGTCAGTGTGGCCACCAAGAAAATCTGCTGTTTGGTTCCTGCAATGACAGATGTGATGCATGAGGTTATAACTGCAAGGGTGGGTGGGTGAGTTGCTGTTGGTTCTTTTGCCCTTTGGAATTCAAGGAGCTTGCCGTCAGGTACACTTAGTGGCTGGAGCCAGAGGAGGGGACATACAAGCGCTATCATTTAATTTTCAGTTCACAGCAGGGAAGGGTGGTAACTGGTTCTGCCAACGGTGCCCTGGTGGGAGCCAGCACCATAGAAGTTTGAAACATCACTTCATATTTGAACCAGTGAAGTAGATCTTCACCCTGTTACTGTTCCAGTGTTCAGCATCATGTGATCCATCTCCAACTCTTTTTGACTTACTTTATGAATCTTCTATTTGGTACATTTAGTTACATTATTGTTCTTTGCCTTTGTTTTGGAACACATAGGGGCATGGTAAACAGCACATACATTTAGGGCTCCTCTGAAAACTTCAATTCCTTGTGAAAACTAACAACATTTTTGAACCTGTTATTAATACACAAGGAACAAGTTCTTTCTTATTGCATGTCACCTTGAAGTCTTGAAGAGCTCCTGCTAAAAGATCTTGTGATGTCTATCTTGGAAGTCTAGGTGTTCAGCTAGATTATCTTTCCTCGTATACATCTTGGTTGCTTGGGGAAAAAACAAACAGATTTGTGAAGCTTGATTTCATTTTCCATTACATTTATCCAGCTGTCTTCTGACTTGTTTTTCTCATAACTTTAGCCAATTTCTCTGGTATAAAGTTAAAATTATTCTGCAGTTATGGCAATGTTAAAAAAAAAAAACCCAAAAAGAAACTAAACTATCTTAATTGTCTTTGTATTTTTTCTAGACAAAGAAAGTATCTGTATTTAAGTTATCTTTTGCATTTTTCCTTTTTATCTTTAAGTGTGACTTAAGCAATTATTATGAAAAATTTGGACACGTAGAATGTTAATCTGGAATCATAAGACTTGAAGGAATTATTTTTATGCAGCTTTTGTGTAAACATTTGGGATTAACCTAAGACTTAATGAAAATAGGTCTTTCACTTGTGTAGAAAACCATGTCTGTGTAACACTAGCTTTTGAATAATCTTCACCTTGATTCTTATTTTACTCTGTTATAACAATGGGAGCAATGCATGCTTTTGCTGCCAAAATAAGAGTTGAAAAGAAGGAAGGGAAAAAAAGGACAAAGCTGTATGTATGTTCAATATCAAAGCAACTTGGGGGATTATATTAGAAAAATGATGCTACAATTAAGTCTGTGCTCTGTTGAAAATATACTTAGCACTCTCCTAAGTGACTTGGAGGGTAAAACGGCACCATTTGCTGTAGTAGATAAATGACAAGTAATGGTCTTACATTATAAGAGACAATTTAAAGGATTGTGATACTAACATTTGAACTGATTTGTGTGGTGTCTTGTACATTGGAGCATGTGGATGACACAACAGCATGGCTTGAATAGATGCTTCCATTCTTGTATCTTGGTATCTGTTGGTATCTGTCTTGCAATAAGTTCACTGTTAACAGTCCTTTCAAAATGTAGCCGAACACGTTTGAGAAAGATGTTTCATGAACAAAATTGCATGGGTTTTGCACTAGACTTAAATATTGGCTCTGTCAGTTCTAAAATACTTATGTCTGCTTTACTTGTTTATGTAAAGCTAGAGGCACTCTCCATTCCTTTACACTGGCTCCTTTACAGTCCTAATGAATATGAAAAACATTTCTATTCCTTTTTCATATAATCTGCAATTTACCTTGTTTCACTGGGGTACAGTGCTCTCTTTAAAAACATAATACAAAGAGGTGTAAATAACAATGTGTAAAAGTGCAAATAAGTATTTCTTTTTAGAAGGGGACTAGAGCAAACTTCTAAAGTATAAGTTTTAGTTAATATATATTTTTTTAAAATTCAAACTTGCATTAAGACCAAATATTCTTTGCCTCTAACAAAGCTTGCAGTTTTAATAGGCCAAATATTTTTCATATGAGTTCAATTGAATGTAACTCTTCTCTGTATATTGGTTTTTTCTCCAGTTTGAAAATATATAAAAGTAATGAGAAAGTAGAGGTATACTTAGCCATGTAAAATTTTGATTAAAGTTTGTGGAGTGCTTAAGAGATCAAATACAAATTAACTAAATTAATGCCTCTTTCTCTGTAGGGTGCTGGTCAAGACAAACTTGGAATATATGTCAAGTCTGTTGTGAAAGGAGGTGCTGCAGATGTGGTTAGTAATATTCTTAATCATCAATTTCAGCAGAAGTAAGAGCCTTTGGAACTGCTTGAAAATCCTTTGTTTACTGGTTTGTGTGAATGATTGATGGTTTTAATGGAGATCATGTTAGCATTGGTATATGAATTTTCTTCTCTTGAATACGTATTTAGGATGGTCGTCTGGCCGCAGGGGATCAGTTGCTTAGTGTGGATGGTCGAAGTTTGGTGGGCCTGTCCCAGGAGAGGTATGGAATGCTTTCCTTGGTTGTTTTTATGTGAAGAAAATGTTAGCTTTGTAATATACCAAAATGGGCAGAAATGCATTTTTTTTACACTTTAGGCTTTGTCTTAGCGTTTGATAACTGCCGGTACATAACCTTAGCAACAAGTTCAACTGTTAGTGTACTATTTTTCTCTTTTTTCATATGATATGTATTATCTGTATAGAAGAGATTGTATTATACATTTGGATTTTGGTTTTGTACAATCTTTATTTAGCTCTAATTTTAAATACTTTGGCTTCTGACCTTCAAAGCAGAAACTGGGAATAAATAGTACTTGCCAGTAGGTATTGTCTGTGTGCATAAGCCTATGATCTTGTCATTATCTTGCAATTTTTTTCAAAGTGATTTTAAGTATTAATCTGAAAAAGAGCGCTTTGTCAAGCAACAGATTGCTGATAATAAGGGTAACTAAGTAATACAGTGCCTAATTTAATTTTATTTGCTCTGCCTTTTTTTGCAGGGCAGCAGAACTTATGACTAGGACAGGTTCTGTAGTAACACTAGAAGTAGCAAAACAAGGAGCAATTTACCATGGTCTGGCAACCCTGCTTAATCAGCCATCCCCAATGATGCAAAGAGGTAAAGATACTAATATTGATGTTAATAGCAGCTTTGTAAGTCTGCCTTCTGCATTCATAAGAATGCAGAAAATATAATAATTTGCAGTATCTTACCAACTATTACTATAATATTAAATCAGAAAAGAAGTATAATTGCACAGAAAAAAAGAAATTTCCTTTCTTATCAAAAGTTCATTTGGTTTTAAATACTGCTTGAAATTTTCCCAGTCTAGTAATTAATAAATCCTTTGCACATGTACCTTTCAAAAGTTAATTATGTGCTTAAACACAATTCTGATTTGAATTAATTTTTGTTTTAACAAATGGAATATAATTAATATAAAGGACATTAAACTTAATGATATTTTTGTTCCTTTCATAAGAGCTTCTCTCCTCTCAGAATGTCTTCCATGCAACCACAGAATGCAATGTAACTAGTAGGAGAGAAATAAATGTAAACAGAAGCCCTGGAATGTATTTTGCCATTGAATTCTATTTTTTTTAAAACTAGAAATGTTGAAACGTATCTCCTTAAGTTTCAGTGTCTGATCATAAGAAGTTCTTGGATGCTTCTCCAATGTTTTATTTTATCATTCTATTTCAGGGTACTAACAAAAGGCATACTAAAGTCCAATATAAAATAGTATTGTAAAGGAAATAATTTTGTCATTGAAGACATTTTCTACATACAGGGTAGTACCACAGTAGGAAAGAATGGGTTAAAAAAAGAAATCCTTATTATCACAGTTGACAACACCATCCCAGATGCCATATGTCTCAGTCACCCAGAGACCTTCCAGTATAACGTACTTAGTTTTTCCAGTTGTTGTGGTACCTTGTCAGTAGTTCTTTTGAAGAGTACAGATTCAAGGAATTCTGTATATTTGATACAAGATTAGGATTGCATATTTGAAGAAAGAAAGATTTTTAAATCTAGCATTTGCTTTACTGGGAACTTAATTTTTAAATATAAGCTCAAGGTAGTTCTGGTTTGAAAAAAAAATACACTAGGCAGTAGTTAAGTGAAAAGGAGAAACTACATATCCAACTGTTACAGTTTCTGACCGCCGTGGCTCAGGTAAACCCCGACCAAAGAGTGAAGGCTTTGAGCTGTATAACAATTCCACACAAAATGGATCACCCGAGAGTCCTCAGCTGCCGTGGACGGAGTACAGTGAACCAAAGAAGCTGCCAGGGGATGACAGATTGATGAAGAACAGGGCTGATCATCGTTCCAGTCCCAATGTAGCAAGTAAGAAAAATTATCCTTCTTTTGGGTATAGATGCCTCCTCCAGTAGTTTTAGAGGCTGTTGTATTCAAAAGGGGGTGACTGTTTTTAAAAATTAAGTTTAAAATACCAGTAGTGGTAACATTTGGAGCAAGCTTCTTGCTAGAAGTACTTAAAGACAAAATTGTAGTTATTTTGTGAATACTGTTACTTTATTAACTCTTTATTAAGGTCTGTAAATTGACAGTCATGTAAATGCTTCCTTTAACTTTCCAACAGATCAGCCTCCAAGCCCTGGGGGAAAGAATGCTTATGCATCTGGAACTACCACCAAAATAACCTCAGTCTCTACTGGAAATCTTTGTACAGAGGTCAGAAATGGCAAGCAAAATGCTGGCTATTAAACTTTCTTTATCTATCAGTAGTGTCAGTGTGCTTGAATCAAACCAGTGTCTTACTGAACTGTTTGACCACAGTGTTGGTGCTTGTGACTGGGTGGGGTTTTGCTTATTACAGCTGATGAAAGGTTGAGAAAGTTTTCAATGATTTCATTAGATTTTGTTCATGAAGTTGTCCTTGTGATTTCTTGGGTTTGTACGATACTGAATACTCGCTTTGAGACCATAAAAACATGAGTCATAGCCACAGTTACAATTGATACTAGGCAACTTCTTCATCTCCTGTCCCAGATGAGTAATGCTCTTAGGAGCCAAAAGAAAATATTTGGAAAACGCATGTTTAGAACAATCTTCCATACAGATCTATGTGATTAGAGAATCCTACCTTGATTTTTATCTCCCTTTTTCAGGAACAGATTCTTCCACCAAGACCTGAAGCTTATCCCATCCCAACACAGACCTATACTAGAGAATATTTCACATTCCCAGCTTCAAAGTCACAGGATCGAATGGGTCCAGCTCAGAGTCAGTGGCCAAATTACGAAGAAAAACCACAGCTTCAGGCAGAAAGTAATAATTCTATCAATACTACCATGCAGGTGAGAAGTAATTTTTTTCAGTATGAGGAAACAAATCAGAAAGAAACTGCTTGCTTTTCATTGCTAGACTGCTAGAGACTTTTTTCAGAATAGTCAGGTCTCTACAACTGTACCAGAAGATGGGAACAACCATACTTTTGCCAAGATAGGCTTCGGTTCAGGAACTCTATGGTTTGTTATTTTTCCTTCTCATTTTGCCTTTTCCCCTCCTTCCTTTCACAGTATTTGTTGCCATGTTCTGCAGACTGTTATCTGGGATATTTTAATTCCCCTGTTAGAGGTAATGGAGCGTAAGTGGTAGCAGGGCTCATCTTGTAAAATGTTTTGTGGTTTTCTGAAAGGCAAACTAAATCTTCTTTCTTCCAGGAAGGTTTATGTGAAAAATGTTTGCCTGAAGGATGTGCTATTTAAGTGATAAAGTATTAAAATTGAAATAAAACAGCACTTTGAGACCTATCTAAGGTGTTCACTGAAACACATTCCCTGCTCCTAGTTAAAACAAGGAATACATAATTTCAAATTGTATCTATTATCAAAGTGTAGATGCATCTTGACATGGAATGAATTTACACCCATTGTACTTTTAGAAATTCAAACATAGTGTTGTTCTACTGCTGTTAGTGAGAACTTCACTCAAATCCATACAGAAAATTAAACCTAGATCTACTAAATCTAGTTACTGGATGATCTTCTTTCTCTAATCCACCAGACTTAAAATATAGAGAATTTTCGGTTTGGTTTTTTTTTTTTTTTTTTTGGCTATTTCTTAATTAGTGATAAGAGTAGAGCCTTACACCAGGCTTATATTTTACTTTTGGAAAAGTGCCATGTAAATTATCTTGAGATTCTGTCTAAGTAAGCAAAGAAAGAATTGTTTATTGGTTGCTCACACATGTATTGGTAAGTGAATTCAGTAAAAAGTTACTTTCATTTTAGTGTTCTTTTTTAGTATTACTGAGATTAAATTCTCGTTATTTGGGCTGTTAAAAAAATAGATGTTTTGCCGAAACTAGGACAATAATTTTGAAAGGGAGTGCTGCAAGTTGAACAACTTTGGCAAATAGATACAGAAATATTTTACTGAATTTCCATGCTTAACTCTTCTACACTTCATTATTTCATCTCACTTAACCTTCGCTGCGTAGTTCACATTTACATGCTCTCTGGCAGTGATGGGAGAAGGGGAGGCGGGTGTCTCCAGAGAATGGTTCCTACCTATTTGTCTTAACTGAATTCTATGATAATTGCTGCCTGGACATGCATCTCTCCCCTGCTTAAAACAAGCTTAAGTGAGTAGCTTAGATGAGGTGGTTAAAACTGGTAAAGATGAAGCCCATCTATTAAAGTTGTTGACATACACTGAATTTGAGCTATAGCCTTAAGGCTGAAGGCAGGGCATAAAAGGATTTTGCTAAAGCAAAATAGAAGCTTTAACTCCATACAAGCGCTGAAAGTATTCATAGTTTTTCCCTGCCAGACAATAGTTCTCTTAAGTTGAAAATTAGAAGAAAACAGAAGAAAAATTTTTACAAAGATAAAAAAATACACTTTAGTCCTTGCAGAGAGAACTGGGCTTGTAAAAAAAAGCTGTTGAGTGCCTGTTTTCTGTTCTGAAGGCAGTAGCAAACTTTGGCTAGGTGCATCTTTACAGCAAATCTAACACAAATAGCTGTGTGTTCAGCTCTGTTGGACTAATAGAGCATGAAAAATACACTTGTTCCTCTCAAAGAAGGCATTCTCTAGAGGTCATGGTTAAGGTCATTGATGGAGGAAAATAAAAGGAGTTTGCTTTGTTAGTCTTCTCTCAGTTGTTGATAATTGGTGCATTATGTGTTCAGTGCTTAGCGGTTCCTAACATTCGAAGTATGAATATTTGCTTCAAGAAAATCATTAACAGGTTTAATAATCCTGGTTTATGGTTCAGTGTTCCTTTTCAGGTGGTTGTTCAGTGCAATGGGACTCAGAAGGGCCTGTAGAAAAAGACTTGGTGTTTTATGCACTAAAGTGACAAAAATCTCAGACCATTATACTCATGTTTCAGGAGCAAGTAGAATTAGATTGCCTGTCTGGGTTCTTGTACCCTGAATTGCGTTAGTAATGGGAGCTTCCTGCAGGGCATCTCTCCTGTTAATGGAGGAGGGTGGGCAGAGGCGCTCCTCTCTCTCCCTCTCTCTCTCTCTCTCTGTCTCTCTCTCTCTCTCTCTCTCTTTCTTCAGCCTTTCTGTTTGCCTTCCCAATAGGAAAGATGTTCAGTGAAGCCAGCTGAAATCTGAATGGCAGAGCTGGTATGACTGAGCCACTGCTCAGAGCTGCCAGGACTCTCATACTCACATGTGGGGGAAGGGGTGTCAGTGATAGTCCTGAGAAACTGTGCAAGCTGGGGAGGTTTTCAGCTTAAACTCCGTTTTGCATTCATTGTTCCTCCCAGTCCAGTTACCAGGCAGTTCCCAGGAGCTTGCTAAGTCTTCCATTACTTGAATGAGTTAAGAAGGCTGAGAAGAGTATTTTATCGTTGGTTTTGGGGAACTACTGGGTATGGAAATGTTGACATTTACCTTCAGTAATAAGAATGTGTTTTGTAAGCCATTTTCAAATATGTTTTAATGTGGATGGACTGTGATACACATGCCTTGTTTAATATTTTTCAGCGTGTGGCTCGTTCCCAGGAAGAGCTCAGAGACAAAGTTTTCCAGCCAGAGAGGAATCGTTTGGAAGTTGTTATACGGAAGGATGTGGAGTACATTGATCGGAAGTCAGACAGTGATCAGTGGATGAATTCATCTGTGGATTCTAGCACATCTAGCCAGGAACACCTGAACCATTCCTCCAAACCGGTGTCACCTGGTTCTTGTTTAACTAAAAGTGGACCTGGCCGTTGGAAAACTCCAGCCACTAGCCAGCCGACTCCAGTGGCCATTTCCCAGCCCATCAGAACAGATCTTCCCCCTCCACCACCACCTCCTCCAGTGCATTATGCTGCTGAATTTGATGAACTACAAATGGATTTGCCTCTGCCTCCCCCTCCTCCTCCAAATCAGATAGGAGCACAAGCATCCTCCCAGGTAGCTGCTGCTGAGCGTAAAAAAAGAGAAGAGCATCAGAGGTGGTATGAAAAGGAAAAGGCACGTTTGGAAGAAGAACGAGAAAGAAAACGTCGTGAACAGGAGAGAAAACTGGGCCAAATGCGTTCTCAGCCACTAATTCCTGCTCAGTCTGTGGTTCCTCCCATCTCCCTTCAACAAGTGAAATCAGAAAAACCCTCAACTTTGCAGAGGTCTCAAGAAACAGTTATTCGAGAGTTACAGCCCCAACAGCAGCCACGGACTATTGAGCGGAGAGATCTGCAGTACATTACTATCAGCAAGGAAGAACTGTCCTCTGGTGATAGCCTCTCTCCAGATCCGTGGAAGCGGGATGCGAAGGAGAAACTGGAGAAGCAACAGCAGATGCACATTGTGGACATGCTGAGTAAAGAGATTCAGGAACTCCAGAACAAGCCTGATCGTACAGCAGAAGAAAACGACCGCCTCCGCAAACTCATGCTTGAGTGGCAGTTCCAAAAGCGACTGCAAGAATCAAAGCAAAAGGATGAAGATGATGATGAAGAGGAGGATGATGAGGTGGATACTATGCTCATCATGCAGCGACTGGAGGCAGAAAGAAGAGCAAGGGTAAAATCCTTTCTATAAAAAAATACTGTAAATTTCTAGCTTGGTGGGTTTTGATGCTTTGAGTATTTTTATGTTCTTAGTGAGTAAGGAGGATGACACTTTCTTAAATGGCTTGAACTTTAAAATTAATAACTTAGAGTGGTTTCATCAGTTAAGTAATGTATTGCAAAACTATGAAAGCTACCTTTTATAGAATTCAATTTAGCAATTGAATTTACTTTTCTGGTTTTGGGGAGAGAAAAATTCCCTTTGGACAAAGGTTTTTTGCCATGTACTTAGAGTATGGTTAGACGGTAAAATCTGGCAGAAATTTGCATGCAGAAAGGTAAGCAAAAACATTTGAAATTATAAAAGTTTGTAGGAGAATCAGGAATAAAAACAGTGTGATTTCTCCCTCTCCTCCCCAGTGTATTTACCTCTAAAAGTTTTTATTTATAGTCTTGGTATGAACACAGACACTGAATGCATACTGTTTCCAGGGAGTAGTGAGCTGAACAGACATTCCGACTTGCTGGTCTGATACAGCTGGTACCTCAACCTTTACCACTCCTCAGAGCTGACCTCAGCAGTGGAGGGAGCATTGCTTGAGCCGTGTAGTTTTGGGTGATGTAATAGCTAATACACCCTGTCTAGAGCTCCAACTCCTACAGGCCTGGATTTTTCATAGTGTCCAGTTTAATCAGCATCTGAGGTTTGCTTACCTTAGCTTCAGTTCTGTGAAAGCTCATAATATATGTAATAAGATAATACAACTGAATAGTACGGTGAAATTTTGAACCCCTCTTGCTGGTGGCTGTTGTCTGCCAAGACTCTGCTAAACCTACTGTTATTGAGAAAAAGCGTCTGTAGGAAAATCTGTTCTTTTCTGAATAACAGCATGGATTCCAAAATTACATACCAATAGCTATGCTTTTCCAAGCTTAAAAGCTAGCTCTGTAATATGTTCACTGTCTTCTGTGTGTTTGTCTTGAAAAGTTGACTTAATTCTGTGATAAGCGATGTTTAATTCCTGAGAAATGTTTGGACATGCTTGTTTTGACATTCAGAAATAGCCAGTGGCTTGAGTAGGATTTGAGTTCACGATTGTTTTGGCAGCTTCATTTCTTAAACTTATTCTTCTCATATTCGCTGCAGTCTGCATTGCTTTCCTTTATTCTTCTTGTGCCAAACTTTATTACTGTGTAAAATAATAGATACCTCAAACTTGGAAACTGAAGAAATAAAAAGCTAAATATGTATTCGGCAAACAGGTTTCCCTGAAGTCCGGCATTGCTAACAGGCAATTTGTGGCACATACAGTTACCCCTGGGCATAAAAAAATTCATCTAGAACTGCCATTTTAACAAACAATGTCTTAAAAATTTTATTGTGGCAAGGCTAAGAAAGCCATGTGCCAATAAAAAAAAGTCAGTTGTACTGCATAACAATATTAGTCTTCTCTGCTAGTGCTGGCTTTAAAATACTATTTGTGCATGAAGTTCTTCCAGCTTTTTGGAACATTTTGAAACTAAAAAATAACAGTTGTCTTGAACTGAATTAATGTTTGCATTTTGTTTACATTTCACTTTTAGAGATGCAGTTGTAGCATCTTTGTGGAACTACTGAGGTGTTGCATGAGTCAATACTGATAAAAATTTTGGATTATTTGTTTTCATTTCTGTATTTCACATTTATGTCCATTCAGTTCCTCATTCTAAAGCAGCCAACTAAACAAGTAAAAGAAAATGCTTTTGAAGTAGCACATATCTAACCTATCTATATTTACACTCTGCATCTTTCTTTTTTTTCCCCTTTCTTACTACCTGCAGCAGACTGCTGTGCCAGCAATCTCTGTTCTAGATTTGGTATGTTTGTTTCTTTCTCTTCAATATCTCTTTTCCTTTTCAATTTCTTATTATTATTAAAAACAGCCCTGTGTGCTTTGGATGATGATTTGGCATCTCTGGGTGGTCAGAGATCATTATGATACAGTAAGCCGTAAGTTAACTGCAAGCATGCATTTGAATGTTTTCAGATATGGTGATTCTTTTCCCTGTGTTTCCTTCCTCTTAGATGTTGTGTTCTGCTTGCAGACTTGATTTGTTTGTTGCAGCAGTGGTCTAACATAAAACTGTATCTGCTGTTTTGTGCAATTTTGTTTATAAAATCTTACTATTAACTCTGAATGAACAGGCCGTGAGGTAAGATTGCTTCCTTTCCCTTTTGTACCTATGCAGGTTTTAGAAGAGCTCTAAGAACGCTTCCTTTACAGTTTGAAGGGAAATTGTACTGAGAGCCTAATAATACAGCATAATTTTTCAGCACATGCTGACGCCCTGTTGTTTGCAGGTGTTACAAGTGTTTGGTTTTGACATTAACATAAAAATGGATTGTAAATTCAGAAATTACTTCTGAACAGATATTTCCAAGTTGGTTGCATAAGCATGCAATCATTAAGTTACAATATAATTTCAGTTTCAATTGGTTAAAACTATTCTCTTGCATCTAAAACAAGATAGGCTTTTAAACTGGAACAGTAATTGCTATGACTCCAGCTAATTTTATATTTTATTACGCTCATTGGACATGGAAAAGGAGTTTTGTAGTCTTCCAGAGGAGAAAAACATCCCCTTCAAAGTCAATTTCTGTATAATTAGTGTACCAGTTTTAAAAGAAAGGTGATGTTAGTAAAATTTAATCTGTGCTGCTTGAAAAAACTGTCAGTGTGTCAGTTCAAAATATGGACTTGGATATTCAGCCCTGCCTTATGAAAAAGAAAATCACTTTTTAAAATGCATACTTCTGGTAACTTATAAAATCTAAGGTGCTTAGTTTTGTATCTGTGTATTACATGAGTGTTAAGCAGTTTACAGCAGTGGAACAAGTGAAGCATTTCACCTTTCTGAATTAATGGGCAAGCCAGGAGTCATGGATTTTTTCAGACTTACTGTCTTATCAATATTTTCTTAATACTACCTGTATTTTTTTGCTCAAACCTTGATTCTTGGAGCTGCAACTAGATAGATAAAGTACTTTTCCAAGCAGACTGCAAACATCTGGATTTTTCAGTGACAGGAGATTGGTGAAGGCAGACAGTATCATAAGCTTGAAAAATGGATTAGATTAATGCATAGACATCACGCCTGCAAACAGCTACTCAGAGGATCACACAAGGCTGTACCAGCTGACATCTCTAGGAGTGTGCTAAGTGCTGAGGGAAAGCTAGAAGGAAAGGCCAGCCTCATGTGCAGCTCTTCTTGCCATGGTCAGAGACAGCAGAATACTGGGCTAGATGGGTGCATGGCCTGAATCAGTCAATGATTTATGATGCCCATAAATTTAGCTTTAAAAAAAGGCAGCAAGCTAATTCTGAAATAGGTGAACACTACACCCAGCAAATACAGCTTTTTCATAATTTCATGACTTTTATCCCATGCATGTGACTTTCAGGACATAAATGCATTTAAACAATGATGCTTCATATACCTGAGTAATTGCTACTTTGTTTCTAAAAAAAGCCCCAAAAACAACAACCGCAAAACTTTCTCATGTTTGATTATTTTTTTGTATGTCTAGGGTGAGCATTGTTGATAGCTGTTCTGGTAATTACAAGGCTGAAGGAAGGTGATGAACAGTTAATACAAGAATTGTCAGCTTAGATAGTGTTTGTTTTTTAAATTCCCCGGACACTATGAGATCTGACACAGCTTTTTAGCTGTCCTTAAATAAACAGCTTCAATTTTAAAGTTCTCCTGGAACATCTTTTAGAGTGTTCTAAGCAGTGCTCGGAGAAATGAATGTCTGAAATTTGAGACTTCCTGGATTTGAGAATGGCCTGCCAGTCCTGTGAATATCTTAACATTCCTGATAGGATCAGCCCCTAGGACCTCTTTACCAGGAGCAATAGCTTGGAGGAAAGGTGAACTTGTTTTCCCTCCTAGGGAAGGTGTAGGAGTAGTCCTGTGAGCGTATGTTGGCAAGACAAAATTGTGTGGGTGAGCAAATGGTTGGCACTTTGCAGTAGAGCTGGTTCAAAGCAGAGGAGAAGAACTGGTGCTTTGTGCTCAGCTGCGTTGCTCAGTTACAGCTGGGAGAATGCTCTTCTCCATCACTCTGGCTGTATGAATTAGCTGTTCTTCCCTGTTAAAATGCAAACATGTGGTTTTGGAAGAGATATGGAAGTACAGTAAATCAGGTGAAAACATGACTTTTAAACAAGAGAAAAACTGATTGGGATAGAGAAGCATCCAATCAAAATACTCAACCTGGGAATCTTATAGCCCTCTCACTAGAAGTGGGATGCAAAGCTGATTTTCCTTTGCATCTTGAAATTTTGGAGTGCAGTTAGAACTGAGTACTGTGGTACACACAGAATTACGGACACAAATGCCTGCAAGTGCTCTGGCATACCTCATCATCCCATTGCTCCCTGCCTTGGTCTGGAAATTCTCCAAAGCAGAAACCAGTTAGTGATGATCAGGAAATGAAATGTCATCTCTTAATAGTTGCTGTATTCTCACTTCTGCCTTCTATATAATTTTTAGCCATTTTCCTATGGGTACTATGTTTAGAATAGCCTCTGACTTGGATACAGTTGTCTTCACAATTCTTACAATTCAGATCTTAACAACAGTTCCCAGGTGGGCAGTTTGGTCACTTTTGCCTTCTTTCTTTAGTTACAGTCAGAAGACAATTAAATAAACCAGTCCTACTTTCTCTTTAATTTAGTTGGAAATTCTTTCTCATTTAAGTTCTTTTGAATAGGAATATTTGCTGCTAAGCAGTAAGGCATCCATCCCATAACCTGGGAGCAGTAACTGCTGTGTTCAGGGTGTTTTTGTAATGTAGTTGGGACAGGAATTTTCCTGTATTTTTGCTTGCCTTTTTTTTCTTTTTTTTTTTCTTCTTTCTTTTTTTTTTTTAATTAAGAGGAAATTACTTCTCTTGTATAAACTCTTGTGAATTACTAGCTCTCTTTCCTTTTGACAGCAATATTACCTCCTTTGCTAAAATAATGTCTTTCTAATAACTAAGATATCTTAATCCAAGCAGGGAGTTGGTTAACTACTCTGTTCCCTGCTCTACAGTGCAGACTAAGCTTGATCTTTATCTTTGTAGTTTTCAGTTAGGAATGCCAAAGTTTTAGCCCTAAATAAGGGGAATTTACTTGGAGGCAGCATCCTCTAAAATACATTCACCAAATTTTGTTCTTTAGCTTTCATGCTCAAAAATGAACACTGGGGGAAAATAATTGTAGGAAAATTAGCCAAACTGTTTAATTAATTGGGGAGGAAGATGCTTACATGAAGGTTGTCCTCACAAAGTCTATTAAGATGTAATTTCTCTTTCTCTCTTGTACTGCTTTGTGTCTTAAGGGTCTTATTCTGTACGTGAATTTGGACTGTAGAATAAAATCCAGGAGTATCCCTCTTACATGCAGTTTATAGCAAGATCAAGTCATTTGTTAATTTATACTAATAAGGATTTAAAAAAAAATAGTTGTGTGGAGGAAAAAAATTACTTTAAAATATATGCGACAGTAAGAAATAACACAGCATCTAGTCCAGTTAATTTCTACTTGTATTACTGTGCCAGTGAATATTCATGTCCACCAAGGGCTTATATACTATTAGCTTTAAAGAACCATGCAAAGTTTGGATTGTGCTCAGTTTTCCTATCTGTGCAGCTTCATACGCATATATAAACCAGTATTGTCTTTTGGACATGAGTTGTTCTTGTGAGCTGTTTAATCCCAGTAGTCAAGAGTTTTCTTTCCTTCACTCTCTGCTTTTTCCAAAATACATCTGCTGCAGATACAGTGGGAGATTTTATTTCCTGAGACTCTTTGCAGACTTGCTGCATGAGCTTGTTACTTTAAATGGATTGACCCTTTGACTAATGAGTCATGATTTTCCGGTGCTTAAATTCTTATCCAGAATGAAAAAAACAATTGACTGCTGAAGCTGTGGACTGTTGGTTCCATTTAATTTCACTTTACCTATGAAACTATGGTTGCTGAAACTCTTTGGAACATGAGTCACCTCAGTCTTCTGCTGGGGGTTCATACATGACTGCTAAAAATGTCTCCCTGTGTAATTTCTGCTTTTATGGATGTAGTTCATGTGTCTCTCTTTTGGTTGGGTTTTTTTTTTTCCCTTAGGGATTTTAGGCAAGGCAGTGTAACAAAGCATACTCGTAATGGCTAGAAATTATATTGATGGGTCTGTAGCATAGCATTTTCTACTGAATGAGTTATTTTTGGGTGCCAGTATTTAGTTACACTCTTTGACCCATCTTGTCCATGTGAGTGACCAGTTAAAATTTTGTCTCTGTTAGTTACAGGACGAAGAACGCAGACGGCAGCAACAATTGGAAGAAATGAGGAAACGAGAAGCAGAAGACAGGGCCAGACAGGAAGAAGAGCGCAGACAGCAAGAGGAGGAGCGGACCAGGAGAGAGGCTGAAGAAAAGGTTGTGGTCTTTTGAGTGCCACAGGGGTTCTTGCAGGCCTTTCCTCTGTCCAGAACCAGTTCAGTGGTGGGTCAGGAGGGTTTAAACACAATAGCCTTGGTGATAAGGGTCATGGCCCAAGGCTTCAGTCTGTCCTATCCAAACCAAAAAGGAATTAAACAAACAGACCATTCCTGCTGGCTGGAGTTGACTAGTATTGCAGAAATAGTACTGTGGGCTTAGTGCCTGAAGGTTTTTAGCAGTGGCAAGGCTCTTACCTTCAGAGCCTCTCTGAAAAGTATGGAAGAAATCTGGTACTTCCTGTTTCCCTTCAGCTCCCAACATAAATTGCATACCTTCTTTATTATCATGGCTCAGTTAGTGCTGTTGGTTTTTCCTGTGTCCCAGAGATGGCACTTAGATATTTCTGTAGTATTTTTAAATATAGATATAGAAAGAAGTATGAAATACAGTGGAGTAGTGATGCATATTCCATATTGCTTTTTTTATGTTTGGATTGTGGGAGGGAAGTGGTCTCTAGAAAGCAAGTAAATAATTTCAGCAGATAAGTGTGCAGTCAAATCATAAAAATTCAGGGTTGTAGGTTCCTTTGAAACGCTATACATGAATATGAGAAGATTTACTGATAGAACTAGAAGACAAAGCAACTTATTTGACTCAGCATGTTTCTTAAGACCTTTTTGTTCTTAGAGAAAGCAGTTACTTCAGTTTGCCTGTTAGTAAGACTGACTTCAGAAAGAAGAAAGAAGGCTAGCATTTTAAAGTTGTTCATCTTGGAAGATTGAGCAAATACATTTAAAAAGCCCTTAAACTTTAGATATGTTAACTATGTTAATTTCTTTTTCAAGCTTTGTTAAATTGTTTCCCATAAACAGTATGGTTCGATGAGTGGAAGAGGTGGTAATAAGAGAGAAGTGAGGAAAGTATATCTGGAGTGAGGAAAGTATTTAAAAGTATACTGTAGGGAGCTTAAAAAATTGCAATCAAGACAAAACAACTGTGGCTTTCTTAACTTCTGACAATGATGCACCCAAATGACATTTGGATCACAATTGAAAGAGTTTTCACTGACAGATGTTGACTGAGATACTTCTACCAACTCAGAACTCAGTACCATCAGTAAAATGGGTTTAGAGATTAGTACAAGGAGATGAGTTTCATGTCTTTGCTGCAGATGAACAAGATCAGATCTATTTATTATTTTTTCAGGATTACTGACTCGGTGTTGGACAGATAAGCATTTAAGGTGGATGTTTTTAAACATGTGGATTAAAACCAGAAATGACGGTTATTCCAAATTTCATGTATTCCCAGCAGAAATTATACTGTGCTTATACCCAAAGGGTTTTGTAATGTACATACAGTTTCCAAATACCTCATTTGTTATCAAACTACTGAATAAACCCTTGTATTAATTTACAATGTGCCTGAGACAAGAACTGAACAGAATTAAATGCTATTTAGTTTAAAAACAAAATGGTCTTTTAAAGAGGAAGAATACATAGGAGATATTTCATGACCTTTTAAATGGTCAGTAACCTCATATAAATATCATTAGCATAGTTTCTGTTTTAAATGCTTTTTAACAGCATTTATTTGATGCCTGTTTTGGAAAAGTTCTTTGTAATAATTTTCTTGTGTGAAAGTAGTTTTTCTGGTGTTTATACTAGAAACTTTGTTAGGCGTCATCTATTCCAAGACTCTGTTGACTAATTTGCATTGTATAAGCATGAAACAAAATTACAAAGTTCCTTTTTTAAGATGGTAGTTAATTTTAGTTATATTCTTTTCCCACAGATTCTCTACAGCTTTAGTAAATCTGCACCTTGTTAACTGTAGTTAGAGTTTGAGTAATAAACGTTGGAATGCCCTTAGTTTACACAGGCAGTTGCTTTAGTGACCATAGGCAGTGGTAAATCTGTGAATAACAGCTACACTGTGTTATTGGATGGCTGCTGGTTTTTTGCTGGTTTGACCACTGGCCAAACACCAGTGCACCCATGAAAATCATTCACTCTTAGTAGTAAATATTCTTTGTACAAGTCTATATGGATGCCCTGCTTATTGCTAGAAAAGGAGACAAAAAAGATTGACGGAAGATGTTTGTAGCTCAGTGATGGAAAGCTTAAATCTCATGGATTGAAATGCCTAACCACTGTGTTTCTGTTTCCTCTGGGCTTTCAGAGGCGCCAGGAAGAGGAATATTACAGTCGCTTAGAGGCTGAAAGGCGCAGGCAGCATGATGAAGCTGAACGAAGATTGCTGGAACCTGACGAGCCTGGTCTGTACAGACCTCCACTTCCACGGGAATATGAACTCCCATCCCCAACCCCTTCATCTAATGCTCCTCCTCCCCCACCTCAGCGAAACACCTCTTACCTCAAAACACAGGTCCTCTCCCCTGATACGATTTATACTGCCAAGTTTGTTGCATACAATGATGATGATGATGATGAGGAGGAGGATTCCAATCTAGCAGGTCAGGATAAGTACTCCAGCACAAGAAAATCTTATGGTGACTTTCCTCCTGCCACCCTTAAGCCACAGCAGCCCTCCCGCCAGCCTCGCCCAGTTTCAGATGGCATCTTTCTTTCCAACTCATTCCAGTCATCTCCTGTCAATGCCAACAGTACTACTGTCAAAAAAAGCCAGCCCCTGCCCCCATCAAACAAACCAAGTTTCATCCATGCCAGCAGCTCTAAAGGTAGAAACAATAAAATAAGTCATCTCTGCAAAACTATCCTTGTATTTTCAACTCCAGGGCTCTAGATTGAATCACTTATTTTGTGATTTCTCCCTCCCTTAATCACTATTTTCACTCTGGTGATCTAACTTAAATCTTGATATTAATATGAATCCTTCAATTTTTAATTATTTTGATCTCTCAAATTTTCTTGCTCTTTACCCAAACTTTTCAAAATCAAAAATTCCATCTTTCATGTACAAATCAGAAATTATTTTAACTGCTACTCAATCAGTTTGAAGTACTGTTGGTTTTGGCTTTCACTCTGTATCTCTAAGTGATTTGTTTTGTATGACTGACTGCTGTTTACTCAGGGCATCTGGAAGTGCACCTTTCTTGAACACAGGAAACCTTTCCTAATGGGCTCATGGACAGAATTTGTCTTCTGCTTTGTTATTGGTACCAGGGTTCTCTCTCTTTTAATAGTGTGTGCAAATGGCTTTAAAAATTACATTTATAGATGTAGTTCTTAAGTACACAAGCACCAAGAGAAATACAGGTCTTGCAGTTAGTTTCATGTATTAGGCACTGTTCCTGACTTTCTGGTTTGTACAGTGCAGTTTCCTTGCAGAGAGACAAAAATCTAAATTCCATCTTAGTACTGTTTGCTTTACTCCTTCCTTTCCCTTCTACACCTCTGTGTTTCTTTGACTCCTCATCTCGTTGTTGTATAACTCCAAGCCAACCATAATGAAGTTTAATTTTAGTCAGAGCTCTAGCTGCCAGTAACTTCAGCACCATATTTTACCTGCAGAGTACTAGTTGAACTATACTCTTGAATCCAGAGCTAATTCAATCCAAAGTTTTGGGATTTTTTTGTTAAACTGCTGCTGTATAGGAGAAATCTTGTATACTTGACTCTTTGAGTATGTGTCAACTCTGATAAGATTGCACTTTGTTGATACAATACTTTGTCTTTAAACAGCAGCTGGTATTTCTGCATTTGTTTTCTTCTATATTCTTTTGAAGGTGATGGCCGTGACATTCTCCTAGTTTATTCTTTTTATTTATGCTGGAGGTTAACAAGTGCCTGACAACCAACTCTATGTGATCAATTCATCCTTCTAAAATGAGAAAGATAGGAAATCACCTGAGATCCCAAGGGAAAGTGTTTATGCTGGCTTCTAGCTGAACGTTCAACTTGTTTGCTGGATTCAAGTCTCAGTGGAATCCTATAGTATGTTACATCCGTCATCCCTTTTTTGGCCATGTAACAAATTAGGAAAATAGCTCACTTGCTTTATTCAGCTGTGTGCCCTTGGCACAGGGGAGGATATGAGTCTCTAAATAACTTCCATCTATTAGAAGCACTTCTAATCTAGCTGCAATAATACATTAATCTGATTTAGGATATATACAAGGCTACTGAATTGCTTGTCCACATCCTTTTCAGTTGAAGCTCAAGTCATCATTTTCCAGCAAGGAAAATTAGCATCCTTTCCTTTGCAGGGCAAATTAGCTTCTGCTACAGTTGAACTGCTTCCAGTGCTGAAGAGAAGCTCTGCACAGTATTGCGTAATTTTTAATATTGCTGAAGGGACAGTTTAGCTCAGTTATAATTACTGTCCCACTGGTGCAGTTGATTATTAGTAGTTCCACTGTTTGTGGTCAGCACAACACCCAAGTTGCATAAAAAAGTATCCAGTGATTCTCCTGTAAAGGCAGGGGAAGCTTGGTAATTGATACTGGTGTTGCCTGTGAGATCTCAAGATGTAGTAGTCTCTGTGGTAACAGCCTCTGTTCTGCAAGCCCATCTGTCACTCCTGTCTGGCTCAGTAATAGGTTTTGAATCTTAAAGGAAGGTGAGGGAAGGTTTTAGCTTTTCAGTGTGTTTTCATTAGATGAGTATAAGTAGACATTCTGGACACTACCTGCTATGTACCACCATAATGCCTACTACCGTGCACGTGAAGCCACTGATAAACCCATAGCCAGTTTTGTACCAGAAGGACTTCCACTTTTGAACACCAGATATCACAAAGAATAGAGAATGTTCTGAAATGGCAGGCTTCTGACATGAAACATTGGTACTGTATGTCTGTACTTAATTTTTTTCTTTCAAAGTACTTTCTTTTTCTAGAAATTCTCATTTGAAACTGTAATAAAAAGCAAAACGTGCCTTCAATCACAGCACGTAGGCTTGCAAAAGCCCTTGCTTCCCTTCCCTATTTAGCACTTTGAAGGCTGTACATGTAATGAATTAAGCAACCCTAGAGCCATCAGTCACTAGTTGTCACCACCACTCTCCCTGCCTCCCATCATCCACAACCCAGAATGCCATTAAGTATATAATTGCATTTCTAATCCTGCTTTCTGTTAATTTTAATTGAAAAATGAATCTCAGGAAAGTGAAATGTTCAGTGGTATTGTGTGTGCACATTTGTTTTTCCTGGAAAACAATCAAAAGGACAATTGACAAAGATTTGGTTAGGGTTTTGGTAACAATTAAGGAATATTGTAGTATGATGCTTCGCCTTTAATAGCTTAATTCATAAACCATACAACTAATTCTGAATACTCTTATTTCATAATTTTTAAAATAGCCATGAGAACAGGTTAACTTCACTTGATTGCTCAAGCTTCTATGAAGACTGCCTGCGTAACGTACAAAGCCGTTTGCACAAAATGCAGAATTCACTGTGCAGTTTGACCATCTCCCATCTTGCTGACTCTGTTACATTCCTGTCCTTTACAGCTCTTTCCTGTTCTGAGTGTTAACTCTAGTAAACCATGCTTCTGCAAATTTTGCTCTCGTGCCTTCTTCCACTGGGTTTGTAAAGACTATTGAGACTGTCAGCTCACCAAGGACAAAGTCAACACCCAAATGAAAACCACTATCCAAATGCAAGTGAAACCATGAACCACAGCTTGTGGATCCAGCCACAAGCTTTTCAAAGTAGGGAAGGCAGTACTTACAGGAATGTAAGACTCTCAATTGAAAAGGAAAAATATTTTTATATGCCTTGCATACCTAGTATGATTTGGTTTGCTGCAAATTTTTAGTGGAAAAAATTTGGCCTACAACACATTAGCTAAATTGGCTTATGTGTTCTAGCCTCACTCAGAATTACTGAATATTTCTGAGAAGTTAGATTTACCAGTGGAAGAAGTAAACATCTCCTTTTGTACCAAAGAAGGTTCACAAGACATAACATTTACAATATTGAGACCAGAACTGTCTGAAGACGAATCTGAGTACTGTGTTCACACTTCTTTTTACTCTTTTCCTAGCAGTTATTAAGAGAATATGATCTTAAATGTAAATTAAATTATTAAGCTTCTGATTAAAAATAAAAGGTTTTGTCTTGTGGCCTTTACAAGGAATTAATATAATGTGTAAAACCTGTGTGTTATATCAGCTTGAAGGTGCAGTGCTGCAAGACTTGAAATTTAAATTCAGGGGTGGGAGGAAGGGTCCATCTGAGTGATACACTTTGCGTATCAGACTTAACAGAGACTAAAATTCTGCTTCAGCTGAATTGCAAAGATGTTATATACTAATCTTTGCTTACTTTTAGCCTCAGAAAGAGAGGAGCTATAGCTAACTGCTTCCTGTGGTGTTTGTCACAGGGTAATGAAGAGTGTTGCTCTTTCTGTTCATCTCCTTGAACAGCTTCTGGTGTCTGTTTTACAATAAACCATAATATGATAATGGCATCATGATGCCATGATTTGGCATGTGCTGGATAATCTAAACAAAATGGGATTTGGCTCAAAATCAGGAATAAAAAAATAGGCCATTTTAAGAGGGTTGGAATTTAATAGTACTAAGAGTAAATATTCTAGAGGTCACATGACCTCTGATTATTCATGATTCTCATTTGAGATTGTTTCTTGAGAGAAGCACTGCACCTTTTTGAAGAAATACAGTATTAAACTTCTGTGTTGTAGCTGCCATCCTTAAACTTACTTCTTTCTTTTGCATAAGGAATAAATTCATACACTGGATCTACAGGAGCAGCTGCTGGGGAAGTTTATCGGGATCCAAGAGACAAAAGATCTAAAAGGTGATATACAGGAGTCCATTTACTTTTATACAACTGCCTTGGCTAACTTCTGTGGTATTTTCTGTTGTTGTCGTCGTATCTCTGGGGGCTGCTTAAGAGTTCTGCTGTTGCCTCTGTTATGGGTTACTATAAAACACAACTAAGTTCTCTCCATAAGTCCTTCGATGATCTGAAGCACTGCTGAGCAGCAATGAGTTTTGGCACTTCAACTCAGTAAACAAAATGATCACTGTAAATGAGCAACTTCACTTGGTTTAGGTGTATTTATAAATCTGAGCAGTACCTCTCTAGTGGGATTCTTACCAAACTTGTAATAAGTGTAAAAGATTTAAACTATATGTATATCTCATGGAGGCTTTACCGTGTAGCATGCTGATGATGGGACAACAAAAGGTTTGTCTTTCAGTGCTTTTTCTTAAAAATGTGCCACCACAGAAAAGCTTGCTAGTTTAGCCAAAGCAGTAATGCTGTGCTAACACAGGCAGAGCCTTAGTTTATACCTGCCGTTCATGTTGAAAATTGGCAAGCATTTCCATTTATTTTGACCTGCAATAAATGGTCAAGTCATAAACTTCTCTCAAGTGATGGCACAATGTCAGAATTAAAGGTATGTGTGAGGAACAAACCTTTCAGAACCTAGAACTGAGACTGCTTTGCTGTAGTCAAAGAAGCTGTCATTACATGTCATCAAGAATGATTGATTATGTTTAAAGGTCTTGTAGATGAGAATTATAAAAAAATACTTTTTGTTTCCTTTCCAGCCAAGATGCAGATTTACCTGGAGCACCAGAAAACCTGACGTTCAGGGAACGCCAGCGACTTTTTTCACAGGGTCAGGATGTATCCAATAAAGTAAAAGCTTCTAGGAAACTAATGGAACTGGAAAATGAGTTGAACACAAAATAAGATTAAAGCACCTTATCAGATGTTTGGATGATCTCCAAATTGAGGGATTGAGACTGGGGGCACACTACTAAGTATGAACAGAAAATGAATGTTTTCTGAAAGGAGTGACTTTGATTCCTCTGTATCTAAGACTGTTAATTAAGACTTAGAGATGTTGCAATAGCAAGAAAACTGATTACTTTGCCAGGAGCTTGTGGTTTATACAATGAAAGCACTGTAAATTTTTAAAGATACGAATCACGTGAAGGTAACTTTTTTTCTGTTTTGGGGGTAAAGTTCTTTTGCACCAGACCAAGTAGCACTTGTCAAAGATAAGTTCTGTTTCCTGGTGTTTTACAGACATACTTTTGTTTTAGCTGCTGAGCAGAGAGAGTGAGAATAGCTTGAACTGCCTAAACTAAACTGTGCACTAGAAATTAGTATTTTAGGTTGTTTGACAAGAAGCCAATGTCTGGGCCACCTTAAATAAGGTTTCTTATGCAAGTGACATACTGTATAGTGTTCATAGAAGGATCAGCATATCAATACAGATCTTACCATTACTTAGTACTGGCATAACACACATTCTCTAGATAGAATCTTGGAATAAAAATGTTTCTGTTCCTATGTATTTGTTGGGTCTAAAATGGGTGCCTGAGTTTTTATCTGTAGTTATGGAAAAGTCTGTGTTGATGCATCCCCACTATATGTGCTTCAGACTTTGAAAAATGTGAAGATAACTTTTGGATAACTGTTTCATTAAAAATTACATAAGCAATAGATAGTAGGCTACATTTAGTGGCCCTTCATCAGCTAGGACCAAAATGTTAGTAGTGTGTTAAAGGCAAGGATTACAGTTAGAAGGTGAGCAGAACACATGGGTATGTTTTCTGAGAAATTCAGATTAGAAGTTGTTGGGCAGTTAGGCCTGGAACAGTATTGATAAGTCTGTTTTTATCAGTTCAGCAATAGATTTTTTTTCTATAGAGATGCGAGTTGGCATGCTGGAGAAGAAGACTGAAGTGTAAAGCATCAAATACAGTACTGCGGTCTGAAAGTGGGAACGTTCATAACGTCATTAACAGAGCTGGTGTGCTAGCAAGGAACCACTCCTGCTCACACTGAGGAAGCAGTGCTAGTGAGCTCCTCTTCCATCTAGCTGGCTTTACTGACATCCTATTACGGTTGTACTGAAAGCCTTTTTGGCAGTTCAAGCTATTTTTTCACACTGTTATAGCCTTATTTAATTTTTAATTGTTAATCTTTTTCCTCCCACTACTTCCTCAGCTGTGCTTATGTGGCTGATGATGTTGGGAATAAGGACCTCATCAGAGTCTTTCTCATTGTGTGATGTTAAGACACTATATATTGTGATTCCAAACAAATTTTCTATTTGACAAAGCCCTTTACTGGCTTTAGATGATTTTTTTTCCTGTATCATATTGTTCTCTTATAAATATATATTTAGGGATTTGTGCACACTTCCAAATACAAAGGGGTAGACTTTCACTGCCTTAGGAAAGAAAACACTTTTAATAAGAGTTGTATGATAAATAAATGCAGGTTAATGAAAATTGGAGTGTAAATATTTTTTACGTATTTCAGGTTTCTTATTTGAAAGTGTGCTTTTACCGTTTCACCTGTTAAATATGAAGTAGAAGATTAAACTGGTTCAAAGTGTTAATGAAGGATCTGCATGCTTGCTATGTCTGTTCATCAGCAAAAGCAAGCCTCTCCCAAGTTATCTTGACAACACTAGCAGCCTTACAGTGACAAATTTTTCTTAAGGAAAAAACTTATGCTGTGGCTGAATTACTGTTGCTGCTAGACTCTGAAAAAGGCTTAGCAAAAAAATACCTATAACCTTCAGTTGAGTGGATTTGGCCGCTATTGGGCATTCGGGTCAAGTGTGAATATGTGTAAAAGTGCTTTTCATATTTGTCTGTGCATTATTTGAAGAAAAAAAAAAACATCAAAACTGCTGTAGTTTCCCATTTCTACTGTATTTCACTTGCAACCTATTTTTAATAAAGTTTGTATTGTATTTAACTTTGCATTCAGTGTTTTTTGTGTTATTTAATTCTGCATTCCTAACAACTTTATCATAAACCAGAGGGGCTCATAATATGTGTTGCCTTGCCTGTCCTCCTAAAATGTATTTATGAGCAAAGTCAGTGTATCTCATATGAAAACCTCGAATTAATTTTACATGGAGAATCAACAGAGGCTGACCTTCACTAATCTAGTAACCTTCGCTAATCAGAGAGGAGAATTTCTTAGCCTGTTTGATACCTGTAGTGCTGAGTTGAAGGAAGTGATTTTTACAGCTTAACCAGCAGTTTATGGAGTAGTAAATACCGGTGGTGTCAGTTATACAGACTAGTCACCCTGTATTTGTATCTTCCTCAAGTGCAAGGTTGTTTTTCTAACAGCAAAGAGGAACCTAGAACGTGGCTTCTTTTGGAAAAGTAAATAGTGTATGCAGAGTCTCCACTGAGATTGCTGTGGTTAATGGGAGTCAGCAGTTCAGACTCTGCTTGGAGAGGGAGCCCGGCCCCAGTGAAGTGCTGTAGATGCCTTCTGCTGTAGCTGTACATCTGCTGAAGATGAGATTGAGAGCCACCTATAACCTCAAAAGAACTCAACTTTTTATTTTGAATGTAGAATGTCTAGACTAGAAGAAAATGGAAACAATCCATTCTCTTCTGTGAGTCCCTCAGTCTAAACAAAAGAGCCAGTACAAACAAAAAGTGGTGTGTTTGAGTCTGTAGTTATTGCGAATGAGAACTTTGTCATAGGAACTTTTATTTCTAGACCTCATAGGAACTTTTATTTCTAGACCAAACTATTCCAGGGGTTATGAGAGGAACTGTGTGATGTGCAGGAGTAGTAACGCATTTTCAGTGGGAAAAAAAGTTTTGGGCTATGCCTTCAGGTCGGGTTTGCTCAGTGAGCACACTAGTGTGATGCTGCTGGGCAGTGCAGCACCTGCTTTGCTTTAGGAACATGAGGTGTCAGCCTTGGCAGCACAGCTCTTGGTGTTTTGACTGATGATGGCCCTTAGAGTGATAACTGTGTGAAGTTATAGCTGCATATGCAGTCAGCTCTCTGCAAAACAAATAATTTTAAACCTGTGTTAAATTCTCCCTTCTGCACCTATCATCCATATGCACTGTTTTTCTACTCCTTTAGGTAGTCTGTACTACAGTCTTGCTGGGGTTTGAGGAAAAGGCAGGGAAATGAAGATGTTGACAAAGTCCATAGTATGCATCCTGTTCCCTGAAATAATAAGCAATATACTTGATTATACAGATTGATGTTTGTACGTCAAGCAGTGAGCACACAAGTAGCAGAATAAACAAGACTGTTCTTTACCACCTAATTCAATTAGATAACACAAAACACAGTGCTGCTAAAAAAATGAGCTTCAGTAATAACAGTCTTAAAGCATGCAGTGACTCATGTATATGATGGTAAAAATTGTCTCTTCCTCCTGTTTTGTCAAATGACACTGCTGTCTCAGGGTCAGTTACTGGCTGTTTGTTCCAGAAGGCAAAGCCTTACAGGTTAAAAATTTGGAGTTGGCTGACTTCTTTCCCAGCTGTAATGGCAGGTAAACTTAATGAGACTGCAGTGCAATACACCCGCCCAGAGAATCTCAGTTTATTGTTACTGACAGGTGCTCAGAACTGAACTACAGTTACCAAAAAATGTGCAATGAAATATTTACAGCTTCACCAAATAATGTTTACAGCTTGTGTGCAGTACAGCAGTCTCAAGTTACCATCTGCTGAGTGTGGAGAACGTCTCCTCATAGAGGCAGTAGAAGACACAGGGACATAGAGCAGAATCTCTCCGTGCTTGGCAGAAGAGGGATAATGGCCTTCTCTCCTGGGCTTTTTCCCAAAAGCTTTTCTACCCGTTGTGTTTCTTGTTACTGCATTTAGGAATGTTGCAATGGACAACTCATCAGAAGTTTATGGAGCTGGGACTTCTTAGGTCTTGTTGGTTCCACCACTGGGGTTAAAGTGAAATGTATCAGAAGTATTTGAGACAATGCTTACTTAATAGTATCCTAAGATTTGCAATCCGCTGACAGATTTTATAATCTACGTATGGTATTTCCCTGATGCTAAAACTAATAGAGTTAAATGTGGATTTAGACAGTTCCATGAAATTTCTGGCCCTGAAGTTCCACAGAAGGATCTATAATATGGCAGGGGCTTGCATTTGCAGGGGGAATATGGGATCAAGTTGGTGAAAGTTGGGGGGGGAAAGATTCTTCAAAGCAGAGAATCAGTGTAGAAGGGTGTGCTGCAGTACAGTCTGGCAGCAGTTCTAGAAGATAGCTGGATTTTACAATTGTTTCTTTCCCAGGTCTCACCAACAGGCTGTTTCATTCTCTGCCCATCAAGCAACCTCTCCTAAGCTTTGGAAATAGAAGGAAGATCCCTAAGAAGATTTACTGCTGTTATGAAGAGTCACACATCATACTGAGATTTTTTGTTTTTCTACTGATGGGACAATCTTCAGTACTATTTGACCTTCAGAGGTGCACAGAGAAATGACTAAATAGGAGTAGTGGATGCTCAGTTTTATGTTTCTGCTTCAATGAGTGATAGTAAATTAAGTATTGTCTGTTACAGCCTACGGAAACAAGATCCTTAATCTCATTAACAGTGGGTAAAATCCACAGTAAGGGAGAGATTAACGACTGCACTTCAGAGGTGATCCTTCTGGGATGAAGCTTAGTTTTGCTGGAAAAATAACATCATTCTGACTTGATTGCTGCTGCAGGATAAACATTACATATAAAATCACAGCTCATTGTCAAGAATTGTGAGTCACACCCTGCAAGCAACTAAATCATCCTCCCCAAAATAGCTGATCGTGATTAAAATCCTGTCTGCCTTCCTTAGTGACAACATCTCGTAACATCCACGCCATTGCAGCACTTTTGAACTGTTTTTTTTTAGCCTGTATCCATTTGTCAGTTCTCATTTTTTCATCAAAGCAGAGCTAGTTGCAAGGAGGAACTGCTGAGTTACACTTTCGTGTGCCAAACCTAATTGTAACCAACCAGCCAGATGGGGGTTTTTTTGTTTTGTTTTGTTTTGTTTTGTTTTGTTTTTTAACAGAGGCTACAGATTGTAGCAACTATTTGAAGATGTAGGATCCCAGAAGATGGTGGATAGAGCTGCACAGGGCTGTTTGGTTTGGTGTGTGATAGATGGGCTGTATCCCTTTTGTGCCAACCACGGAGAGATTCACTGCTCTGTGTCTTTGGATTTTCTACTCTCCACATGAGAGCAGATTTACCATATTCAGTAGAGAGTAACTTGATACTGCTATTTTGCAGAAATGGATTCCTCTGTAATTATCATGTTGGTTTTGGTTTAAAAAAAAAAGAAATCTAAACAACTACAATGCAAAAATAGTGCTATTTCCCACTTCCAAGAAGCTGACATGTCTGTATCTGGTATACTTACATATTTTATAGCCAAATAGTATAATGATTGCTTTCAAGACCATGTAAATCTTTCAGTGCAATACAGTAGAGTATTAGCAAGTAATATTGCTAATGCATGTCACATTTTCACCTTGGAAGCCTCACTGTGAGACCCCCAGCCACAGTCTGGATGAACAGCTCCTGCTCTGGGCAGCTTCTCAGACGTCCCATACGACCTGAACCCACAGGCTTTGTGCTTGTCCCAAGACCAGCCCTAATGCTGGCCGTGTCCAGAGCTACTAAGCAGACTCTCTGGTGCATCATCCAGCTCAGCGTCAAAGCAAGGTCAGCTACAGCTGCTTGCCCAGGGCTGGGTCTAATTGGGGTTTGAGTAGCTCCAAGGATGGAGACTTCATCATCTCTCTGGGCAGCCTGTACCAATGTTTGACTATCCTGACACTATCCCCAGACTCCTGCCTCTTGTCCTGGCCCCTGGGCACCACAGAGCACAGTCTATGGTGTTCATACTCTCCCATCAGGTATTTGCAAATACTGTCTGGATCTCCCTCAACCTTCCCTACCTCCAGGCTGCGCTTCCCCCAGCACATTCAGTGCAACAGATGTTCCTATCCCTTAATCTTCTTTGTGGCCCTTACAGCCTTAGCCCAAAGCACACATCACCAACTGCTTAGGGGGGAAGTCGTGTAGCCAACACCAGAGCTCTCAGCTCTGTCCTCCTCCTCCTCGCCCTTTGCACTGATGTGAGGTTTGTGGCCCTAAGCCCAGGAACCGGGTAGCCTTACACTAGCCTTGGGAGCTCCAGGCTTTCCTTTCTATTCCTGCACTCCCTGCCCTAATCCTTGGCCATGGTCTCTGAGATCGGGACGCTGCAGGCAGAGGGATCCCCCAGCCCCCTGGGTAATGGGTATGGACCTCTGAGGTCACTTGTCCCACAGGACGCTGCAGGCGGAGGGATCCCCAGCCCCACGGATAGCACGCCCGCTCCCTGCTCAGTTTCCCTGCTGGGGGCGTTCTCCGCCACAGGCGCCCGCCGTGGCCCCGCCCCGTTCCCGCTCTCTGCTCGCGGATTGGTTCACTGCCCGGCCACTCAGGGACAGGGCGTGGCTGGAAGGCTGTGGCGCTCGCTCAGCCAATTATAGCGCAGGGCGCTGGAAGGGGAAGGGGCGGGCCCGTCGCCATGGCAGCAGCGCTACGGCACCAGAGGCGTCCCGGGTTAAATCCCCGCCGGAGCCGGAGCCGGGGAAGTTCTCGCTCCGCCTCGGCGCGGGACTGAGGAGGATGATGCGATCGCGCCGCGGGCTCGACCCGGGCGCCGTGTGGGCGCAGCGCCTGCGGCAGCTGGAGCAGCGGTTGCGCGTGAGGGGGCGAGGGGCGGGGCGGGGCCGGGGCGGGGCCTGCGCGCGGGCACGTGCTGCGGGGCCGCGCCTCGGCCGCAGAGCGGGAGGGCTCGTAGGGCGCTGCCGAAGCCTGCTCCTTCCTAGGCGGGCAGCCCGAATCCCGCAGGGCGCTGCCAAAGCCTGCCCGAATCCCGCAGTGGCGGGGGCTCCTTAGGGCCTGGAGGGCGCTGCCAAAGCCTGCCCGAATCCCGCAGTGGCGGGGGGGCGGTAGGGGCCGGGGGGCGGCGNCAGGGCGCTGCCAAAGCCTGCCCGAATCCCGCAGTGGCGGGGGCTCGTTAGGGCCCCACGTGTCGGGGGAGCCTGCTCCAGCTGGGGCAGGGGTAGAAGTGGAGTGTGCGAGCAGTGAGCAGCTCTCCTGCCCTCCGGCCCCACGGCCGGGCAGGGCGGGCGCTCAGCGCTCTCGGGAGGCGCCCCGTGCTGAGGGAGCGTCTGGCCGCGACGCAGTTGAAGACCTCTAATAGTGCTTATGTGCAAATAAATAAATGAGTGCTTTTCTAAGGACCACGGTTCTGGAAAATGCCAGGAGGAGGTGGTTTCGCAAAGCAAAAGCGTTTTGAATGGTGTACGTATGCGTTCCCACACAAGCAACAGAAAAGATAGAAAAAAAGGAATATTAAGAGTTTATCCTAATTTTTGCATGCTCGTATACAAATACTGTTGTGATTAGGAGGTGAAGGTTGGTAGTACATTGATCTCAGAAAGTTTAAAAAACAGTATAATATGGTTCTAAAGGCTATGATAATGAAATTATATTAATCAGACTCATATCTTTTTAATTTTCATTTTTGTGTATTTGGGTGGGTTTTCTTCCTTAGACCAAAGAAGAAAGAATAGTTGTCCTGGAAACTGAAAATGCTGCTCTTCATCTAAAACTTGCAGAGGTGACTGTTGTTTATTTTTTTAGAAAGAATTATTGTGGAAATAGAAAAAAAAAAAGACACTGAACTCTGTCTTCCTTTTTTTGAGTTTTGCCCTCTTTACCAGTTGGGAAAATCTGTGAAGGGGTTAAGGCTCAGCAGCTCTTTCCTTTCAAAATCATGAATGGTAGCAGTAATGATAGGCTGGTTAAGTAACTAGAAGTCAGCTTGAATTTAAATATTTGCTGTTGTTTTGTGTCTAGAAAGCTGAACTGAGGGAATGACTCTGGAAGCATTAAATATGGAATCTCTCTTTCTTCTTACAGGGAACATGTTTGTCTAAAAGACAATGGCAGATTTTTCAGGATTACTTTTTAGACACCATTGGGATGAAGATTTGAAAAGAACTGTTCACAGAGTGCAGGAGAGACATTTCATTAGGAGTAGACTTACCAGGGATGCCCTGCTGTGTGTGTTTTTAGTACTGTTATTGTTGCACATTTGCCTTGTCATGCAGTATACAGCAATAACTGGATGCCCTCATTGCCTTATATCCTTCTACAGAAGCATAGGCTATTCTAGATCCTCACTGAAATAAGGAGCAGCCTGTGATAATCTTTGGGGGCCTTCAGAGGGGGGATTTCAGAGATTTAAAGAATTTTGAATATAGATCTAGGCTGCTACAGTAGAGGTAGCTGTGAGTATTAGAGGTGATACAAACTGTTGGCCAAGTGTTTCTAATCTGGGCTGAAACATTAACTGCTTGGGTGACCTCAGGGAAGCCGTTTGCCCTCCCTTTAGGTTTGCTAACACCCGTGGATAAAAGTGGGTTTAACATTTTTCAAAGTCTAACTGGAAACAGGTGGTATATCTGAAATTAGTTTTGCTAAGTATACAGAAGAACACTAATTTATTCTGAGGAAATGTTTTTATTGTCTTTGTGCTGCTTTACAATATTCATTGAAAGCCTTAAGTATTTCAGCTGATTATTTTTTATCCTCGCAAGCACAAGGAATAAATTATTCTAGTCAGTAAGGTATATCAGATGTAGGAAGGAGTTGTCTGTGTATTAGAGAATGAAGCTTTGTTTTTGAAATAGAGCACTGCCTCATTTTATTTAAAATGTGCTGGAAGAAATGGGCACCTGCAGACACATGAGGAGCGTGGGCAGTGTTACCACCATCAGTGAGGAACAATGTCAAATGAAATCCTTTGTAATTAACCTTGCACTGATGGTTCTTGCACTGATTCAGGCAGTCATTTAAATACACTTTAAAAATTTGCCTCTTCTTGGTTAATTTGCCCCAGCATCTGAAAATACGAGGTGAACTGACATAGATGAAATAGTTTTACCTTAGTTGAAGACTCTCTATTAAAAACAATACTAATTGAAATAGTATTATTTAAGGTTGTGCAATATTCCACCATATGTCCTAATATTCTACCAGCTATGCTGGTGAGAAAAATTACTGCCCTTGACTGTCTATCCTTGATCCTTCAGATCTGCCAGTGGAGCTGCCTGAGTGATTGAGCTGTAACAAGTTCAGTCACAGGGACCAGGGTTAATAGAGGTCTCATTCTTAACTTGTAAAAGCTAATTGGATTCATTTTGTCTGGAGTGAGTTGGGAAGCTTTGGAGACAAACTTACGAGGATTGCCATAAATTAGGATTTGCAGTGTAATTGTTTGTCTCTAGGTTGCATCAGTCTTATTAAAATGTTATCTCCTGCTAGAGGCCTTCCCTTGCATCCTTGAGACAGTGATGAATTTCAGCACTTCTGCAGCCTGGTATATTGTTATCCCAGCAGCATTCTGGAGGGGTTGTTACTGCACACAGAAAGTCAGATTTCTAGGTAGACCTCCTTTTGCCCTGCTTTTTCCTGTTTGGAAGTATGTTTATCCTTGCTTTTATTAGCAGTCTTTGAGGTCCTAACCCTGCAGCCTTCTGTACATAAAGCCAAGTTTGCCAGAATGGATCTGATTGCAAAACTGAGATTTCACTTTGGAGAACACTATTGAATAGTTCCGTTTCGCTTCTGCTTATAATAAAGCTGGCTATAAAAATGTTTTAGTCCATTTTTTGCTTCTATGCTCAAGCACAGGTTTGCAGGTGCTGGCCTATGAACAGCTCTGGTGAATGTTAAAACTACATTAGTGGAGAAAACTCCAAAATCAAGGCAACATTTGCAATAAAGATGAACTTGATAGACGAAGTGATGCAATGACAGTTCGAACTTTCTGCTTTTATCTTAATGTTGAGAAATGTGGAGGGTCAAGGGGAGCCTGTGCAGATGGTGCAGATTAGGTGCTAAAAGGAGGTTTTAACTACCCTAAGCTTACTTAGCAGCAAAGCTTGAGTACTGCAATTGCTTATCTACATATGCTTAACTTTTCACGTGTAATTAGAGATACTAATTCTGGTGCACTACTAGTGTGCATTTTTGTGCAGTTGTTTGTAAATATTGCATCTGAGTAACGTGAGTCTTGAAAATCCTTAGATTTTTCAGAGCATCTAAACACTGTATAGAATCAGTGTCAATATCTGGAAGCTTAAAGACTGTAACAATTTTAAAAAAACCCTCTTCCTGCTATTTCTTATAAGAACTTTTTCTAATAGTGCTAAGGTGGTGCATTGTTGTACAGAGCTTCCACTTGCATGTGTAAATAGAAGATTCATGTTTTGTGAAGGTGAAAAAGCCCCAGGAAAATAGTGGTTTCAATAAGTGAAGTACACTTTTTTGAAAATATAAGCTTTATCCTAACAGCTCCAGGATGTTGTACTGTTTTTGCCAATATCATCTGTAGTTAAACTGCAATTAAATGTTTGCTTTTTACCTGTTGTTATCAGATGATTGGAATTGAATTAAATACATTGTGTGAGTAGATTTAGCTCTTTCAGGTCTTCTGTTGTACTCTTCTGTGCTTTGCTAATTTAAATAACAGGGAATTATAGTCACAGAATATATGGTGTGAATAAAGTAGGAAATAAATCTCTGCAAGAGAGAAGTGCATTTCAAAAATAAAGAGGCAATTGGTACCGCTTAATGAATGATAGATATCAACAAGTGGCAGGGGAAAATAGATGAAGAAGTTGCAGCTCATTTTAAGCACCAAGACTGTCAGAAAATTACAAAAATGCATTTTTAGTGCTATACAGATTCTTCCATATTGCAGAATTTCACAAGAAGTCTCTACCAAGATGGCTCTTTTTGCATTCATACCTGTAAATATTTGAAGTTGCATTATTTCTATTTTCCTTTTGATTTCAACATCTCAAAAAATTCCCAAGTTGGCCATAAAAATTGCTTTTGCATAATATGTAATTTTAGACTGTTAGAAAGCATTATTCTCCAGAAACTTTAAAACTTGCTTTGGTTGCTGTGATCTCTGAAGACCCAGAATAGGGCTTTGTTGGCCCAGCTTGGCACCATTGCAGCCCTACTGGTTGTAGTGGAGTTGGTGTTGTCAGGGGGTGCAAAGTTGGGGGTGTGTATTACCAACTACTTCAGGACTTCAGCAGTTAACACGTGTATGTTTGTCTTTGTTCTGTTTCATGTCCTTTCACAGTGCTTTCTGCAGTAAATAGTTTCCAGAGACATTTAATCCAGCCCTTTTCTCAAATTGAAGGCACTGTTTTAACCCTTTAGATCCACCTCAAGCATAAGTAAGAGGGTTTAGGTGCTGCCAAAGCATTTTAGTAATCTGGTGCTCAGGTCTATGACCCAAGAAAGTAGAATTTTGTGATGTTGGCCTGTGACCATGCGGTGATTCTTCGCATGACTCAGAAAAAGGTAAAAGCCAAGAAATTAGGTATTGGCAATATCCTATGTAATCAGGCAGTTGAATTACAAATATTTACAGAGAAAAGGGGGGACAGAATGCAATAGGTAACATGAGTGTTTTAAGTGATTTTTTGTGATTTTTTTGTGATTTTTTTTTAACAGTATCAAGGGTTGGCTGGAAGAAGCACTAAGGAAGTATTGCAGCTCTATGCTGCTCATGGCCAACAGATGAAATTGCAGAGGAGTTCTGTTGTAACCCAGCTGCATGGAGCAATAAAGGTAAAGGCATTTAGTACTAACGTAGACATAGTCAATGCCCTAAGCATTTACATGCTTATCAAATATAGTAAACCCCAGAAAATGGTGTGATATGAACCTGATCTGTGGCTTTACTGTATTCACAGCAGAGCTTACAGTGAGGTGTAACAGTGATTTCATAGTGGTTTTGCTGTAATAGGCTGCAAAGTCACCTAAGAGGCTGGTAAAAGTCAATGGTCCTGAGCTCCAGGATCTTACGTATAGGGTGCTATTAATACCTGAGATAGATATTTTTGTAATCAAAACTTTACAATTCCCCATCTGACTGTCATACAGACATCCCTAGAAACAGTAATTGTGACAAACTTTAACCAGGTGGGCAAATCCTGTGAAAAAAGCATTTGAGAGCTCACTGATTACTAAGAGTTCTCTGGCAGATCTCACAAGAAGAGTAGTTTGCTGTATGCTCACTCAGGTTTTAATTTTGCATCAGAGAGACTGAAACTGTTCTCCTAGTGCCAGTACCATAATATTTGCCTTTGTTAAAGTACTTATTTGTGAAGTTACTCCATAGAGTAGTGAGTTCCTTTTAGAGACACCACCAAATATCAGCTTTTCTCAGGGCAGCACTGAATGCCTGCATAAAATGACCAACAAGTGTGTCAGGAAAAAATCTGATTCTTAACAGACAGAAGGATGCAGCTTAACTGTAGCATTGTTGAACTAGATGATTGTTGTAGGTCCTTCCAATGGAACTGTATTGTTTTATTCTAATTACAGTGGTTCTGCTTTGTAAATTTTATGGTGGTAATTTACATTTTTGGTTAGCTAGAGTGGCAGAACTGCTTGTGATGCAATACCAGTGGATTGAAGTAGTAAGCTATCAGATGTCAATGAATACTAGGAGGGAGCAAAGCTCTCTAAATAAAAGTCTAGATGAATAGTCATTCTATACCCATAATAACAAAAAAATACTCCTTCCCATTTACATTGTGTGGCTTTTGAGAGTGAGAAATGCAATGATTTTGTCCCTTTAGTTTAGGTTGTCTTTTTATCATTGAAACTAATTAATTAATTCAAGGTCAGTACCACAGTTAGAAAAATAAAATGTCACAGAATATATAACACTTTCTAACACAGGCTGACAATAAAATATCACAGTGTTTCTGTGACATAAGGTACTGTTAAGTTCACCTTAGAGATGGCTTTACATGTCCATTTCAGGACTTGGATGTCAAGAAGTTTACTAATCCTAAAATCAGGTCAATTTGTTTTTATTTAGGTGAACTTGTAAGTGAATATCGGCTGATCTACAAACATTTTAAAGTCTCATCATGTATATTACACTGAATTACATCCATAATATAAATACTTTTCTGAACAACATCAGTTTCTGGTTTTTTCAAAATACATCTGTTCTCATAGGAAGTCATAGAACTAGCCTATACAAGAAGTGCCTCGAGTGAATCCTAGCAAGTACCTTCTGATCAAAATGTGGAAAATTAAAGTAAGGGCTATATGGATCACAATTTTTCATTGCTAATTCTGGCTATGACTTAAAAGTAGACAGAGCCCACACATACTCACACACACCTATTTTTGTCTGATGAAATAACAAAGAGACTTGGTTATACCTGAAACTGTGTTACAGTCAAAATAGGTATGATAAAATGATAAGGATCCATAAAGTCTTGCTGAAGCATTTAGGAAATTACATTGCTAAATGTTTTACAGGATCCTTCTCTAAACTGAAAGGATAACTCTGAAAGATACACTGTACTGAAAGATACACTGTACTGAAAGATACACTGTACTGAAAGATATACTCTTGAAGGCTTCCTTCCATCAATTAGAGGGTTCTTCCTGCCTGTGATGTCTCGCCATAATAATGCGGGTTGTTATATTGATTCATCTTAACTGCTGGTTCTGTGTCTATAACATACTTTTCTTCTTGCTGAGAAGAGGCTTAAGCAAGACCTGAAGAGCCTTCATTCATTTGCTCTTGAGTTTTCAAAAGACATTCAACATCAAAGCAAGACTTGCCTTTACCAAGTTCTGGCTGCAGTCCAGGGGATACAGCTGCAGAATGAAGCAATGCAAAGTAAGGCTCATTGCACTTACATTTCAAACATGTAACATGAACAATGTAATTGTTCAATGTTACTAACATTAAAAGGTTGAGTTTGATTTTTGAGAAGCGGGTCACTGAAATTTTAGCACTTGTTTCTTGTTTGACATTAAATAATCAAGGAGTTCTGAAGCATTAGAAGAAGTACAAATAACTCTGCAGAGCTTATGACTGATATTGTGAATTTGTCTTTTGTGTGGATTACAGCTGCTATTAGACTGGTGCAGAGTTGACTCAGATGTAACATTTTTAAACTGAAGTTCTCAGGCTTGTTATCTTGGCTATTTTAGAAGAGCCAAATAAAGAATGCATTGCTTTATATAGCTGAATTTTGTCTGCTTTTGACTGTACCAGGAAGGAACTTGACTGATTTCAGAGGTTTCTGAAAATACTGCCTGAAATTAGGATAGACTTTATTTTTAATATTTCTGCATATTTATAGAAAAAGAATTACTTCAAAATCAAAAACCAGTTGCATCTGCTGAACTGTAGACACAAACAGCACATGGACTGCTGTTTTGGAATTCAGGCACTTCCTTGTTCATGTATACATAGGAAGAAGAGCCAGTGCCCTGGTGCACTCTGCCCTCATCACTGAGGATTAAGTGCATTGGTCCTACACTTGGATCTCATTGTGTGGATCTCTGCACCTGCTTTCAGTATCCTTGACTGGTGAAGCTCCTACCAGACTGGAGAATCACATGGCACATGCAATGCTTAAATTGTTTGATGTGTAGCAGCCTGGTGAACTACAACAAATACACAAATTTACAATCAGAGACTCTTTGTGATGCTCTGGTATCCACATGTCGCCATTTAAAAGGTGGGTTTTTCTTCGTTGAATTATTTCATATTGGGACTGATTTGATTCTGATGGGACTGTGCATGCCAGTAGCAACAAACAGCACTCGTGGTGATGGGTGTCTACAGAACTTATTCCTGTATGTTAAGTACTAAGTTATAATTAAAATTTATTTGATTACTGTATTATTCTTGTAGAGAAAATGCTCCATCAAGGAAAAAAACCCCAAAGTTGAAAATTAAGTTTATCTAAAAAGTGAACTTTTCTCTTATTGAAGCAGGAGGCTAAATGAACAGATATGAGACTGAATTTGGCACTTGAGCTATTGTATTGCAAATAAATAATAAGTATTCTTTTGGATGCCTGGCAGAATTGCATTGACTGTTCTCAGTTTGCACTTCCTGGTGCATTATTCTTTGAAATCATAAGCAGGAGAAACTTTCCTAGCTATAACAAAAATAGCATGTTGGTACTTTGGTGGATGACTTTTGTTTTGAATTTGGCTGGTTTTTTGTCAAGTATTTTAGATGGAGATTGTATTGTTAACCTTAAACATGACCATTGGAATTGCCATCCTTAAATTACATGTAATCTTTTGTAGACAGAAAGCCCTAAGTATATATTCTGGAGACAGTATATATTACCAGTTTAATCTTAAAATAGAGATTGAAAACAAGGGAGAAAATTATAGAAGAAGCATTTGAGTAGGTAAATTTCAAGGTTGTAGTTGACATGCAACAAGCTATAAAACTTTCTTATAATGACCGAATAGTCCTTAGCTTAGAAATATTTACTCACAATCTGAAAACCAGGCTACTGCCACCTTTCCCACTGAAGTTTAAGCAGTAGCAATTCATAAGACAGAGAAGTGCCCATTATTCTGTTGTTATAGGCCTGTTTCCCTCAGGGATAAAGCTGCTATCATTTCTGCTAAAAATACTGGCCACTGAACTGCAAATGATACTGCTGAGACAAATGCAATAATTCAGCAGATTTTTGGAAAGGTAGGAATTCATAAAAATTTAAGATTAGTTTTTAGATTGCTTCACCATGCAGATAGTATCAGAAGGAGGAAATTGTGGTGACTTAGAAGCCTAGTGACTTAGATATGCTTTGCAATTCTGGGACACTTCCTCTCTGGGCTGGAGAAGATTTAAAAAGGAGCTTTTCCATTTTGTCCATGTGCTAGCATCTATATGCTTTGCTTTTGTTGGAGAAAACTGAGCTCTGCTAATGACTTGTATTGGTGGAATGTGAACTACCATCATCTTTTATCCTCAACTCCACAGGTGATTTTCACCAGCTCAGCTCCCTTTTGAGAGCATTTCCCTTAGCATGGAGTAGGGAAGTAGGAGAGGGACATTGGAGCCAGCAACAGAAATATTGTAGCAGCCCAAAGAATAATCCATAGAACGGTTTGGAAGAGATCTTGAATGGTCATCTATTTTCATTCCCCTTGCAGTGAGTAGGGACGTCTTCAACTAGATCAGGTTCTCAGAGACCCATCCAGCCTGACCTTGAATGTTTCCAGGGATGGGGAATCCACCACCTCTTTGCACAACCGGTTCAGTGTTTCACCACCCACATTGTAACAACTGCCTTTCTCATACCTAAAGATATAATATAGACTCTCTTTTAGTTTAAAATTATTACCCTTTGACCTATTACAACAGGCCGTCCTAAAAATAATATTACAGTGTGGAATATAAAGCATAGCTGAATTCAGAGGAAGTGTTGGTATTAAGTCTATTGCATCATAGCTGCTTGTCATGGAAGACATGATTAGATTAATCTCCTTTTTAAAACGCACTCTAGACTGGCAAGAAGCATTAAAAACCCCAGGGAACTATGGGGACAGCCACACATCCGTATCTCAGATGTGCTATGGCTGTGCTAGGTTATGCTGCTCCTGTTTTTCATGTCCCTGCTATGGACCTTTCTGTTATGTTTCTGTAACTCTTTGTGAAACCACACATAGAACAGATCAGGGAGCTGATCCTGGACAGAATTTGCTCAGAAGGAAGAATTGCTTTTAGACCTTTGTGTGACTGAGAAAACAGTTGTGTGAGCACAGCAAAATGTCTGGTGCAGCACTGAAGGGGAGGGAATAAGAAGTTCTGGGACTGTCAATTGAAGGAAAGGGACTTTGAAGGTTGCAGTCCTGAATATGCTTGCAAGACATCACAACCTTTAGACTGATGTTACTGTGATCAATAAAATTTAAACAGAAAAATTGCTGGCATTCCCAGCTCCGAGAAAATTTCCATGTTGATCAATGAAATGGGCAAAGGATGGGGAAAAGGGATGTCTGTAATGACTGCATTCATGTGGTGACTACTTCTCTTGCCTAATGAAGAGTGTGTTATTAGTATTTTAAAACAGATGTACCCAATGTCTACCCCTAGGTTAAGGATGAAAATGTAACTCCTGTATATCTTGCATCTGATGCCAAGCAGAAAACTAGGAAAATGTTAAATGAGTGTTTATATTTGTAACTGCATAACTCTACTTTCAGAAAAAAATAGAAGTTCAGAAATAATTTATGCATTAGGAAACTTTTTTTCTTTCAGGACTGGAATAATGGAAGAGTACACTCAGCATCTATTGCTTTGCTTTACTGCTTGTTTCAGGGAGTTACTGAACTCAAAGTGTGTGTACACAAATATGTAAATGAAGATACTTATTGTGGAGGTTACTTAAATAATCAATAGAATATTACTTAAATAATCAATGGAATCTTACCTTGTGTTTTAAAAATTACAGTATAATTAGGGGTCAGTGAGTGTAAGCAGCCCTTTAGAAAATGTATGGTAACATATTTGGGATTCTCCAAAGCAAAGCATGTTAATGTTACTCCACATGCTGGATGCAAAAGAAGGATTTTTTCATAGTGAAACTCCTAGACATTGATTCCCTGGCTAGTAACAGTATGCTTCCCCTGCATGCATGCACGTGTGGAGGAACACTGTGAGCTGGAGATGAACAGCATGGGTATTAGAAAAAAGAGATCTGAGAAATCTCTACTGTACACAAATGTCCCTTGAAATTAACTGATTTTTAGTCTATATTGGAGAGATTAAATTGTATGTGTGACCATGCTGAGATACTAAGTCTGTTCCTTGCTCTGCAAGGTAGCACATACTGAGGCTGGTGGCCATCCTGCTAATTCAGCTCTCAGACCCTGGTTTTGACTGCTTCATACTCTCCATCTTCAAACTACTCACTAATTGCTGGGATATTAATTTCCCACTGGGGTTCCTAAAAGGTTGCTTTTTACACAAGCTTACAGGCGCATAATGTGTCTGCTGGGCTGGTTGTTTGTTTTAGACCTGCTCAGTGTTAATGTAATTGAGCTGAAATAAAACCATTTGTGAGGTTGGAAGGCTTTTATAATGACCTGTACAAGTCTTCTCAGTTTGGTGAAAGAGACTCCCTAGGGTTCAAATGATCCATGAATCCAGGAATTCCTATGAATTCCTCATGGAGTGATGGACCTATCTTAAAGGGGAACCTTACAACTGATATAAAGGATTAGTAGCACTGTAAGTGAGGCTGAGGATAAATGACAGCTTAACTTGTTGTAAAGTTAGCCCGCATGAGTCTAATAAGTGCAGATGTTGTATGAGCCTTGCAAGTGACAACCCCATCTAGCAGCAGGCTGCTTCAAATGTAGGTTTCAGGCTTTGCTGGCAGGTAACATCACTGACTAAACTGACACATTTGAGCTGCCTTTAAATATCTTACATTATTGATTGATTTTCAGGGCTTCACATGTATAGTTCTGGTAATAATTTGTAGCTTCACATAGCAAGAACTATGATGGGATTTTTCATATGTGTCTAGTAAATCAGAAACTAACCCTCCTAATTGAAATTTGGTAGAAGTTGAGAAGGTTTGTGCTTATATTTCAAGAGGTGCTACTGGACAATTCCTTTTGTAAAGTCATGGAGTTTACATCTCTGAAACTGCTTTCTTCTAGTGTTACAGATAAAAGCTTTTGATCTTGAGCAGTCTCTACAAGAGGTGACAGAGAGATATGAGAAAGAAAAGCAGAAAAGGAAGGCTCTACATAACAGCTTAATTGTAAGTATGTTTAATAACAGAACATTGGCTTATTTTGTTGAAATTATTCCCATAATTTCCTCACCAATATAAGTAAAGAATATACTTCATATGGATATATAACTTGCCTCAGCTGTCTATATATGATATATTTATTTGCTGAGGCACGTTTGTCTTATAATAAACCCCACTCCTTTCTTTTTACACAAGCTCTTCCAAATGCACTTATGTGACCTATTGCCCTAAGGAGTATCATCCATTTTGAATAGTGGACAAACGTTGAGTTTCTTCATCCTCTTCTCTCAACATGCAGCTTCTGAAATTGTTTTAAAATTCTTAAAATTATTAACTTGATATTGCAAAGTAGTCATCTTTTATTTTTCCAAATATCTCTACCTGTATCCTGCTCAGCCATTAGTGATGGTTCATTTGGGATTAATTTTTTCCTATTTGTACTTTAAATTTACTCTTCCTCCCCTCCCCACAAATGACTAGTTTTGGGTTTCCTGAATCGGGACCTGATTTTTAGAAACACAAGCCTCCTTCAAACAAATTTTTTAAAAGTTTTTCTACCTGGGATAATGAATCTCTTTGTTAGAAAGTACTTATCTTCTAAATTTTGCCTTGCGTTGCAGTTTACTGAAAGGACATTCCCCAGAGCAATGGGGCGTTAATACCAGTGGTCAATAGTCCTCACAGGCAAGCTGTGTTCAGTCACACAAAATGGGAAGAAGAACTGATCACCAACAAAATGGACGAGATAAACAGGTCTAAAATGGCCTGGAGTGAAAAATCAGCTACTGGCTTTTTAATCGTGTAGAAACACAGTGGAGAGGAAAATATATGACATATTTTATATTCCACATCTTCCTCAGGACTGGTGGAAGAGAAATGGAGTGTTTAATGTTGTCTATCGAGTTCATACAGGTATCTGAAAAAGCTTAGGTAAGGAGGAAGGAGAAAAAGGAAGGGAAGGGAAAAATGGCTCAGAGGTTGTTTTTTTTTTGTCCATATGAACTAGAGAGGGCTATACAATTCCAGTGCTCTGAAGAGTTCATACTTCCTCAAGTAGTTTGTCTTACCTTACTAAGACAAATTATATTGATTCTATTTTTTTCCCCCAGAGTCTAGGGCTATGCTGTGATAAACACTGGCTTTCTTAAACATGTTCATGTCTGTTTGACAAATTTCAGTGTATTTATCCTGTTCAGTAATTTTTATTAAATACAGCTTAATATTCTTATCCCAGGAACTGAGAGGAAATATCAGAGTCCACTGCAGGATTCGACCATTGCTACCTTTTGATGAATCTGCTGGACATTCAGTAGCACAGGACAGGTAATCTGGTTTGGTTGTGTCAGATCCTATCTGACTCATAATTCAAATACAGAGAAAATAATAGTTATGTTTCTATGAGAACAACTGTGTCCTTGATTTTTCTGGTTTTATGTGTGTGGGGAGACGATGGTATCATAAAAACTAATTGCTGTTTTCTTTCTCCTGCTAAATTGGCTCTAGCCAATCTCATCCCCCTGCCCAAAAGTATGTCCATCTCAATAGAAAGCCATAGTTGTTCTGCCAAGTGAGGATTATCCTTGGCTTGGCAGAAGTAACACAGCTGCAATCAGTTTAGAGTGTATTCACTATCCTATACAAATTCTGGGATGCAGTAATGTGAGAGCTGCCAAAAGTCGTGGGTAGAGAAACACACTCAGTGTTGCAATTGTTTTGTAATGCTATAGAACACATTGGCTGTCACTACAAACATTGCTAATTCTATTTCAGTCTAATTTGGCTCTGCATCCCTAATTTATAAAACTTTTACTGTAACTGATGTGTCAAAACATTCCAAGATCCAAAAGGAAAAGAGGGATTAGATGGAAGTATCTGCTTAACAGGCTGAATTCTCCATAGATGACTAACACGAAAGAAAGTAGTGATTGAAGTGTATACAAAGAAAGAAAGAAAGAAGGGGAAAACTAGGTGGGTGGCTAGAAACCAGTAACATTATCATTTGCTTTATCAGTAAATAGCTGATATGGGGCTTTCTTTCACTGCCTGGTAATTGTAAAAGAGTACATTCAGTGTTTTAAAGTTTATTAGTTTTTGGCAAATCTTAAAAAAAAAGAGACTGTTTTAATTAAAACAATGTCAAAAATAACAGACAAGCTATTTCAAGAAGCCTGAAGTTGAAACTTTCATTAACCTGTGCTTGGTACACCTGGGAAGGAACCCACTCACTTTTTTTGTTGCAGTATGAACTAGTGCAACCAGGTACTGACTTGCAGTGCAAAACAGGATGGACTGGGCCAAACAAACAATTGTCAAGGGTAACTTTCTTAACGTATCAAAAAGTAGTTGAAATAAAACTTATCTGTAAAACTATGGACTGATTCTCCAAAAACTTGCACATTTATACACCTTAGTAATCCCAGTCAATGTTTGGACTAATCATGGATTCAAGATCAGTGACAAACACCTGAAAAGAGAGTGTTTTTCACTTTAATTTTCTAAAGTGAAAGCCTCTTGTTACAAGCTGCAAAATAATAGAATGGCTTGCATGTTCATTCATCTTAATTTGGTTTGTTCTAAATGTCTTTTCCAAAACAGATTATTTTGCTTGATTGCACTTTAATTTGTTCTTTACTCAAAATTAACTGCGGTGTTAGTATGTAGTTAGGGTACAATAATACTGGCAATTCTGAAAGGTACTCTTCAGACAGTGTGTAGTTCACAGACATTTTAAACATTATTTTTTCTCAGCTAAGTGGAGTACTTATGTTTGAATGGTACCTCTTTTTCCCTTATTGATGCTTTTTTCTTGCATTACAGGCAAAGAAACTTTTCAGAAAAAGCAGCATATGCAGCTGATGATGTGAGTATTTGATGGTGGAATTCAACAGCACATTCATAGACACTAGAAGAAGAAACAAAAGGGGCATGAGAATCATGAGTTTAAGAAAAAACAAAAAAACAAGGCCAGGTGGTGCTCAGATTTTATTACCTGTGGGTGAAATAGCAGGTGGTTTGTGCTATTTTCATCCTGACTCTTTGTAGTGGTAATAGCTTGGAGCTTCTGCTGGAGCAGCCATCCTTTGACCAGAGGTTGAGTGTTTGCAACAGTGAAACTGCTGCTGACTTCCTGCTGTCAGTCCCTTTGAGCCACTTGTATGTGCAGTAGCTATTTCTAAAATTATGTCAAGCTTTTTTCAAACTTTACTATTGCAACACAGCTAATGGATTAGGACAGAAATCTGATACCTCATGAACCACGTCAGCCTATGTGTTGCTGCAGTCAAGCATGTTAAAGTATCCTGGCTTAGATCCATTGGAGGAAGAATGGTCATTGAGGTTGCAAATCCAAGTGACATTCCAGCATTAACTGAGGCCATTATATAAAGACCAAGATATAAAATTTAAAAAGGCACAGTAGCATGAGCTAAGGTCAAGGTATTAACTTGGGTTTTAATTTTCATAGCTGCCATAGTTCTTAGTTGTCTGCTCACTGTTACATGGTGATGAGCCAAATTATCTTTTATACTGTAGTGCTTAAAATACTGCTGAAGTGACCTACAGTATGTTATGCATTTCAATCTCCCAAATAGTTTCATTATTAAATCTCTCAAATAGTTTCATTAAGCAGATCTCACTTGCATAATATGGATAATTATATATATCTGTATGTATATCTATATGTGTACAATTAGGTAACTAATGGAGCTCATAAAGAGATGAAGAAAGAGTAAATAGATCAGGAGATAAAAAACAGGGATCTGTAATGGTAGACATAGTATTCTGGATACCCTGGTGCATTTATTGTACTATAAAATACTGCAACCATTTCTGACCTGTTAAATTTTATTGCATAAGGATGAAATTAGGCAATATTTAGGTTTTGGATTATTTCATATAGATATCTGATGTATTACCGTATTGGTATGTTTACAGTCAAGGCAGTGTTGGCTTACTTATGCCAATTTATGAGTTTTATTTTGTATGAAAGAGTGACCTTCAATATGGTCATCTTATGAAATATTTCAGGAATATAAATATAAGCACGGGCTTGATTGAGAAATGAAATTTGCAAAATGCTAACTTCCTGGTTTTGGAAAATACAACATAGACTTCAAATGTTTTATTGGTTTGCCTGGACATTTAGTTAGTTAAAATAATTTCCAGTTTTGATCAAACACCTGAAGTCTTTGTTGGTTTCTTAATATGAATTTATCTTTCTTTAAGAAAAAAAAATGTTGCAAGAAACCTTCTTACAAAAAGCAGTTCATTTAGACTAATCTTACAAAAGTAAAGGAAAATAATGTTTATTGCCTGTTTACTTTGCTGTTAACAACTGAAGCTGTTACGTTAGTGGCTAGGATAAATGTGTAATTTTTAGATTAAAATATGGGGATTGACTTGTGTTGAGCTTTGAGTAGTAACACAGTCAAAGATTGTATTTCTGGAAACAAGTTAACCATTTCCTAGATAATGATTTAAAGGAAATTTTAGATCAAGGTAAAGGAAGACTGTATGTGGTAGAGATGGTGAGTTTATTAGTTTTGCTTTTTAGATCATGACTACCTCTCTAGATTTTTTTTCCTGAAAATACTTTGTGTGTAGCATAACCAGGCAGTTATTTGCCATGATTGTGTTAGAAAGCAGAGCCACATTTGAGAACCAGATCCACGGAGACTACGTGACTTTCATTTAGTCTTTGAGTGTTTTTTTGAGTTAGTTTGTTTAGAAATTCATATAATTCTTAAGACGTGGTCTTTTCTAACATACCGTTCATCTTTTCTAGAGAAACATAATTCTGATTTTAAGTCTAAAAATGGCTTATTAGCCTTAGTTAGTAAGGCTTACTAGTCTTACTAACATTTGCTATGTGTACCAGAAGAGTACTGCATTTCAGTTTTTGACTTACTTGAAGATTTTTGAAGTTTTCTTTTTGCTGTCCTGTGTATGCTCAGCTCCTCAACATAACATTAACAACTGTCTGAGCCTTTCTTCTGAAGCTTGTTGTGCAATAACCATGGAGCATGAGTACACACCACACATCAGCTTGAACCACTCCACACAGATTAGGACACTGAATAGTGCTAGTATTATCAATACCTGGGAAAATGAGCAGATGAGGAGGTACTGAATGCACAGACTCTTTCTGGTGGTGACAGCCCAAGGGGGAATGAGTGCAACCTGAAATACAGGAAATTCAGCCTAAACATGAGAAGAAGCTGTGAGAGTAGTCAAACACTGGCACAGGTTGCCAGAGAGGGTTTGGATCTCCATCTTTAGAGATACTCAAAACCTGACTGGACGTGGTCGTTACAAATGCTCATATGAAACGTCTGCCTATTAACAGTCAATTCTTTTGTTTCTGTTATGCAAGAGGTTTTTTTCTCTTATTTCTCACCTTAGAGAAAGCTCATCTGCAAGTAAATGAGATAGCTGAATCAGAAAATTATTCCATCATTCTATATATTTTTCAGTTTTTTTCATTTTTCCTTCCCCTGGAGCCTGTTAGCCCCCGATCCTATTAGAATTTTTGTGTCAGGCCATTTAGTAGCAGTGTTGTACTGACATCTGTACTCAGCTAAATTTGCCAGTACTGGGGTGGGTAACATAGCTCATTCTGTAGAGTGTTTTGTCATCATTAGTTTGATAATTGTACATTTCACCAAAGAGGTAGAAATACTCATAAACTCAAAGGAAGAAATTTGATGTTTATTAGCCTTTTGTACGCTGGACATACTGTTATGTGATTGTTATTTGCTTAGCTATTTATAACTTCAGCCTGTGGCAATACTTATTTGAAGGCCACTAGTTCAGCAGTCCAACCTACTTGTCTAAAGCACATTAGGAATTTCAGCACTCCCATCAAATGCAGTAATGTAACCACAGGTTAGTAAGCTAGAAAATCTCCTTGAATTGGGTGAAGTATTTGGTGTGCTGAAGAGCTTCCACCCAATTTGTTGTAAGCCCCCACATCTTTTTTCTTTGCTTTTGTCATCAATTAAGCAACATTTGCCATGAGGAGCAGAAGAGCACAGAATTTGCTAGCTAATCCATGTCTGACTGCTGTGATTGTACTCGTAATAGTTTAAAGAGCTGCTTACATATTTGTCAGACTTACAAAGTTACTGTATAACTCATCTGGAAAGTGGATTCCACTAAAAACTCATGGAATTCTACATATTGTAGCAGCTCTTTCTCTTAGTTGTGGACTGCCGTGTTATGTAATAAAATTTGCTTCTGCTTAGTTCTAGACAGAGCTATCTATGAAATCAATCTGAAAAGGCACTGTGAAAACTTGCCCAACAATAAAAAAAAGAGCTCTTTCTTGCACTTTTTTTGTGCCTGTAGTGGCAGTCAGGGAGCTTTTGTTTACTTGCCTGTGACTTTCTAGGTCCAATAAAAAGTTCAGGTAAGGGTTTGGATCTTTCTCTTGAACTTAAGTGCATGTTTTGTGTTGGTTGTTATTAAATAACCCGAATGGGTTTTGAGAGCCTTTCTTATGGTTTCACAAGTTCACCGCATTATACATGCTCTAAAGCCTCATGAATTGGTGAGTGCTGGAGAAAGGCCTTGGACTTCCTGGTCCTTAAAGCTGTCACCTGATACATTAAGATTGATGGATATTTGGTTTTGTGTGTGTGTGTCTGTGATTTTAACTATAGATAATTTGCTTTTTTCTCTTAGGAAACAGTCCTTGTCAAGTGTAGCCGTCCTGGTCATGCCTCAGTAAACAAGACTTTTCAATTTGAGAGGTGGGTAGTCCTGTGTAGCAATCTGGAAATCTGAATTGCTGGAAGATTTGTGTAGTGAAGACTAATTTTTTTAGTTGACATTAGCTAGAGGGTAATGCTCTTTTTGGTTGGGTTTTTTGAGCAGGGAAGGCGGGCGGAAAATTCTTGGGTTTTTTTAGTGTGATAATTATGTTCTTCCCAGGACAGAATAATGCATTTCAGGGAATAGATAACAGTCTTTCCTCTCAGTGAAGACTACTGATATGGCTAAGTTTGAAACCTGTATTGAGACTTGACTCTTTTCACAACATGAGTAGCTGTCCTGATCCTTTCAACATGTTGCAATGTAGCAGAATGTTTTAAAGGTCAGGAAGCGTTGTTTGCCTTCCAGTATTTAAAGGGTGTTCATTAGAAAATGGGGCCAAACTTTTTAGGAGGGCCTATTGCAATAGGAACAGAAGTAATGGTTTTAAACTAAAAGAGGGTCAATTGAGAATAGATGTAAGGAAGAATATTTTCACAATGCAGTGAAACGCTGGAATAGGTTTCCCAGAGAGAGACTAGATATCAGATTCCTGGAAGCATCTGAGGTCAGGTGATATGGGATTCTGAGCAACCTGATCTGTTTGATGTCCCTGCTTATTGTATGGGGATTGGACTAGGTGACCTTTAAAGGTTCCTTAAAACCCAGACAATTCAATGGTTCTATGAATTGAGGTGGATTGCAAGATTCCAGCATGAGACATAGAGCATGACTTTGGCAGAAACTGGACTGAGCAGTTGCATGAGTTGATGTTCAAACAGCCTGACCAGAGGCAGCAAGGCAGAGCAGTGGCATGGGAATCAGTGCTCCCCAAGGGAAAGGCTACAGTGGGACTACTTTCCATATTAGATGCTCAAAAATCCACACAGATGGATTGGATTTTGAATGCACCATTTGTGATAAGGACTTTAATGGGACACCAGAGTCACTGCCAGTCTCTCAGTGAGACAGAAAACTGCTGGGAGTCAGGCTGAAGAGTGCTTTCTGTTCCCTCGAAATGGTGCTGACTTGGGCCTCTGAAAACAGGAAAGAAGAGTTAAATAATACAATGAGAACTTGTAAATGAAGAAATACAAAATTTTACCCCAATGCCTCTTTGTAATGCAGACTTTGAAAATATATATTGCAATTACTCAGGAGGCTGTCTACCCTGAACCATGATGCAAAACCCTCTGGAAACAATACAGGAGGACAATTTCATGCTTCCTTGCTTGAAGGCAAAACTTGATTTAAAGTCAGATGTACCCAGCATGAATTATCTGTCCTGGTTTAAACTTTATGTCTGAATCTGTTCAGCTGAAATTCTTGTAGGTTTGCTAAACATTGTTAGTTGTTGACCCTTTCCTCAAGGCATTCTTGTAAAGTGCTGCAGTTTTCTCCTCAGAGGAGAATGAGGACTGCTGTCATGTAGGCCACCAAGCACCTGAAAAATCCTGAGATAATACAGATCTTGAGGAAGCTTTACTGATCCCACAGGTTATAGGACTTCTTTGATTCAAGGCATATGAGATCTCTTAGGGTAGATAGCCCCCTCACATGTTGCTAAACTACTCAAAGTAATTCTTTTCATTCTTCAGCTGTACCTAACACAGGCATACCAGTTGAAGTAAACACAGAATAATGCAGGATTCCAACTCTGTAGAGCAGCACAGTTAATGGTGTTGACACACTACTCCAGAGGTGCTGTGATTCTGGAAATGTGGTGTAGATCCTGGTAATCAGGAAAAGGGTTAAAAAAAATGTAAATCCCCCAAAGAATGCTGTTCTTCAGGAATGTTTTTTTAGTGTCCCAGTACAGCTATTTTTTTATAAACAGAAAAGCATATGTTTCTTATGAACTCTAAAATGTTTATTTTTTTAGCAATGTTTTATGGAACTAATAAATGTCAAAATATTTGATTTCAGCTCAGGAAGAAAATTCCAGCTTTCAACATGTTATGCTTTTATAATTTTATTGGCAAATCAGTTAGCAAAATAAAAAGGAAGCTCAGAATTTTCAATGTGAAATTCACATTAATCAGTGCACAGGGACAAATCTATCATTCTGGTAAAAATGCATGGGGTTTTAGAAAGAGATTCTTTGGATTTGCAGCATCTTTCATGGTTTCAGATAGCTTATGAAGTGGGTGTCCGTGCTTTGGCCAAGGCTGTGGTTACAGTGTAGCATAAACTAGTTCAAGACTACTTTATAAACCACTTCATTTCAGTATGGATAGCATTTGAACCACAGCAGCTAAGTAGTGGCGGTAAAACCCCTTTAGGAAGTCGATTAAATATTTGAGTAGTTACTGTAACGTGGAATCACGTGCCTTTCCGTGGATCAGCTGCTGGAGCCTGACCCTGACATAGCTCTACTGACCCCAGCTATGGCTGTACTTGGAAGAAATGGCCTCAAGCTGCACTAGGGCTTAGCTGTGTGTCCAGCCTGTGTTCAGGTTGGACATCAAGAAGATTTTCTTCACAGAAAGGGTGCTTTAACTCTGGAACAGGCTGCCTAGGGAGGTGGTGGAGTCACCATCCCTGGAAGTGTTCAAGAAACAACTGGATATGACACCTACTGCTATGGGTTAGTTGGGAAGGTGGCATTCAGTCAAAGGTTGGACTTGATGGCCTTGGAGGTCTTTTCCAAGCTAATTGATTCTGTGATTCTACTTTGCTGTGCAAATGAACTGCTAAGACTGATTGATTCTAGCCTGGGTTGTGGCCAGTAGCAATGTGTTTGCTTTCTTAGGCAACAAAAGTCATCAACTGTGAATGTTTTAATCTTTAAAATGCATTTCATAGTTTTTTCTCTTTTTTTTTTTTTTTAATTTATGTAGTAGCTCTGAGATGTTTTGATGTGCAAAGAAAAAATATTTCAACACATACTGAGTTAGAGACCTAGTTGGTTAAGATGGAGAACTGGGTGCTAATGAATATTTCATCTATTGCAGATGATAGATGAAGCAAAGAAAAGTGTTTGGAAGTGCTTTTACTCTTTTATATTGACCTTGCAGATTGGGTGTGCAGAGTTTACTGAAGCATATGCTCATGTGCATGCAAAGCAGGGACAGGGTATTCAGTGCCTGTGTCCTCCTGGTCCAAACTGTGCCACATCCCTGCATATTTGTTGGTTTCTCAGTGCACTATGATGGCACATCAGTGGAATGGCAATACAAGCAGTATTTGTCTATCAAGCCAGTCAAGTGCTCCTTTCCTGACTAAAGAGAGTACATTTTCATGCAGCTTACAATTAGTCTGTGGAACACGTTGCAACAGGATGTTGCTCCGTGCCAAGAATTTAGCAAGATGCAGAAAGAAACCGAATGCTAATTCTAATATTTTTTTTGAAACAGAGATTCAACTCACATTTCAGTTTTGAGGCCAGTATACAGCTTTTAAGGATTAAGATGAAGCATAGAGATGAATTATTGTGTTGCTGGCCCCCATATTGTTTCTTGCTCCTTCCTCTGGCTGTTGTCAGGAAAAATGCTGAGTTCAGTGCATTGGATCCAATTCTGTATCTATTTATCAGTGATCCCTCTGTATAATCTCATTTATGGAGAGCATAATACAAAATACTCAATTGTGATAATACAAAAACTCAATTTGTGCAGTCTATAGACCGTACCAGACAGATCATGGTCAGATATGCAAAGAGGCTTGAGTAAATGCTGAAGAGCACACTTTGTCTTTATTCAGTTAACCTTGTAGTATCCTGTACAATCTGTGGGATACTTTTAAGTGAAGTGTACTGTATACACAGAGAAGTGACTACACTTTGTAATCTTTGCTGCTACCAAAATTCCTGTTTCTGATTAGCCATTTTGCTGTGAGCTATAAAGTGTATATATCGCCTATTGGAAAACAGAGCTAGACCAAAAAAAAAAAATCACCGCAAAAAGATACCAGAAAAGGCAACTTTTTCAAAAGATAAACATTCATACCTCAAATATTTAACTGTGGGTAATGGTATTCAGGTTTTAGATCCTGTTCATCTTGTATAAACAATGGGTGCTGCAGGCTGTAATCTTGGGGAGGATACATTTTTGGTGTGCTACAGAAGAAATGGATGAGTTCTGAACCAGAACCAATACAGATATTCATGTTTTATGATCAGAATTTCCTCCCTCTGATGATTTCCTATTTTCAGGTCTTGATTTTATGTTGTACAAAGCTGAAAGGGTTGGAGGAAAGATTTCTTTGAAAATAACTATTGGGGTTTTTTTCTTCTTCCATTCAAAAAAACACATGGAGTTGTTTCAGACATCATTGTATTGGCCCAAGTATTGAACGGTCACTGCTCTTTTCTAAGAGGTGGAATAACTAATGCAATTTAATTGTCTTCCATTCGGTATAAAAAGGTCTGCACTCTACATCATTATGTAAAAGAAAGTCTTCTCTTGAGTGAGGAGTGTTGATTTCAGAGTAGGTAGTTCATCAGGGCTGGGGATGGAAATACCTTAGGCTGATATTGCCCACAAAGATAGTACATCCTTAAACATGACCTTCAGAAGGATTCTGATTTCTGCTGTGCCACTGAGTCTTCTAAGAAAAGTCCTCAGCAAGTTTGCAGTCTCTGTACCTCTTTTTTTTCCCCCCGAAACTTTACCCACATCTAAAGGGCAGTACAACCTGACCACTGTCTTCCATAAAGTGATACATAGGAACCCCAGGAAGCAGGGTTATTTCACATTCTAGTAGTTGTGAAAAAGTTACAGGGATACAGTACAGCCTAAAAAAACTCTGTATGCCAGAGGGGCAGGCAGGAGGTTTAGGATGAGCTCAATCCACAAAGGTACACCTATGTGTTGTTCTCCCCAAAACACACAACGGCTGCTCCCAAAATGTGAGTGAGAACTTTGGAGTTCAAATTTTCAGTTCTGTGACACATAAATGTCAGCAGGTCCCAGACTGTATGTCACTGGCCTACAGTTCCTATGGTCTTTGTTCTTGTGACAATGTTTATATTTTTTCTTTGGTTAATCATTGCACTTTGTTCCTCAGAGTTTACAATGACTTGGAGTCTCAAGATGCAGTATTTGCAGATGTGGCCCCTTTGCTAACATCTCTCCTGGATGGGTAAGTTAAAAGGTTGCAATAAGAAAGCTAGAGCACAATAATCTACTGAAATCTATCAATTAAAAAAAAAACTTAATAATAGTGATCTAGTAATGTTTTATGGCTTTGCAGTTCCATTTTCCTGTTTTCTTTCTACTCAACACCAAGTGAATGCTGTTTATCTGTATAACCAGTGAAAATATGGTTTACAAAATTCAGCAGAGCAGACAAATTTGTAAAAATAAAAAAATCCCAGTTTTTTCCTCTGATCTGCTTCTGTCACACTGATGCTTCTAATAGAATATGTTGTCTTTTTTCTTTGTGTTCTTTACGTTATGTTTTATAACTTTTCCAGTGCAGACATTGTATGATACATCTTTTCCAACAGTGTGTTCACTGTGAAAGTTGTGTTCAATGCAAAAGGCCTGCCAGGGCCACTCTCTGTTCTGGTTTTGTGTCCAGCTCAGGCCATAGGAGGTGGCGCGATCAATTCCTGGTTGAACCAGAACTGAGCATTCTCAATCATTCTACTGCTCCTTCAGGCACTGGGGTAAAACAGAATTCTGGTTTGAATACAAAACTGATCAGGAACAAGCACTAACAAATACATGAAATTACTTCTAGCAACTGAAGCTCATAAAGTGTGATTTTTTCATAAGCACTGAGCCAACTTAAGCTACTCTTGCAAAGAGGCTTTGATGTGCGTATTGTTATAATCCTTGAGGCTTGAACTGAGTTTTACACATAACTTCTTTTCTGCTCCTTTTTCATCCCTGTTCCAATACCACTTAATTATATGGTAGGGCTGTCATGGACCTTTCACTCCCTGTAGAGGAAAAGACAGTCACTTTCCATTCACAGTGGCATAGTTGAACAGTGTCAATCCTTGTTCCCCGCAGCCTGCACACTGAAGTTTCCAAGGTTCCCTTTGTTAAAAGCATCCTAGAAGAGGTATCTAAATATACTGTGAATATTGGGGATTCCATATGCCACAGAGAGGCCCACAAGGGCTCCTTGGCTGAGGGAAGTAATAGATTGCATTATTCTTGTTTACCAGTGATGAGTAACCACAATTTCTTTAGCTGACCAACCTAGGGACCGCTAGGTTGCAGGAGTTTAAAGAAGTCTTAAAACTACTGCTGTCTCTCCCTCCTTTTCCTTTTGCAATGATCATAATTTTGCCTTGGTTCAACAGGTCCCTTAAGTGTCTTCAGACATATCTCATCTGTACCTTGATCTGCTGTAATTCCCACTTACTAATTTTTATGTGGGGAGAGTCCTGTCCTAAAATCTAAGATTTTTGTCATCAGTTAGGAAATGTTCTGTTATTGAAATCAAAAGACCTGTCTTATTCTTCCACAAGTGCTGTTAAACAGAAGCAGATTCTCAGGAAAGGCAAGTCTGTGCATATGAGCACAGCAGCCTTCCCACTGTAAATGGGAGACAGGCATACTTACTCTGAACCTTGAACCTCTTTGCTGCTCCTGATTGTTTTAGTCTGGGTTCCAAAGTGCTCTGTAATAATTTCTAGCTTCAGTAGAAGGGAGCGTTCTCTCCTTTTCCTTATTTTTTCTATGTTTTTCTTTCTTAATGGATTGTTTCATTTTTCAGTACAAATATACAGGAAGAAAAGATTGTTCCATATGTAAACCAGACAAAGTATAGCAGGCTTCAAAGTTCACCGTGAGCCATACAGGGCCAACAAGGGAGTAAGATAACTTTTCTTTTCTTTGCAGCATTGAAGAATCCAACTTGTTTGTTTATTTTAAAGAATGAATTTCTCCTCCTTTCATTTCTTTTAACAATGTTCTCTCCTAGGGATAACTTTGCTAGAGTGAACACCCACACTCTTTTCAGGAGAGAAGTGCTACAAAACTATTGGTATTTTAGCTCGACAATAAGAACTTTTCTAAACAATACTATAACTCATATATAATAATAAAGTGGAGAAGGAAAAATACCAGGGCACATAGGTGAATCATGGTCAAAAATCTTCAGACTTCTCTATTTGAAAGCTGTATGCTGGAGGTAGAACTCCAATGAAGTAAACTATAATAAATAAATATTATTATATAGATAAATATAAAGTAATCTGCTGCTTGTCCTATTGTTGAATCCCCCAACAATTGATTATCTCTTATACCTACTTAGATATGATACCACTTTGGCCAGTTTTGGCTCATTTGGGTTGACTGAAACACTGTTTTGGCTTTGGCAGAGAAGTTACCACTGATTGAATTACCACCGGACTTGCACCTCTGTCTTCAATGTTACAATCCTCTACCCACTTAACTTCTAATCATATCATTTGTATCTTGTCAGAACTATTTTGTCCATGATGCTTACTGTCTTATAACTAGCAGCAATAAAGGAAAATTTAAATAGCTGGACTATAGGAAAATCCTTTAGGAGAAACTTCTAAGAAGATTAATTCTGTTTTTCCTAAGGAAAAACATCTGGCTCTCTTTTTGGTTCCAAAGATCTGTTTAATTTTGAAATAGGGCTAGAAGTCTCAATAAGGTACAGGCTGGCCAGGCAGTGTGTATGAGGGGTGGAACTGTGAAAATTACTCATGGTTAGTCTAGCTACAAACTACCAAAATTAGTGTGAGCTTTTGTTACTGAGTTATGTCAGCAGTGAATACTTCAAGAAATCCCTCATTCCAGATATACAGCCCTGATTGCTATCACATGTAATTTTACTGTAGTGCTCTTTGTTTTCAATTACAGTTATATCATCTCCTTTACTTCATCAAATCTATGACTAGACTCCTATTTTATACTCTACAGTGCATGCTAAAATCTGGAGGGACTTTACTGTAGATTGACTGCAACTTTGACTTCACATTCCCAGAAAGGGTACCCAGGTATTTTCCTGGGCTTATCAGTCCCCATTTCTTTCTCACAAGTGAAAGCTTTCAAAATTATCCTCTGGAAATAATTGCTTCTAGGCATGTTTAATATGCATGTAAGTATTTCATGACTTGAAACCATACATTTAAAACAATTAGGTGAGGGGTGTTCATTGAAATATGCTGGCATGTGCTTGAAACTACATTTTTGATATGAGGAAAAGCATCAGATAATCAAAAGCAGCTGTTTCAGGTCTGCCCACAGAGGAGGTAGCTTAGGCAGTGAAATTTTATTCCCTGGCAGAAAAGGAGCAAGCCCATTCTTGCAACTCTAGTAGAGCAGAAGTTTCTGCAAACTGTGAAACACTTCTTGTGTACAAAGTGCACAAGGCATTCTGCTAATGTCGTATCTCTGAACAAACAAGACAGTCCAGGGAGAGAGCAGTCCTGTTAGTATAAATGCATGTCTTCCAGGGGTTTGGCTGGCACAGTACTGTGTTCAACATAAGAGTTGCTGGCAGGGGCAGCAGAGCAGACACAGCCAAGGAGGCGCAAAACTTCAGCTGCACAGTGTTGGTCCTCCATACAAAGCAGTACTGTGGCTGGATGCATCTGTATCCACCCACTTATTTTGCTTAAGATGTTGGCTTTGATCTGATTGTGTTAATAACACAATTTCTAGATAGGATTCATACATTTCAGTTTAGATCCCTGTGGCACAGACATCCACAACAGTGCTCACAGCTGTGAACAATTCTTTTTCTATTATTATTTTCAGTGCAGCCAAGAGGCATTTTCAGAGTCCTGTTCATTAGACATATTTACTTGTCGGCTTCAGAAGATGATGTTTCATAGGAGCCTGCTCCTCTGCACTGATATTGTACATTTTCATTTTCTACTTGTCCTTATCAGAGCAGTTCCTGCCACTTTTGTTCCAGAGTAGTCATTGTATGCATGCTCATTCTCAACTGGTGCTCTTGGTTTAAAATTTGTGCCTCCTATTCTTAGGGCTGTCTTCTCTGAGGGCTATGACTGATAAGCCTGCCTGAAAAAGGCTATGAGAGATGAAGAGCTCCCAGCTGTTAGGATACAAGTGTAGTGGTTTGCAGCATAGCACTGTAACACAAATCAAGCCCAGAAATGGTTTACTTTAAAATGCTGCACTGTAAACTTCAGTGATTCAGGAGCTGATTACAAAGCAGCTCAGTAGTGCAAAAGCTGAAAGTTGGGCAGTCAAGGAGGTCTAACAGCATCAATCATTCCAAACTAAGGATCCTTTAAACTTCTACTTAAAAGCATCCCTTCAACTCTGCTTAAAAAATAAAATCTGTTTAGGTGATGTTATGAACTGTCAGACTTTGAGATCTGCAGAAAGAAATCAGGGGCAGTGTTTTTATTTTCTTTAAGTTTGTGTTCCAAACTTGTTTGGAGTTTGACTTGCCACCTAACAGATACATTTGGTGATGGTAAAATAAATTACAGCACTTCTATTTTTCAGGTACAATGTGTGTATCATGGCTTATGGGCAAACTGGAAGTGGGAAGACATACACAATGTTGGGACCACAGTTAGAGGGGAACTTAGCATTTGCCATAGAAGAGGAATCAGAACTTGGAATTATTCCTCGAGCTACCCAAGAAGTCTTCAGGTAAAAACTTAGTAAAGGCTTGCTGTCAGTGGCAGTCACTTTAAACTGTATAGAAAGGATGAAATAATGTTTGTAATGTGTTTACAGATTTCAGCTTCAAAATGGTAATATTTAAGGCTTCTCTGACCACCATTTGATATCTGAGGTTTTATATAGATTTCTAGTCTCTCTCCTGCCTAATCTGATTTTCTAAAACAATAAGATTATGAAGTTTTACTATGTGTTATCTGTCCATCTGGCTTTCAGACTCTAATTAAACTTTTGAAAATGTTTCAACCATAGTTGTGGAAGTCCAAAAGATAATTAAGTTCAGAAAAGTTCTGTGAAAATTTACAACTGGAATACAGGAAGAGGATTCAGATTAGAACCCAGTGCCAAGGAAGAAGGATAGTAGAATTTTTAACTACAATCTGTTCTTGTTTTAAGGGTTCTTAAATTTTTTCAGTTGAACCTAATACAGGATTGAACTGATATGCTGCTGTGTTATAGTAAAAGAGCCATTAGAAGTTTTTCCAGCTAAGTCTGTTTGTTTTGGAGAAGGGCATAAGCTAAATCAAAGAACCAATTTTATATGAGAATAACTGTCTAACTGTAAATACTTTCCTGAATAGAGAAGCCCTTAATTTATGGATTTTCTTAGGCTGTGAACAGATAACTTCTTACAGATACAATTTCCCATTTCTGTTCATTGCTTGCACTCTGCCAGATTTTATACTCTGAGCTCTGAGTGCAGTAACCACCAGCAGAGAAATGGTATAAAAAAAATCCTGAGATGGGAGGCTAGCAGAAAAAACAAACTGGCACAGCTGTTTGGAAAACTAAATTCTTTTTACTTCTTCAAATATAAATAAACTGTATATTCTGATTCTTCAAGTTAACATTAGCGTATGGGTGAGGCAATTCCATGGCTGCAAATACTTACTAAATGCTTTTATCAGATTGTAATTATATTACAATTAAAGAATAGATCTCTATCTACAGATTGTTCTTTTGGGGTTTGACTTCAACATTTTTGGGCTTTTTTCTTCAAATTTTTTTCTCTTTTTTTATTTGCCAGGCTTATTTCAGAAAAGCCACCAGGAAGTTACTGGGTTGAGGTTTCTGTTGTAGAAGTGTATAATAATGAAATTTTTGATCTTCTGGCCAAAGATGGTTATGGAAAAGTGTTTGGCGTCAAACGTGATGTTGTCACAACCAGAGAAGGGAAGAGCGATGTTCCATTGCTGACGCACGAGTGAGTACGCGGCTCGTTCCTACCATCCAAACACTATCTGGTGTTAACACTGTGTAGAGCTGTCACTAAACTGCATTATGGGCACCAGATTGCTTCTAAACAATGAGTCCTTACCATATGCAAAAGAACAGTTCTGTTTCTTTTAGCTCAGTCTATTAGACTGCAGTTGGCTGCAAATGTCAAAATACTTCCAGAAATTACTGTACAATTACTTTGAGTTATACTCCTGTGTTAAGTGCCTTCCACTCAGAATGCCTGAAGATTGCCACATATGTTGTTGTTGCTGGATCTGTGGCATCTTGTCAGCTGTAGAAAAAGAAGGGATAATCTAGTGACAAAGCGCTTTCCATTTAGTCTTACTGAATTATACAATTTACAGATTATAACAGAAATTTACATACCAGTTGCAAATAGTTAAGCAGCTGTTGGGTGTTAGCTTTCCCTTTATGCATTGTAGTTACAAAAAATTAGAATAAGATTTTAAGTGATCTTTTAATACAAATACCCATCTTAATATTGCTTAATGTTCTGTTTTCATAACTGGAGGTGTTAAAGCTGGAATTGTTATGTTGGCATTTGAACTGGTAGGTCTTGAAAATCGAAGTTCTTCAAACTAAGAGCTAAGAAGCAGCAAAGCTTCTCATCATTCACTTTTAAGATGTTCCTCCCCAGCATTGGTGTGTGCCAGGTTTGATCATTATTTACACAACTTGACAGTGTAGGGAGAGCTAGGGTATTTAAGGCTACAGCTATACTTACTTTAATGCCTTCTTTTACTTACTAAGCATTACGAAGATTTGTTCTAGTACTCATGGGAATGATGCTTGGTATTATGTAAGTGTGGCATACAAAGCAAATGTACAGTGCTTTCTTGTTATATATAAAAAAACTTACCTTGGGTAATTAATCATGTGTTTATAAAATTTCATCCATTAACAAGAGGGAATCTGTTTCAGATGCTTAATTTTAGTAATGGCTGTGTTGTTTACCATAGAATGTCCTAAGTGGGAAGGGGCCCACAAGACCATTGAGTCCAGCTCCTGGCCCTGCACATGATAGCCCCAAGAATCCCATTGTAGTACCTGGCCACCCTCTGGGTGAAGAAACTTTTCCTGATATCCAATATAAACCTCCCCTGACACAACTTCCAACTGTTCCCTCAGGTCACCAGAGAGAAGAGGTTGATTCCTGCCTCTCTGCTTCCCCCCACAAGGAAGTTGTATGTGCAGTGAGGTCTCACCTCAGTGTCCTCTTCTCCAGGCTGAACAGACCAAGTCACCTCAGCTTCTGCTTATGTGGCTTCCCCTGTAGGCCTTTCACTATTTTTGTGGCCTTTCTTTGGGCCTTATGCTAGTAGTATCAACATTAGCTAGAATAAAAATATAAATTAGGATAAGCAGTACTAGTGGCACCAGAGAGGTGATGGTACCCAGTAGAATTAAACTGGACATCTCTCTGTGAGCACGCAGCATGAGAACAGATTCCAGAAGGGAGCATGTGCATTATCGAGATGTCACATAAAGAAGTGTCCTGCTCCTTGAGTAAATAATGTTTGTGAAAAGAAACATCTTGCTCTATTGAAATGTTTAGAACAGCATTGGTGTTTTCTATGTTTCTGAGGAAACGTGATGTTTTTCTTTGCTTCTCTGTAATAATTCTTGTCATGGTCTAATCTCTACTTTTCCAAGGGGAATTAGCAATCAGATATGAAATGCATCCCATGGCAATTAAATAAAATGCATCATCAGTGGAGATAATTTTCTCTTGTGGGACTTAGTCACATAAGCAGCCCAGTAGTTTATTTATGTGGATTTAATGCTATTCCCAGCAAGCCTTGATAAAAATATAAGAATGTACTGAAGAATTGTGCAAATATACTTTTACTCTACCTAGTGATACACATTTATTGATTTGTACTTCCTAGCAATTTAATTCCTCATAGAAAAGTGGGAGCCCAGAGAAATTGTCAAGTAGTTTTCTTCACTGTGGGAGCTATGGGACTCTCCTTTCTTTCTATGAAATAATAAACACTGCAATTCTTAGAAGGATTAACATTTGTATCTGGGGTTTGCCAGCTCTTCGGTCTTGAGGTTAAATACAATTTATAGAAACTCTGCAAGTTTGATTGCACTCTCTGCATGCTCCATACAAACATGAAATGAATGAAAAGTGACTGGAGCTTAAAGTGATGAATCCTTTTGCCCGTTCTGTCTGTGTTATGCTGACTAGTGGGTTTCGCTATGTCTCTATTCTTGTATTTCCCCAACTGTGACTCTACTCCAACTTTTACTATCTAGTTAAGGCTCTGCTGTCAATGGAATGAAAAACTCCAGAAGAGGCTGGGAGCAGAACTTAAACTGTGTGTGCTGAATCCTTCTTAGAGGAGCTGATCTTCTTCCTTTGGCTAGACAGGAAAGGAGCCATATGACTTAGAAAGTGAAGACGGGTGCATGTAGTGTAGGCATGCTGGGAGTTGAACTTTCCCTGTTTCATCAAAACCTCCAAGTAGTTTTTAATTATGGTATTTCAGTAACTAAGATGCTGGCCTGGCATAATTTTATTCCTGAAAAATGCCTGTTCCACTTCCCAAGGGAGCTTTGCATATTTAGTGGGTGACCCATCTCTTTTCATAGGTTTTTGGAAAGGCAGAGGTGAGAAGCAGGGAGACTTGTGCCATAGAGACAAAAAAAAAAGAAGCTGCAATAAGGTTTCATTTGTTCTTCTAGTTAATAAAATGGCTGCTCTGTTTATTTCTATAAATTTTAATTTATGGCAAAGGAACCTGGCACCTTGAACTAAATAAAACTCTTAAAAGCCACTTATCTCAATCAGTTAATACTAAATTCTAATGCAAATATAAATAAAAATATGGACTTGTATCTCAATTACAATGCAAGCAGTGAAAAAAGTCCGATTCATAAACAGGTTACATTAATAATTACATAGAAAGGTTAATAAGAAAAAACAAACCCAAACAAAGCAAAGGAACCATTGAATGAGGCCACCCGGCTGCCCGAAATATAAAGTAAACAGCTGGTGCTTTGAATAAAAACACATCCTCATTTATGATAATATTTCATCTAGAATATATTGGCCTGCTGGGTCTCATTCGCTTCTCCATATATCCACTAAAGTACAGTAGTCTCTTTCCTGCTAACATGTTCATCTTACTGAATCACGGAAGCCTCAGTCTCTTTCTTCTTTTATAGCTTGGTTGACTTTGGAGAACTTTCAGCATCAAATTTTTAATGTAACCACAACAGGGCTTCTCTTTGTAGAATCTGGTCCTGGAACGTGCGGCACATAGAGCACAATGAAGTCGTAGAGATTATACTAAAATATTATTTCTGTCAGTCCTGCGGAGGAGCTACTGTGCCAAGCTCGCCACACTGGGCTGGGGATGTTGCTTGTCTTCAAAGCCAGCTGCAGCTTCCCAGCTGTAGGTTACCAGCACTGACAGCACATCCTGAGCCCTGTCTTCTGTGGCAAATGCAGGGACGGGGCAGCAGCTTGGAGCACTGACACTTTGCCAGCTTACAGCAGCAGCTTGCAGAAGCCAACAGCCTGGTGCTGCATCCTAGGCTGCTTCCCTCTCGGGCCTTCCAGTCCTGGCTGACTAGCCACTGCAAGATGCAGCTCAAGGCTTGGGAAGGCAGTATGTGTGCCTCCTTGGATGTGAGGCAATAGTCAGATCACCCCAGTGTCAGGCTCTGACTGTAGGAACTAGAGCCACTGGTTCTCTGCTGGCACCAGGTCAAACAAGCAGGAGACATCCCTGGTGGGTGCCCAGAAGTAGAGATGTCACAGTGGAGGCCAGCATGTGTGGCTCAGGATTGATAGGGGAAGTCTATAGTGATTGTTTACCTCATGCAGTCCTAGATACACAGGGAACTACACTTAGATGGCTGCTTCTCCTAAGTGCCTATAGATGTGGTGTGGCCAGATGCTTTTCTGTGCTTCAGATGCCCTTGCTTTGTTTTTCAAGGAAAATGTTTTAGTTGAGTATAGTTTTTCTTTTGTTCTTCTGTCTCTAAACTCTTCAAGTATGACTCTTAGCATAAAATAAGTTTGTGCTTGGTGTGACTTTTACTGAATCAGCCAAATCTAAGTCATGACCTTGCCTTTTATCACGTGCTAGCTGCTGCTGACTGCAGCATTGTGGAACCAAGCCTGTGGCCTGTCATGAAAGTTATTAATGGTTGTGCTGTTACAGAGCATTCAGTGACCAGGCTATGATATGCAGTCATAATTTATACCCCCACCTAAAAACAACTGTTTAGGTGTTCTCCTTCAATGATTATTGAAAAAGGCAACACAGTGAAAGAAAAGGGTAGGCACTCTTATCTCGTTTGTTTTAAACATTGCAAATGCAGGAAAATCATAGTGGGTTTTTCTTTACCTAACCAGTTTATTTCATTTTCTGTGTTTATTTCACTGTGTGTGCTAAGTCTTTGCCTTTGGATTGATCATATTTTCAGTACTTCCTTTAACAGGAAAAGAAAACAGATAGTATGAGATAAATGGTTTATAGTAATTCATGTCTGTTTATTCTGACATTGTGCTCACTGAACAGTAGAACTGGACTTTTTTCCAGGTATGCTGGATTTAATTCCAAATGTGAAATATGACTTCCAGAGGCCCAGAGAAATTTTGGGGGGGTTTGCCTAATTCTGTACCTAAGAAAATGAGCTATCTCAGCATAAATTGGACAAATCTACTTATGTAAGACCAGAGAGATTCCAGCAATGTCTAAACCTGTGTCTTCTCTTCCAAAGTGTGGAGATATAGAAATGTCTGTTGCTTCAAGAGTTGAGCTATAGTACTTCTGGACCTGCAAGGCTGTCAGGTCACTTCTGCAGCACTTTCAGGACTGCATCACAGCTTTTGGCTTGAATTTTCATCTTTATCCCATCTGAAAAAGTCTAATACAGTTGTTTGTGCAGCTCATAACCAAGAGTAGTGTAAGGAGAAGAGCAGGGAAATGGAAATGCTGAGTTTCTCATTCAAGTTGTCAGCTTTCTTGGGTGATTTTTCCTGTGAATCAGTTAAATATCCTTTCTGTTTCTTTACTTCTTAGGACTGTTGAAAATGCATCTCAATTTTTGCATCTAGTCAACAAAGGCCTACAGCTGAGAGTCACGCACCCAACACTGGTGCATGCTCATTCCTCTCGTTCTCATCTGGTAGTGACATTGACCATAACCACAGCTGTCTTTGGAGATAACTTTGGTAAGTAGGATGTTAGTAAAATAGATCTGGAGCCAGTTGTTTTTAGAAAAACAGTCTGTGAACTGGGAGGTTTTCATATTGCTTTTTCTTCCTTTTTCCAATGTTTGATACATTCCCTCAGTTCTTTTCCATTTTTCTAACTTCTACTGTCCTTCTTAAGTAACAGACCATTTTCATATTTGAATGCTACTCGAACTTTCAGTTTCATAAAATCTTAGCACTTTTATTTACATGCTTTGACTTACAGAGTTGTTGAAGTTTTATTGCATGAGGTAACTAATGAGTAAGTGTTATCAGAAAGTCATAAGATAAGGTGTAAGATAGTAAAAATCTTGATAAGGTGGATACTCAAATAAAGTAGTTAAACCACTTAGAATGGATATTACATGTCATACAAAGTCTGTGGTTAAGCTAACCATAAATTTTAGGGATCATCATATGCTTTTGGTTGAGAAAGAATTAAATTTATTTACTCTCTGCCTTGCAAAAATGTCCTTTAAATTCAGAATCTTTTGAACTGTTAATAATAGGCCACTGTATGAAAAGACAAAATACTTGTTCTGTTTACTATGGCAACATTGATATTTCTACTTTCCACTACCACACCAAGACTTACCAGTTTATTGGTTGAGGAACAAATTTCTTTTGGGGCTTTTAGGGGTAGCTTTGTTTTCTTTCGCTCAGGTTATAATTAGGCTCTCTGCTTTCAGTGCTGTGATCCATCTCCTTCATACTCTGCAACAACAATATGATTTTACAAAGCGGGAAATATTTGACATTTTTTCCTTTAGACTGCTATCAGCAATTAAACCAACAGTATCAGAAAAGCAGAACAAACAGTGCCCTCTCTTACCCATGGGCCTTGCCAAAAGACACATAGTTACTTCTTAAGCTGCAGTTCCAGCATTCCTGATGTTTGCTCTAGTCAGCTCCAGATTCTTGTCAATTAGACTGATGGTACTTTTCTAAACTCGGTGCTTGCACCATTAGCACAGCAGCCATCTTGTCTAGTCCAGAATCCCCTTTGCCACTTCTAATTTCAGCCACCCCACTGTGCCGTGTTGCCTGGCAGCAAAGCTCTGCAGGAATGTCTAATTGTTTTTGAATGCAGACTCTGGCTTTTGACTTACAGCATGTGGGTGAAGATGTGCACTGTAAGGGAACAGAGAGAGCAGCAGTGCAGCGGGGACCTCACGGCAGCAGTGTGTGACAGCACAGACTGGCTTGTTTAAAAGGAAAGGATCCTGATTTAAAAGCCAGGTGCCATTGTCAAATATCTCAATGTCAGATACCTTAGTTTTAAATAAAAAGTTGTAAAGTCTGTGATGAGTTCTGCACCTAAAGCCAGGGTTGACAAGCCAGCACTTTTCCAGGTTTGATTAAGGTATTTTAGCATTTTGATCAGTATTATCTGTTATTTGAGGAGAGCTGTTTCTTAATTTCATTGTCTAAAACTGAAGAGGAGTGAGAACACTTAGAATAAATTGCTTCAGGCCATACAGTGTCAAACTGTGTAAACCAACACAGCTGCCCTGCCTACATTGTGAAAAGCTGGCTCAGGGTTTATTAGCAGCACACTTAGAGAAGTACAGAGCTCTGTAATGCAAGTCAGTCTGCTCCTTAGTCAAGTTGTGCAGTTGGAAACTTTCTACTATTCCAGCTAGAACTCTGTAAGCACCCAAGGAGGTCTGTTGTCTCTATGAGCTGTAGCAGAATATGTCTTTTATTCCTTTGATCTTTCAGAGAGAGAAAGAAAGAGATAGATCAAAACACTAAGGGGAAAAAAAAAACTGCTTTGGGAAATCCATTTTGCATATATTCTTGCTAAGCTAATGTGAAAGCAGCCTTGTCTTTGAGAATCTTTGTCTTCCTTCCCAGCAAAGAGAGAAAGCCAGATGCTTCTGCTGAGGAATGATACTAGTAGGTAACCAACCTGAACAAGTGGGAATAACACTGTTGAGGCTAATAACTCATCATGTGCAGATCTTGCAGTGGGATATGAGGACTGAAGGAAGTCTAGGGGGGACAGCAGCAAAGAACAAAATAGAAGAGTCAGGATAAGGATTTTTTTTTTGCCAGAGCACCAGCAGGTGATGTTTCAAATACATAGAATCAGTTTTCAGAGCCTACTGCTCCCAAGCATCTGAAATTGCACTTCAATTGCAATCAGTCTGGAACTTTAAAACAAAAAAGCTCTTTAAAGTCCTTACTGGACTCCCATTTCTTGTTTTCCACACAGATGTGTCAACAATGGGGATATTGGATACAACACAATCTACACCAAAGCTTGTTATCAACTGGTACAATCAGTTTGACGAGTAAAACTTTAAATAAGATAGAAGAAATCATTCAGCCTGCCTGTGCTATGGATTCTGGCTTGTGCATTGCTTCTGTTAGAATAGCCTGAAGCAGCAGATACTGTACACCCCCTATTGATACCCCATTTTTTCCCCATCTCAATTTTCAGCGTCAGTGAGAAGTTCTCTTTTGTTTTTTCCATTAACCAGGTACTTTATGGGAAGATGAACAAACCAGTCAGAGACTAAATAAAGAGGCTTCCTGCACCTTTCCACAAAAAATGAGAGACAATAAATCCACCTCTTCTTCTAGAGCCTCTTCACCAGTGCAACTTGAAGCAACTGAGAAAATGAAGCAAGTCAAAACGAGACTGCAGCTGGTGGACCTGGCGGGGAGCGAGTGTGTCGGTAAGTGAACGTGTCTTTTCATGGGCATAGATCCTCACAAATCTAGACTACAATAAATGCCTTAGTTCTTTATGGAGGGATACATGCTACCCTACTCCCACACAGGGATGGTTTGAACCCACAGATCCCGGCATAAACAAAATTTTGAGGCCTGACTGATCTGGTTTTACACTGGTATAGTTTAACTCAAAGTATGGCTGTATAAGCTTGAAATAAGCCCAGGATGGTTACCCATATCATAGATCACTATTTGTTCAGACTGCTTTTATTAGGCCTGTTTTTCTACTCTGAAAATTAGCATGTCTTTGGTACATAAATGTTTAAAGGGCATAAATTATTTAAATATTACAAATATCTGTAATAATTGATATCACCATGTGTGGATTTTTCTGCTTTATTGTGGAAAAAGTCTTGGAGGAAATTAGTGTTGAAAAGATAATATTGTTTTCATTATTTCTTCAAAGCATTTTCCTCCTGCCTTCTCTATGGACACAATAATTTCAAAAACTTGATTATTTCCTAAAGGACAAGTTTTCTTACCAAGAAAAACCATGCAGCCAAATGTATCATTCCAGAAATAATGTTTTGAAAAGTGAACTGGTATTATGAAAGAGTCTTTTACTTTACTGCCAAGAATTCTTGCTATTGCTCACTGTTAAACTTTTGTTCTACAGAGAAACCTAATATAATACATTATTTTTTCATTTGCTCTAAATGCTGAAAACATGTAATTGAGCAACAGGGCGTGTGTTTGTTCTCTCAGTTAAACCAGGACAAACATTTCCTTGGTTTGGGGCTCAGCAGGCCAGATCCTCCAGAGAAGCCAGAAGAGCTGTGCTCACATCAGTGTTAGATGAGTTAGTGGCAGACTAACCTCTGCCATCAGCTGTGCTGTTGGACATACTCTGCTGAAAGTGAGGGCAGTGTTAACTCGTAATTGTTTTAAAATGCAGGCAAATCTAAGTGAGCAGCAGTACCTCAAGCTTCTCACACACCCAGCCCTGTTGGCTCTACAGCTGGCCTGGGTCATTTGCAGCATTTACAAGCCAATTTGGTCCCTTTTTAGCAAACTATGTTTTACTTTGAAAACTCAGCTAAATGCTTTGTCAAAGTTCATCTAACCAAATGCAGATAATCAGCAGTTTAAACATGTACCCTCTCCCCTATTTGTAGTTTTACCCTTTACGGGGATATCCTGTTATCCTAGGAGTCCACTTTTCCTTGACATACAAGAAGCCTGGGGATGGCTGTATATATAATGACCCCAGTAAAGTTACCCAGAGATTCATCCTATCTTGGATTGTTATCCACCCTTTGGCAGGGCCTTCTAAACTGTTTTGCTCTGTCTCTCTCTGACAACTGGAGACTCTACCACTCCAACCTCATCCTCTCCCACAGTCACAGTTCTACAGCCCTCCCTATCTAGACTCCTGGGGTTTTTGCTATTACTGCACTTTTTCACATTTCCCTCTTGAAATCCTCCTTTGCTAGAAAATGCTGGCCTAAGGGAAAAACAAGATCTGTAGCCACTCCCTGTACCTGTCTAGAGATAGGAGAGTAGGCAGTAGAGGAACCTGTTGGCTCCATCTGATCATCTCACTGTCATCAGCTCTGCCTGACATGGATCATGTGCTCTGGGTAAGTGACTGAGGGTGTATCTGTACTTCATCCACTATCCTCAAAAAAGCTTGAATTTGAATAATATGATACTAAATGCTAATAGCAAATTTCTCTTCCCCAAATGGCAAAGGTAAGGACAGCAGGAATTAATTACTCTTAATTGCACCCTCATCCAGACTGATCAAAGAGTTGACCTTGCAGCACCTCTTTGAATTGGTGCAACAGACCAAACCTTTACAGAGTTGGTCAGGAGCAGCATAGCTACATAAAACCATGCTGTGTGGGTAGTAGAAGGGCATAGTTTTCCTTTATCCATTTCCTTACAGCAGGTCATGCCATAAAACACCACTCCATAGGCTTTGGTGAACACAAACACTTCACACTTGTGGCTGTTGTACAGTTTTCTCTCTGCAGCTTACATCATCAGTGCCTCTTCTCTTGTTCCAAAGGGATACAGATGGGACAGCTAGCTATTATAAAAAAATCAAAAAAACAGGCTTCTCTTTCGGGCCATTGTGGACTCACGTTTTCAAAAGCAGCGTTGTCTTGTCTGATCTAAAGGTGTTCCTGCTTTCTTGGTTCCTTGTTCTTAACACATATGGGACCAAAAATGCATCATCGTACATCTGCAAAGATCAACTCTAACAAGAGATGCTTTGGACCGTCTGTAGACATTGAATCTTCTTTAACCTTTCCTCCGCATTACAGTTTTGAAGCAGATTGCTTAGTGTTACCAGTGCCTTTTTCTACACTGTACCAGGTATGTCTGGAGTGACAGGAGCAGCACTGAGAGAGACCTCCTTTATTAACCGCAGCCTGTCCGCCCTGGCCGACGTTCTGGGAGCAATAGCAGAGCAGCGAGCTCACGTCCCATATCGGAACAGCAAACTTACTCATCTGCTTCAGGACTCTGTAGGTGAGGGATTATTCTGACTTTTGTTCAACCATATAGATTTCTTCTCCTGATTTTTCCTCTCCTTTGCTTTGTAAAACTAGAAGATGATCTTATACTCCTTGCTTGAATGTTTCCTCTATTTCAAAGACTCTGGCTTAGGAGAGTGAGTACACAGTGACAGTTCTGAACTCCGGAACTTGGCTAAACCTTGCTGTTTCCAAAGCGTTCTGGAAGAACAACATCTCAATAGGATCATGTAAAGGGTAAAATTTACATTTCACTGGTGTTTCATGTAACGTACAGGTTAAAAGTTAAACTTTATTACTACAGGGTATAATCACCTACTTGCACATTCCTTAACATTGTGCCGTGTAGCAGCAAGACAAAGGAGGAAGACAGGACATGGCACTGAGCTACATCTTCCTTTTGTGTTGGGCTCACTTCCTCTTCTTTAGCTTCTCATCAGTGCAGAAGCAGTTTTAAAGCAAGTGTTATGCCTCCGGTAATGTCAGATTTCTGTCCATGTGTGTAGTACATTAGTCCATTTTTCTTCAGCCAGAAAATATTAGCCCTTATGCTTTTAATCTCCAGGCATTGACAGTGAATGAGGTAACAGTTCTTCAGAGTTTCTGAAATACTATTAATTTTTTGCTTAAGCTTTGATTTTCACTTAGTACTGGAGTCCCTACTGTGAAAAGGGAAAGCCAAAAAGAGAAGTGAGCTCAGTACAGGCATTGAGCCCGATTTTAACTAAGTCTGTTGACTTTGGTGAAGTGTTGAAAATGGCCGTTTCCTCCCTTGTGTAATCATTGTCTGTAAACTTCAAGTCTGTTTTGTTTTATTGTCACACAAGCCATTTTGCCATTACCCCAAATTTACAAATATTTGACAGAACTTAAATAAGTGTCCAGAGCCATAACGCTGATTAACTGATGAAGCTAATAGGGGGGAAAAAATCTACATTACAAATTGTGAAACGCTTGAGGGCAGCTATCATATTGTGAGATACAGACTCTCCATGAAGGAGCTGTGTGTTTCAACAGCCCTTTTCAGGAGCAGTCTTCTGCTTCATGAAAGCAGTGGTAACCTGTGCTTACTGTTGTGTAGATCAATATGGTAACAATGTATAACTTACTGAAAATAATGAGGTAAATAAGTATGTTTTGTCTTTCCCCTGCTTTTAGGAGGTGATGCTAAACTGTTGGTGATGCTGTGCATCTCTCCTGGACAAAAGTACTTAACAGAATCAATGCAGTCTCTGGGATTTGGAACTCGTGCACGGCAAGTTCAGAGAGGACAAATCAAGAAAAAAAATTTCCCAGTGCCGAGTAAAGGAAAATAAAACCTCAGACTCCTGTGGATTAAAGTATCATTAATGAGTTCCTCAGACCGAAATGTATATTGTTGTCCTTAAGCCATTCTTTTAGATATCAACTGCCAGATAAAATAAAGAATCCTCAACATGGCATTAAGTAAGAAAAAAAAACCTGCTAATGATGTTCTTGCTCCAAAGATAATAGCAAGTATTGACAATAGCTACCCACCATGGTGGAAGGTAGAGAAATAAACTGGGCTTTAAGACATGGCTTTGGTAATGTGTTTCTTTAATTCTACTTGCCCTAAGTCAACAGGGCCCTGATTTAGGATGGTTTGTTTCTGAAAGGCCAAGAGTGCATTCTGTATTCTCAGTAGAAGTCAGGAGTCTAAATATCATTCCAGTGCTTCAAAGCAGCAAGTGAAATACTTCCTCCCAGCTTGGATTAAAATAAAACACATCATTTTTTGATTGCTCTTTTATCTAGCATAGATGGGGTCATTCCTAATGCACTCACAACAGGTAGGAGTGTAAAGGAACCCATCAGCTGTACTGAATGGAGTTTTGTTCTCTGGTTTTAGGTAGGAAATAATGGCATTACCGAGATGGAGAAAAATAAGTAAGGCTGTATCTGTTATCCCTCTGGAATGTAGCTTAGAAAGCAAATGAGGGATTACACAACTTTCTGAAAACACACTTAAGTTAAATAGTTGGAATGAGGCCCAGCTCTGCTGAGTTCATTAAACCCACAGCTTTGCCTATTGGGGGGTATTTTTGCTCCATGAATGCTGAAAGGCCCTGAACTACAAATCCTAATGGGACCCAACGTGTACAACTGTTGTAGTAATCTGGCCTATCGTTTCACTTGTATTTCTGAAGCAAGTTAAACACACCACAACCTTGAAGCTGTGCCTTCAGATTAAAAATGGATAACCACACGAATAAAGCATCAAACACCAGTTTGTGATACGCTGTTTGTCACCTGCAAGAGGCTTTCACTCTTTCACACCAGTGAAAGAGACAACATCATGCAGGGTTTGTGAATGAAGTGACACTTGGAGAAATTTCAAGGAAGTTTAAGCAATGTTAGAGGTGTGAAGCAGGTCCAAGATGAACAATTGGGTTCAAGCAACATCTGATGTGTTCTGTGCACTAAATTATTGCTTGGCAGAGGCCTCAAGAGCCACTCCTAATTTTTTTTCACCAGTAATTACTCTGCCCCTAGACTGGGAGAGAGGTCATTGTTAGGTCACTGCAAGAAGCTTTAAATTGCAGTGGCCTGCCCCAAAAGCTGGAGTTTATAGTACTCCAAGTCACTTAACCTTCACAAGCACAAATATTTATCCAGAGATTATGTAGCATACTATTATTGGAATTTCACCCTTGAATATATAACAGCTGCTGTGTTGCTTGCAGTGCTCTGGTGCTCAGAACGTAAGTATCCAACCAGAGAGCTGCAATAACACTCACTTTCCTAAATAATGTCATGAGGGTAAAAAAAGCCGTAACTTTACTTGAATCCAGCAGTAACAGAGGGGTAGAAAACAAATCTGGCCATGGGAATTTAGGAAGCTGAGTGGTCAGTAAAGCAATCTCAGGTGAGAAAGTGTCAGAGTGAGGAATGTCAGCCTGGTAAATGAAATACAGGAGCAGCTTCACGCTCACCTTAGTCTCTGGATAGCGGGGTTACTAAAGCAAAGGATTAAAGCTCAAAGAGATGTTAAGTAACAAGACCTGATTCCACCACTAGTTAAAGTAAGTTCAAGTATTTTAAGGATTTGACATTTTTAAGTGTTACACAGAAGCAAAACTTGACATGAGCTGTTATTTCATTTCTTTTTCTAAAAACCTGCCCTACAGAACTTTGGATTTATTTATAATCTTTGTTGTAGGAGAAAAGCAGCATTGCTTATTATTGAAGCAGAGAAATAAACCCCTCAAATATGAGCAAAAAGGTTAAGTTTCTACATTAACATTACCTCTGCCAAACTGAGAGTATGCAGCATTCCCTACCGCTGTTTTCCTTGTCAGCATAGCATATCGCTCACTGTTTGACCTGCACAACTGAGTGTACAGGATATGCAGGGCAGCAGGGTTAACATTTTGTTCTAACAACTTTCAGGTTTGGAATTTCCTGGGTTATAGAGATGTGATTGCTCAATCCCAGTGTCAGAAGGGAAGAAGGGTAAAAGTGAAGGGTGAAATGGCTTTACTCACCCGTCTAAGCTGAATTGCCTTCTGTCCCAAGAGTCACTCAGGCCTGCCAAAGGAGAAGATTCAGACATGTAGCTTATGTCCTGGGGAGCAAGCAAAACAGCATGTGCAAGGCCCTGTACTTCTTCGCTGTCATTTTTCAGTGTTTAGGTCTTTCATGCTTTGAAATTACATCTATTTTAGAAAAGCAGATGTGACAGATATTCACAGAGCTGACCTCAATGTTTCCCTCGTTGACTAAAGTCTATCCTGAAAAACCACTCCTCACTGTCTTGGGGCTGTAAACCTGAAACACACATACCAACACTGGGAGAAAGAAAGAAAAGTGATGTTTGAAAGAATTCTGAAATATTGAGATAGAAAGGCATAAGTACCAGGGAAAAGGTGGTTGTTCTTAAGAGTGCCTGTGTAGTCTATATGCTAAAATAACTTTGCTCTCTGCGAGGGCAGGGGCACAACCAAATAAGAGTAAAAACAACATAAATCAGGAGAAAATCCTTTCAGTGAAGTCCATGAGTGCATAATGCAGCATTCAGCTGGTGTCTTGGGGCACTGAAACTGGAGCACTCTCAACCCTGCTTCAGACAAGTCACTGGGTCACAGTCTCAGAGTGCTGCTCAGTATAGAGGGGTGCTGTTTCCTATCCATGATCCACACGCCTTGGTGGCAGTCAACATGTTAACTTCCACTGCTGGGCTCTCATTCTCCTCCTCTGGTCCCCAGCTTTCTCTTGTGACATTTCAGTCAGTGCTCACCTGTGTCACACCTCGCACGGTCCCCTGGCTGGCCCTAGGAAATAGGCACCCATCCACATGATACTGCAAGGCACCACAAACCCCAGCTACCCATGGGATTGGCCTTCAGGAGCTCCTCTTGAATTTATGCTGCTGCCTTCATCACCCTGTGGAGAAGCCAAGCAAGTAATTTCAGCAACAATATCCAGAAACCTCCAACTCTTCCTCAAAGAGCCTGCCCACTGCAGAAACCACCGCAAACACAAGAGAACTTGCTCTCATGAATACTTTCGGTACTCAGCATCCTGATTTAGTGTCCAGGTGGCCAAGGAGCCAACAGTGTGAAGCCCGACCAGCACAGCACATACCTGGAAGGCCCAGGGTCCCACAGTCACGCAGATGTACCCCAGAGCACTTATTTAAAAGTACAAGCAGCTTCCATACTCCTAACCCATAGGCCAAGCATCCTCCAAGAAAGCAGAAACTTTGGATTCAGTTCAAAGACAAACCTTTGAGCTCCTGTCTCTCCCAGTACATGCGAATGCTCTGGCTTGAAGGTCATTTAGCAGATCTGGAGATGGGGCAAGGAAAATGGGACTCTGCCAGACCAATCCCCAAGGCCTAACAGCAGCAAGTGCTTGTGTAAGGTAATATACACAGATGTGTGTACACGTAAACCTACACAAAGTTAGCAGAAATCCAGACTTATCTAGAATCACACAATGACCTTTAAAGTACAAGTCCAAAATTTGGCCCCACAGTACAGTGTGGTGCCCACATTTCTCTGTGTTTATCATTACAGACTGAATTTATCAGCTGAGGTTGGTGGTTGGCCTTGCAGCCAAAGGATAGATCCGATTTCAGCGATAACTCTGCCTCCCTAGTCTAGCAAGGGAGTCCAGGCAAAGGGTTTAGAGCACCAACTCTCAGTTTGCCACAGCCAGGGAAACTGACTGCTCAAAGACTTAATCTTGAAGAACATACAACTGCTGTGGAGGGTTTTCACTTACATTTTTCAGCCTTGAATCCCAGTGTGCCTGCCCAGCTCTGCAGTGCTGGTTCACATGCCTTTCAGCCTTTGCAAATCTGTCCCCAGCTCCCTTGCAGCAGTCAGCTTTCTGAACAGGGCAAGGTCACATGAAATGAGGCAAAGCAGAACACGTGGCACAGGAGCAGGTCTCCATCAGTTGTCTCTGAAGATGTTTTACTTGGCACCTGCAAGATACAGTTTTGTGCAGGGCAGTTTGCCATTTTTTAGCTTTGAGTGCTAAACCCACACTGCAGCTCACAGCACTCTGCACCCCCTCCAGACAAGCCCTTAATCTTCCTCAGCACCTAGGAGCTCTCTTATCAGCAGAGCCCAAGAAAGCACTGTGATCCACCATCACATGCAGCTTAAGACAGCTGCATATCATCATGGGGTTAAAACAAACCAGTAATCAAACCACACAGTGCCTTTTGCCCACTCTTAAACAAAACCTTGACCTATGCTGACATTTGAAAATTATACATTTAATTTTCATGTGTGGCTTCATGATTTGGCAGCAGCCACACCACAAAGAGAGCCTGCTTTTAGCCAGGCTAGAAAAACCATAATCAGCATTGGAAGGTTCACAAAAATTTGTCATTAAATTGCTGATTCCATTTTATGAAGCGCTTTTCCAAACCCTTGCAAAATGTGAGGAACAGGCAGAATAAAGCGGTTACTGGAAAAAGCTTTTGGCTCTTGCTATGAAGAAACAGTCACAAGCTGATGGGCTTGCAAGTCCCTTCCAGCCAGAAGAAGCAGCAGCATCTGATCATGGAGGAGCAAACAGGCCCAGAGTGCAGGGATGCCAAAGGTTCCACAGCCTTTCACAAAACCAATTTGGCATTTAAACAAGGACATTAACCACAGCCCCAGCCAGATCAAAATGCCACATATCATATAATGGAAGGCACAGGGGGATCTAATTGAAGGGCACGAGAGAGAGGAAATACTGCCTAAAACTGTTTTTGCATTCTTGTACACCCAATTTTAGCAAACCAGGTTTTATCTTGCAAGACAACTTCCCCTTTTAATTTTGCTTATTTTTTAAAAATCTAAGATTAAATTTGAGACTTCTTGAATTCATGTAAGTATCTCATGAGATTAACACATCTTATCCACAGATTTGCAGGCCTAAAGTTGCACCTCTGCTCATTTCCCTGAGGAACCTCAGTTAAGTCAAATTATCACCCCCTTCTTCTCCCAGCTCCCCTGGCTTCATTTTTGCAAGTATCTCCTCCAACACGTATTCCCTCTTACTCTTTCTGTTACATGAAATTGCTATCCTGGCTGGGATGAGTCAGTGCCCAGCAGTTCACTTAAAGGCAGCACCAGGAGTGGTTTTCTTTTTCATTTTCCTCTGGACTTTACTAATTACTTGTGTCTCTCTTCTACATAAAACAAGACAAAACAAATAAACCAAAGGCACCACCAACAAAAAAGCCCCACCTCACTACTATAAAAAGTTTTGGAAGCCACACCAGAAGCTTTGAAGTTCCAAGCGACAGAAGCTCCTCCCTCACTTCAGATGTCTGAGTTTTCGTAGCATGAGCCTCCTCCACCTCCTTCTGAGCATGCACACATACACACAGACTTTGCGCACTACATTCTCTGAGCTGCTGCTTTAAATTATACAAGCTTCAGGAAAAACACACAACTCAGTTCAGAAATGGGGCCATTTTGCAAGGCAACTGATACACTAGTGAGCACTGCTTCTTTAGGTTTTAGTCCTGGGCCTCCAATAATTCCAGCCTTTTGGCCAAGCAGCACCAATGTACCTGTCATGATGTGCATTACACATGCTCTGATAATTTTTGTTTGCATTTGAGATCCAGGTGTCTGCAGTTCTTTTCTCCTGACCCATTTCCCACACCCTCCCCAAGGCAGGTGGCTCAGTGTGGGTGGATGCACACACTCATCCATGTGCTACTTAGAAAGGAGGTAGATGAGGAACCCATGCTGCCCTGATGGGCTCTGCTGCCAAGGCTGGATCCATGGAGAATGGTTAGCAGGTATTTACCATGCCAATGTTCAGTGTCTCCTAATGCAACCAAGCTTAGCCAGTCAGATCTGACAAGTTTTTTCACAGTGTCTGATGTCTCTCCCCACAGAGACAGGACAAAGTTCACAAGAGGCATTTCAATATTGCAGTATCTAAACAGGGACACCTCATGGAGATGGCACAAGGCTCGGCCCAGAGAGACAACAACTCAGGTGTTGGGAAGGTGCCAGGCAATGCAACAGCCTTTGGCTGGGCTATCTCCAATGAAGACAAGGGGCCATAAAGGGTATTGTACCTCAGCACAGCCCCCACTGATGCTGCCTTATGGAGAGATGTGCCCAGCCCACTGTTCTCCCAGTCTCCATCCAGAAGAAAGCTGACTTCTGCTTCCTTACCAGAATCTGGTTTACCTGCTAGATTTGGCATAACACTTGCAACAGCAAGGGGCAGGATGTGACTGTGATGCCTGAACACAAGAAGCTGTACTTACATGTTCAGCAGCATCAGCTCTTTTGTTTGCCCATGTGAATAAGGAGAGAGGACTTCCGATGGACACACTGATGTGGGCACCACCTGGCTGTAAGAAACTCACAACTCACAACAGCCACTTTAAGGACATGGGATGCAAGCAATAGGCCTACAGTTTTCCAGCACAAGTAGATCTATGTAAAAACCTTCTTAGGACCTTTGTCCCATAAACCCAGACACATCAAAATGTGCAGCCCCAGCTGCATGTCATGAGCTCAGCTCCTGTGGCATACAGACAAAGGAAGAATTGGTGAATAATAAAAATGTTAAAACGTGCAGTTGCATGGGGACATGGAGCAGAGGACAATAAGCAAGCTACCTGCACAGTCCCAAGAAGGGTCCTGGTGAAGAAATCTTCCCTAGTCAAGTTACACAGCAGGGAAATGCAACACCTGGGAAACCTGAGCACACACGTACTACTCCTGATCCTCACATCACCAGGACTGCACCCAGTCTGGTTGTGGACTTTGTATGAGCGTAGAAGTAGCTACAGGTATTACCTCAGGCCGAATTCAGGCCAACAGAGCAGCTGCTCTTTCCACTCATATTTCTCCATCCACCTCCTCTTACTGGGTACCCATGCTCGCTCCCGCTGTGTCTCTCCTGAAGTGAGCCCTGCACTTCCATGGCATGGTGAGGTGGTCCCTCTGCAGAACATCCCTGCCAAGCCAGGGAAGGGGCAGTGCCACTGAGGACACCTCTGACTGTTTGCAGGCAAGTCTGGTGCTGCACAAGGCAGGAACAACTGCCTTCACCCAGGACATCTTTTTGGAGAGACCATCCAAGCACAGAGGATCTTAATGTCTCCAAATGCCCTGGGAGAGCCAGAGAAGGTTACACACTACAAGGCCAGGGATGGACAGCACACAATAGTCCTGCAGCCAGGTGTGCTTTGGGCCAAACACAATGTCACAGTTACAGGGTGGTGTGGTGGTGGGAAGCTTGAAGTCAAGGCAACCTCACCACAGACATAAGAAAGTGAAAGTATCCAGCCTCAAAAAAAAGGCCAGGGACTTTTGGACACCATCTACTTCCCAAAAGGAGTGAAAAGGGAAAAATGGAAAAGGCCACAGAGTCCTGAGGGAGCTCTGATAAAGTAATGGCAGGCACGAGATAGTGGAGATGCTGTGACACTGACTCATACAAATGTTGACTCACTGAAGTCCTGAAAATAATCCTGGCAGATCAGATTTCACTGGCACTTAGCACCAGGCAGCTAAGGTCCCATCCTCATAGGTGAGATTTTGCCATATCCTGGCCAGTCTCAGCTTAGGCACCTGCTTTTGACAAAGCAGGTCTGACAGCCCCCTAAAGAAGGGCCCCAGTGTCTCCCACCCACTCTCACCAAGTAGCACTGCCACCAGGTCAGTCCCTGCAGGTGTCCCACATTGTACATCCTGTTGTCCCCTTCACCCAGCTGCTCATGCTGCTAGGCATTTGTGGCCCAAATCCAGACAGGGCTGTTCCCAGTTTGGACTCAGCAATCACAGCACATGTGCCCTGGGAGAGGACACTGTTGGACAACCGATATGTTTGAGGCCAAAGTCCTCTGCAGCTCAAAAGACCAGGACTGCAGAGCTGTTCTCCCACAAGACTCCAAGCTCCAGGCAACACAAGAGCCACAGACGTGATAAAATAAAGGCAATCAGGAGTAAAATAAGCCCTGGCCTAATGATTCAGTGAAGTACAGAAGATTTATCGAGGTCCTGCCAAGTTACTGCTACCCTCACTAATGCCATTGCTGTTTGTAGTCCTTGCAAGTTATTCCTTACACCAGCACATCCCAGGGAAGAGTCAGCAGTTTCACCATTAGGAAACACCAGATAGGAGGAAGGTAGAAACAGTTTGCAGGACACATCCCAACAACTAATATGGCTCTTAGAGCAAACAATATTTGGAAAAACAAATAGGAAGCAAACAAGCCCTACCTCATTACCCCAGCAAGGCTCTCGTTACTCTCCTGGGCAGCTCATCCACAGGACCACAGCACTAGAGCCTTCTGGTCACTCCTCCCAGAGCTTCTGCTGAGCCCCTCTCTCTTACTTGGCTCTTTGCCTCAGAAAGACAGCTGATTTCCTGTGCCTTGATTGCCTTCCTTTGGAGCACCCTCCTCCTGGACCTGCAACCACCTGCAGCAAGTCAAACACCTGAGCCACTAGGAACACTTTGTGGTCCCTGCTGGGAGAGTCTGTGCTGGTGGAGGAGAGTGCCTTAGAGACACCAGAAACCACTTCATGCTCCTCCACACCTGGGATGTCCCTGCTGTCACCATGCCTTGTGGGGATCTCTGTTTTAACCATTCATCCTGAAATGAGAAGAAATTGTACTTGCAGCTCTGTGGTCACCTGCTCAGAGCTAGAGAGGCAGCTCTGAGCTAAGGACCGCCTCGATGAAGCAGGGCCAGAGTGGTGGCAGTAGCAGTCTGAGGCAGCAGCTTTGAGGAGTCATAAAAGTTTGTTAACCTTAAAGATACTGGGTTGTCCAAAAGCTCAGCTGTGTCCCTCAGAAAAAGAAGTCTGTAAGAGCTCCTATCTGCCTCTGTTTATCCTGAAAACCAGTTTAAGTTGACATTATGACTGTGGAGCTCTCCCTAAGTTTGCCTAAGCTGCCCTATGTTTCTCAGTAGTAATGCCGAAAATTTTGCAGCTCAAATGGGTTTGTGCTGAAGCAGATTGGAAAGCAATGGTTTGCACCCTCTCTATTATTTGCAGAGCACATGTCAAGCAAAGTCATACCCAGCGGCACGATGTGGCTATAACTGAATGCCAGTGCTGCCAGCCAGGCTGGGCTGGGACAGGCTGGGGGCACAGCCGCTCCAGGGGAGCTGTCCACACTCCCAGCCTCAAGGCATTGTGTAATGTGGGCTTGGATCTAGATGTTCCAAAACATACCTGTACTTGAGGTGGTCTACTGTCCTTCTGGCATGGGCCCCTTAAACACTCCCATTGCCAAATTTTCCCTTCAGCCAGGTATGCTGGGAAGCATTTCTTGTTTTCCCTCTTACAAGCTGTAAGTCTTATGCAAAAGCATGATTCAGGGACCTGGGTTTTCAAAGAAAACCTAGAGCACTGCAACACCTGCACAGGCAAAGTTGGCAACACTAACACTGTCCCCTGCCCCCAGGTGCCTCACTGGCTTTGATGCACCCACTCTGGTGACTGGTACATCCTTCCTGACCATCCCAAGAACAGGAACTCCCAAAAATGCATCACATAATCCAATAGCACTTTAACATAGGAATTGTGGGAGCCCTCTCTTCATGTCTGACTAGAAAGACCATAGACAGAAAGTTTGCACTAGGCACGGAAAGACCACATTGGGCAGAAAACCCTCCCTGATAGCAGTAGTGGGGCACTATGTGTGCCAGAGGAGAGGAGTGGGACATTGCTGGTGTCAATGGTCCTGAAAACACAGAGGGTTGAAGGATCCACTTCAGGGGACAATACAGGTAAAATCCAGGCTGGCTTCCCATGCCTCTCCCATACACACAGAGAATCATTCAACCCTAGAGATAAGGAGTGCAGCTCATAAGCCAGACAGGGAAGATTTCAATACCACTGTCAGGAACAACAATAAACAATAAAAAGAACTGCATCTCAGTTCTTATTTCCAACAGTGGATATCTCAGAACAGGGCAAAAACCGCTTCCCTCTCATCCCCAGAAGTTCCACATGGAGGAGAGAAAAGCACCTGGCTTCCTGCAGTGCAAGATTTTGCTCAGGAATCTCCATCCCAATAGCCAGAGCTCTTTTGAATGCACTTGAGTTTGAGAGGGTGCAGAGGGGAGGGCAACCCCAAAGCCTGCACTGAGCAGAAGAGCAGGGAGGGGCTGCCTTGATGCAACTCTTCCAGTCAAGGCTTTCTTTTTTACAAAGGTGGAGAACATGGATATGGGAATTGGTCTCCATTGCAATGATTGTCAGACAGCTCAGGATCTTTGTCATCTGATTGTAGCAAAGGGGCTGAATGCTTTCTGTGGCTAACACAAAATTATTTTTCCTACACTGAATGCTCTACTGTTACTAAAGTGGTATTTTCCACATGGTGGCTTGAGACGTAAGGCTACAGACTGGAAAGCAGCATATGCCATATCCAATTATCTCACTGCATATGAGAGCGGCATTGATTGGAGAAAGAAAAATAAAGACTGGTATAAATGTATTTATGAGATTTAAAATAAAAGTGTGATGTTTATATTTCCAGGAGTAAAAACAAAGCAGAACTTTAAAATACCACAGCTATGCTCTTCAATAATCCATACTCAGCTGCCCCTGCAGTCTGCCACAAAGGATGAATGTGATTTTTCATCATTATATCTTTGCAGTAGAACAACAGACTTCCCATGCAAGGCTTGCTATCTGGATCTTATTCTAGCAACTACAGTCTCCTGCTTGCAGAGACAAACTCAGGGTTCAGATACAGCCAGTACCTGGCTGAATGGCAGCATGAAAATACAGCATGGCCATAGGCTGGAGTGTGCCCCCAAAAAATGAGCTTCAGTGCCAGCAAAGGAAGGATGGGAACTACTTTGAGCTGGGTTTACTTTATAAAGTGCTGTTTGGATAAGAGAAGTGAAACAAGATTCTTTCTGTACATTTCTCCATCATCTCCTTGCTTCCTCCAGCCCATCCCTGCTCATCAAAGGCATTCTTGCTGACACTAGACACACTCTCTCCTGTGCTCCACTCCTGCTGAAGCCCTGCACCAGTCAGGGCTACCACAGAGTGTGCCATGCCAGGAAGGTGTTGTGCAAGAGGCACCTATGCACTGTCTCGCCAAGCTGTGGGCACTGTGCCAGCTGCCCCTGCTCCAAATGAGCTGAAGGCAAGGGCAGAAGGGCCCAGCTGTGAACAGACAGCAGCCCAACCCTAATATTCAGCTACCCAAGGGGCCATGGAGCTGGAGTTGGATGGTGGGCAAGTGATTGCAATGGCACTCAGATGTCATTAAAAATTCAGTATGAAATTAAAAATTCAGTACATCTGATTTCCTGGGTGCACCTAAGGGAAATACCCAGTGGTGCTGCTCTGACACTGCACAGGTTCTGCAAAAAGGAAGCTCGCTGCAAGTCAGAGAGAAAAGCCGCTTCACTGAGCAGTGTTTGGGGCTCCCTCACACCACCCTGTCTCCAGCCACGGCCCGTGCGTGACACACAAGGTACAGAGCTGGCTCAGCACACACACACCTCCATGCTGTCCCAGCTACAGCATCTCAGGGGGCAGCTGCCCGGGCCCCTGGATTCTCATCCCATTAAACCAGTCTGCCTTCCTTAAACCAACTTGTCAGAGGGAGGGAAGGTTCTGAACTTGTATCAGCGTTTCACGGCTAAATTATCCTGTGCCAAGGGTGACCAGAGGCTAAAGGGCATCAGCTTTCTCCCCAGTGCAGTTTGGGTACACCTCTCTCCTTGCAGGAGCTGAACCCCCGAGACCTGGAACCGCTCCATACGCTTTTTGTGCGGCCTTCAGTGAGGACTCGACGACCGCTGCTGGCTTTGGGCTCTGCTCGCTCAAGTACCGACCACCCCGGGCTGCCCCATCCCAGTGGAGACGGTCAGCCTGGACCCCGCAGGGTGTCGACAGAAGCTGCCCGGGGTGAATCAGCACCAAATGGCCAGCCGGCTGCCGGCCTCGGCCCGCCCGGAGCCTCCGGCCCTGCCCCGGCCCGCAGCCTGCCCGTGAGGCCGCCGCGCTCCTCGGGCGCCCCCGCGCGGCGCGGCCGCCACAGCCGGGCCCGGCGGCAGCCGCGCTGCGCCCTCGGTGCCGCCACGGGCCGGGCAGAACCGCCAGGGGACACGATGGGCCCCTTCTTCCTCCCCACGCCCCAAATGGTGGGCGTCCAGGAGAGACATGAAGGCAGGAGCCAGGCCTTGGGCAACACGAGCCCGGGAAGACACTCCAAGAATGGGGGCTCCGAGGTAGAGGCAGAGCAGACGAGGTAGAAATGAGGGAACAGAGCTTCCACGAGAAGCCTGGGCAAAGTAACTAGGAACCACCCGATCCAGACAGAGGAACCACCTTGCTGGGGGACAAGGAGCTACAGCTATTCAGTGAGACACTTTAGGACTGGTTCTTGCTCAACAGTGTTCAGACTCTTGAAACACTATTCAGCCTTCAGTGTGTCAGGCTTTGTTGCCAAGAAATCCATGGAAGAACTGCTCTCACCTCACCCAAAGCACCAGGGTTGTTTTACCCATCAGCTTTAGCACACACCTTCAGGCCTTACCTCCATGCAGCCCCCACAGGTGGCATGCCTCAAAACAGATCCAGTGAAGTAACCACATTGTCCCCATCCCACACTGCAGCACTTGACAGAACCCACACAGGATTCACTGGTACCACGAAAAGCCCCACCTTCCAAGACAGATTCATTCTATACATGTTGGTCAGCAGCAGTCCACCCTAGAGGGCAAGAAAGTGCTATTACTTGCCAAGCAAAGAAACAAAGAGAAGTGATCAAGTGCTTCAAATTTGGGTGACTTAATGTTGATCTGTTATTTAGTTTTATCCCCACACAAAGCTCTATGTGTAATCAAATCATCCTCTCCCAGCATCCCCAAGCCAAAGTTGGGTGAGTTTCTAAAGTCCTTGAAAATTTGTATACTGGAAACATAGCAGGTACTGGACAAAAATATGAAGTACGAGAAAGGAAATCTTAATAATAGAGGCAACACTACAATATCAAAGTACATAAAAAGTAAATTTCTTCCAGAGAAAAGGAAAAAAAATTAAGATGCTCCCAGTGAGCAAGCTTCTTCAAGAAGAGATCCAGATAGTCCTGCAGCACTCCTTCATAGATTTATGACCCAAGAAAAGAAAACTTTCCTTTATCCAGGCCAGCAGGTTAGGTGACTTTGGTGGAGTGCTCTTCAGCAGCACTTTGCATCCTGTCAGCTGGCAGCTGTCCTTGGATGCAGCCCCCAGAGGATGCTGACAGGATCTCTCTACCTCCTTGGGAGTTCACATACCTGGTTTTCTTGACTAACCACCACAAGCAGCTTAACTTGTCTCTTCAGTCAGATTCAGCTCCCTTGAGTGTCCCGCTGACTCCAACCTGCTCAGCTGTGTTCTTAATATCTGACAGAGGCCCTTTGGCATTGTACTACTGAGAATAGCAGGGAGGAACAGGAGTTATTCCAGTGAGTACAGTGCCTCTGGGTTTGTCATCACAGGCTGAGCTCGTATGGATTAGTCTGGCAGCAAATTAATTTCTACATCTCACCTCAAATGGAAGACACAGTCCTCCTTGGACACAAAAATAGCTACACAATTACCTTTTTTCTATCCATACTTTATTGCAGGTGTATATATAATTATTTATATTTTATTTTAAACAAGAAAATCCTTTCATGGAAAGGAGAAACTTTTACCATTAAAATAGAGTGATTATAACACGAGTATTTTACAAATATGTACAAATATTGGCAGCTAGTTTCTAATATCTGCTGATAAATGCTTATATGCTAACATCTACCAAACTACCAAACCCAAAAATAAGAGGCCTTCTAAATCCAAACAAAAAATAAATGCATTACTAGCAGAAACAGGTGTTGTTTTTTCTTTTTTTTTTATACAAATACAAAAGTTGCATAATAGATATTCACAGTGCTCATAAGATATTGATTCATTCTCAGTCTATACACAAAGTGTCTGGTCTCCTCTTCATATGCATATGTCACTTACAGTACTGGAGAGAGCTGCACAGACCACAGAGAAAAGACAGTCAGACCTGTAGAGCTTGCCTTCCCTACCAGCCATGAATAAATACAAGAACCCTCCAGGAACGTACAAGGCAGTGGATGCTCATGCAAGAGCCAGTTACACTGTTTTCAGGCATCGGTGCACTTTGTAACCAGCGGCAGCAGCAGGATTACAGTGCTTCACCAAATCCTTTGGATGCCTGCTAACTGCAAAACCAGACCAGTGAGCTGCCCGGTGGCAATAAACACTTGTGTGCTGTGGCTAGGCTGAAGCAGATATGGATGTGATTGTCTATGAGAGAAGTGTGCACATGGTGTATGCACATTTTATGACACTTTTCCAAACAACTATACCCACTGAATTTTGACATTTTCTTCCTGTTAACAACCATTCCCGGAACCACAAGTAACTGTACATCTACATGGGTGGGAGAGCAACAGGTTAGCAGGGTCCTCACTCCAGACCTCCCCCTCATGTTTTTCACGGACAGGCACTGCTGCAGTAAGAGCCATCCCTCCAGTTTCGTGGTGGCTGCAAGAGCAAGGCTCCTGCATTGCTGCAAGGCTGCTCCCTGTTGTACAGCCACTGGCCGCCTGGATCCTGGCCATGCCCATCTTCTGTGGCTTATGGCCAAACAGGACTCAGGTAACAGGGAGTGACTGACAGTGGGAGGCTTAACTGGACTGTTCAGGAGCAGCCAACCAGATTTCATCTACCCATTTAGATCCATTTAGAAAAATTAATTTTGGATGCAGTAAACATACCTCAAGTACTTTGCAAAGGCATTTTGGCTTTGTTTGGAACAAAGGAAAAGAGGCTACAGTGAACACACAGCTCCTGATTGTTCATTACAAAAAGAAAGAACAGTGATCAAAGAGGGCACAGTCAATTTAGTTCTGGCTACAGTGCACAGCTTGGGTTTGGTGCTGGATTCATCTCAGAGGATGTAGAGCAGCTGGTCCCACTTCAGTAAATGCAGATGCACCTGCATGGCCTGTCTCTACATCGCATTCACACAGAAGTAGCAAGATGATGGACTTCAAGGATTTGCTACTTTAATGACTTATGAGAATGCAATTTACCAAACAACTACTGAGCTCGCAACCCCACCATCAAAACAGCAGCTCAAACCTCCGTTGTCATAGTCTGGCTTCCTCCCTTTCCTGAATTAGGCTATCTTCAGCTTTTGATGACCAACACTGCACAACACACACTTCCCCAACCAGCAGAATAGTGGTCCTCTGCTGCTAGAGTTTGCAAGAACACATCTAGATGGCTGTCAAAAGCTGGGTGCAAAGCTGGGCTTCAAGTACAAGCTTCCCAATGCTGGGACTTGATGAGGGGAGGAAATCAAACATATATTTATTTGCATGTAACATAGTAGCAGGATGTTTTCTACACCAAATGCTTGAATTAAATAGCATAATTATGATTATTTCCCTAGTGAAAGCCAGCACAGCCAGATCCACCACTCTCAAGATCACCAAAACAAGTACCCTTGGTTTGGCACACAAACACCCTACGCTTCCACCATCATCAGCCCTGCAGCATCACACACACATATTTGCATGACTTATCCATGACTAAGTAGGACACAGTCACTCTGTCTGTCCTTGCAAAGTGACTTTCTCCAGTCCTTACTTGCCTCCTAAGCAGAGGGGAAAAAATCTAAGGAACAGATTGACTGAAAGCAAAGAAAAGAACAGCGTTAAAGTATGAATCAAAGTAAGGGGTGATCATGCCTGGACAAATTCTCCAGTCACACTCCTCTCTTCAAAAGCCTATCAATTAATGCTCTTGCCCCCTGTACTCTCAGAAGCAGCCAAGTCATTTGCTTTATCTCCTCCCTATCTCCCCAAGAATATAATGCCCATCTGCATCACAGCAGTAGTAGACAGCTGACAGTCAGTTCCGTTTGTTGCAATAAAGAAGACAAAAGACCACACATTGTATTTGGCTGGATGCTTACAAGAAAATAACAACAGCAAAAGAAGAAATTCCTGGCAGAGCCAGTCTTGCACCCAGTGCAGCGGATAAGCAACTTGTGTTCATTACAACTGAAGCAGGCCAGACACTTCCATACACAGCCCTCCAGATGTGCTAAGAGTATATCCTGGCCTGACAGCTGTTGGCAATGTTGCAGCAGCACAAACTGAAGACAACCAAACTATCTGTACACTAAAATTAAGAGACGTGGACCACAATAGAAAGGTAGGACCATGACATAGACTTTAAATTTCTGATTAATCCATTTAGACAAAGTTTGCTTTACTAGCTCAGTGTCAGTTTTGGTCTACTGTTTTTTGGTTTTTATGTTGGTTGTGTCCCTGCCAAGGGTGCAGGCCACTTCCATTTTCTGCTCAGACAGACACTACCAATGCTAGTGTTAAGTGCTACACTCCAGTTGATTTGCCCTGTAGCCAGGTCTGCAGAAGTGATGCCACTTACTGATATGGAGCTGAGAAACGAAGCCGCTCACCATCTCCTGCAAGAACCAGAGTGACATCACATGTGTTAATGAGGTATATATTGCCATGATGAGCTGTTTCCTGGTATGGAAGAGCTCCAATCTCATTACACCACAAACTCCTCTGGGAGTTGGTCCTCTCCCAGAAGATCCAAGGAGAGGCAGTTCATGGATCGCTTCCCGTAAAGAGCAGACTTGGTTTTGCAGTCCGCAGTGGAATACACGCAGCCATAGACAGACAGCTTATCCTCGAGGCTGCAGCCGAAGGTGTAGCTGTGGGACGTGTCTGAAGACAGAGTGGCACTTAGTGACGGGTGCCGGCGCTTGTACAAGCGAATGTCATCCAAACTCTGGCTGTGCTGGTCCATGCAGCTCCGGCTTTTGGGTGATCCAACCTGCCAGTTCAGCAAGACACACAAGAATAAAAATTATGAGCTCAGACACAGTCTAAAGATGCTGGCTATGCATGCTAAAAGTTTCTCAAAATTGTTCTTCCCCTCTTTCAAAAGAGCCCACCAGCCTTCTGAAGGATGCTGGCTTAAAGGAGCTGAACAATTCAGAAATTACAAGTGCATTAAGCTGCCCTGCCACGTTGAGCCAGATCCTGATCTGTCTGCCCTATGTCCTCAAATGTCCAGTACAATGGATGAAATACTTGAGAGATACTGACACCTGAATGACCCCACACTTGTTGGCAGGTCCAAGCAGTTGTCCTCAAATGGACAAAGTGCACTTAACAAAAAACTACCCCAAGTGCTTGAACACATTAAGTCTAATGAGCTGAAAGGAGGGTTCAGAAGGCAACCATGCAAACTAATGGGTTATAGTGTCCAGTAATTGCACCAAACAGTTTCATCTACATAACACTGTTCCACAAAGAGCAGCAACAAATCAGCAGTAATTCCCAGAGGCACCATCTTGCTACACAAGCCTCTGTGAAGGAATTATTGACTATTTGAGAGTATTTCCAGCTTCAACACTTGTATTTTTTACTTGTTCTGCCTCTTTAACAATCACCTCTTAAATGCTAATATTAAAGGCTAATTTCAAGAATATAATTTTGAAACCAAGACACTTCTGTTGGTACCACAGAAAACTTTCTCCCAGCATCACTTCTCTCACTGCCATGGGAGGGGAATTAAAAAACTACCTTGATGAAATCCTGTGCTGGCTTAGCTGTATTCCCAGAACTAGGAATATGTTGCACTGTCTGGTCAACACTTAAGGAAATGCTGCAGCATTTAGTTACATGGCCTTGTAAGGAAGATTTTGATAGTTTTCTAAGGAGGCACCAAGTATGTGATGCACTGAAGTGGCAGTCAGGTCTTTGCAATCATATAGACAATCCTGTGTTGAGCAGAACCATTATTATAAAGCAGATGCCTCATGATCATTTAACAGCGTAAGGATGGTAACAGCAGTAACTTCAAAAACATTACAGCTTTAAGCAAGATGCCCACTTCCAGCCATGAGCTCTTAAGTCTTCTGTTCAAATAGAGGAATGAATTCATTATGATTTGTACTGTATGGTCTTTAGCTTTGGAAAAAACAACCAAGATTTTATTCAAATCTCCTACAGCACCTTATGGACTATTTTGCTGATAAATGAAAATTAATCATTTTTGACTGAGTCCAGAAAGAAACACGGAAAATTAAAAATCAAGTCCTGAGAAGTGACTGAAATCCTTGTTAAGAGTTTTAGAATTCTCTCAGCAGATAAGGCAAATTTGGATTAAGAGAGGGAAGAAAGGGTAGAGGTGCTTTTTTGTGGTTTTTGTTTTGTTTCATTGTTTTTTTTAAAAAAAACCCACAACATTTCTACTCCAGTGGATATAGCTACACTTTGAAAAGAAGTCTTAAAAAGACATTCTAATACGCTTCTTCCAAATATAACTTCTGTGATGTACTTTACCATATACAGTTTCCCTTTCTCAAGTGTTTGGTGAAAAGAAAACCTTGTCAACAAAGACTTAACTACATACAGACTACAATCACAGAAATGATATAACAACTAGAGCTTAAGCATCTAGTTTTGCTCTGATGTAAGCTACTTCTGGCTTAAAAATGGATCAAGTTTGCAACTCACATCCAAACTGCATAGATGGTCTTTGCTCTGTATTGCACTGAAAATCTGGAAGTGGTTGATTTTCCATGTGTGATCCGGGAGACTAAGACAGATAATAACTGGCTTGCAAGATCTCTCTGCTGATTGCTCCAAATCTTTCTATACTATTCTGAGCCCAAATGCTGCTCTTATCCTATTCCTGAGAGCAGTAGCTGGCCAGCAGCTGGTTTTGATTACACCATGTAAAAATCAGTCAAATCAAAACTAATCCAGGTGTCTTGATTTACAGCTGTCTCCATTACACTAGACCTCAGTTCAATGCCCACACACAGACCCTCCTGCTGAGCAACCTCTCCCTTACCTGGTGAAGGGATTCCACACTTTGGCCTCTCATTTTGATTAGTGTGACTTGCACCACAGACAGAGATTCCTGATTTATAGCTGCAAAGGAGAAGCATGAAGTGAAAAGCATTGCAAGTTTGAGGTTTTGTGGGCTGTAGGGAAGTTGTTCTCACAGGCCACATTCAAACAGTGCTATCCTCTTAAGACAAATATACATCATTAAGCACCCTCAGTGCTCCAGGAGTTTTGCTCACAAGTAGTCGTTTTTGGCCCTAAAGATAAGTCTTTGAAAACTTTCAAGAAAACAGTTTCTTGCCAACTTGTCCCATTTTCACCCTTCTTGCTTTGCTGTAAAGGCTGTATATATTAAGGCCAGAGAGCTCCTGCATAACCCTGTTGCCTAGCATTCCCTGTATCACAAGCCACAAAACTTTACCTAAGAATTCCTGTGACCATCGCATTATTCTGTGGTTGAACCCCTCGGCTGTTTTCTGGCATACAAGATATTAAAGCATATTCCTTCCCTACAAAAGATTTACCTCAATTATCTTTTTGTCATTAACTGAATATAAGCTTGGCATATTTAGAGAAGGGAGACTTTGGGGAGCACAGAGGAGAGCAGCACTGTACATACAATACAGAATGCTGGCCTGTAAACTCTAAATGAGCTGCCAGCAAATCCTGTTGCAGTAGGGCAGTAAATAGCACTGGCAGCTATTTAGAAGGAGATAAGAGTTTTTGTCGATCTCTCAGATTATGCCTGTTGCTAGAGCCTTAAAGAACAGCATTAAACAGCAGCAGAAAGCCATCTCACCTTGGCAGCTAGCAGCATCTAGAGGCAAGGATTCAACAGATTCTCCCACAGTGGCCTCCTCTAACTGGTCTCCCTCTAAAGGCTCATCTACAGGCATCTCCTCTGGCTCATCTACTGCCAGCTCAAGCTCTAGGAGGAAGAGAGCAGCAGGAGAATGGTTAGCATTACACTTGTGCTCCAAGCTGCTGTACGGTCTCTTACTCTCTGCCCTCCTGCAGGAGAAGACAAAAGTTGGCTTAGAAGTTGCTCCACATGTCCACATTCTTTACCATCATCCTGAGCATCATCTTCAGCCCGCCCTTTGCTGCCACTGTCAATGCCAGAGCTACCGTAGCTGATGGTTGAGCTGCAGGATTTCTCTTTCCTATGCACCCGGTCAATGCTGAAGGGCTCATCCACGGACATTTCCACGGACACGCGGTGCCTGGAGTCAGCCTCAATGCCCGAGGTGTGGGAGCTGCCGTGACTCCCCGTGGACTGGCGCGAGAGGCGGTTATCCCTGCGGCTGCCCCCGCTGCTCCCGCTGCCACGGGAGTTCTTGTCGCACGGGTCCAGGTCCATGTCCAGAGTGTCACTGATATAGGACTCCCGGTAGCGCTTCTTCTCTGCGGAAGAAAGAAGGGAGAAACCAGTGAGAACTTTAAGGAAGGGTAACAAAATATATTCAGGAAGTTCTGTTGGCATCAGCCAACAGCTAAGAAACAACTGCTGCAGCTACTGAACAAATACAGAGGCAGCTTTCTATTTTGTTTGCTCAACAGATGGATGCTCAGGTGGTTGTAAAGTAATTAGTCATACTCGCAGTAAACCCAGCATCTCCTAAATTAGAACAGGCAGACAGAGGCAGTTATGACACAGAAAACAGTAGGTTTCAAAGTAAAAGTCAATAACAACAAAGCAAAACAAAAGCAAACAAAAAAAGGGAATTACTTAGTGAAATTCAGTGCTCAATCTTTAAAATCAGATGCACTGATTGGTTCTTGAAATACCCACCATTACCTGAACTCAGCTAAGAACAAGATTCCTGTGGCTGGTATTTAGTAATGACTTATTATTTCTCCCATGGCTTGTATGTGCTGAGGCTGGTTGAGAAATCCATGCAACACTAATGGACACAAAATAACTGAGGGCTTTTTGCCCACAGGCACTTGATCAGTGAGCCTTTCTACGAGTGACCGGCATGTGCCACTGGTTGCACCCACACAGCTCAAGGCTCCACTGAAGGGAAAGACAGAAACCACTTGAAAGGAGATATCCCTTTACTGCTCTCACACAAACACACTTTCTGATCACAGTCTACAATGTGGGAGCCATAAATACTTCTTAGGAATAGACTTGAAACATACCTAACACCTCTGCTTTTATCACTGGCTCCCTGATAAGGCTGAAATACCATTAATTAGAGAGGCATTAATGAGAGTAGGCACAATGAAACAACAGGAGAGACTAACACACTGTACTCTTCCTCTTACTAGACTCACTTGGGTGTTCCCTAACATACCTTCAGCCTCCTCCAGTTTTTGGATCTGCTTCAAAACTGGCTGAATATTCAGAAAGAGCCGGTGGCTGTTGCTGAGTAGCTGCAGCAAATGGCGTGACCTGAAGGGGCAACCCGTGTAGTAAACCAGTTTCCGTGCAGAGGGCAAACCATCTGGCTGGATTTCAAATTTTTTCCCCTGCACAAAGAGGAAAGATGCCAAAGAAGTGAGCAAGAGCACATTTTCAGCCACGCAGCTACCAGAGATAGCTGTGGTCTTGTGCGTGCAAGTGACAGGACCTGATGCAGCAGCACAGGCAGGCCAACAGTTTTGCCACATCCCAGGTTGGCAGCCACTGGCAGATGGCCTCCATTCCATCATACTCACCAGAAAGGCCAGCTTCCCAATGTGCGACCAGGGAAAGTCGTAGAGGAGCTGGCGAACATGATTCACCTCCTGCAACACATCAAACTCAGAGTGACACAGGGACTGGCAGGTACAGGGTGGAATCAGCGATGTGCAAAGAATTTGCAAACAACCAAGAATTTGAGATATGTGGAGCCTGGGGTTTGAAGGGGAGGCAGAGGAGCCACGGTGAGGGGGGAGGACAGGGAACTGGGCAGAGTTAATGCTACACCAGAAGGCTTTCACAGCAGTCTGTTACCTGATAGATGTGCATTCCTCTCAGGGTCAGGCCCAGGATAACTGTCGGCCGATCCTCCTTCTTATCCTAAAAGAACAGAGGAGTCAAAGGTTAATCTACAAAGACCACGCTCTTGTTCTGGCACCTACTGCAGGAGAGGTAGCAGGACTCCTCATCATGCAGATGCCATCAGCTCATTTGGCTTTTATTATGTTTGTAAAGTGCTCCTTGCCTTGTTGACCCCTGAAATACCTATACCTAAAATCTCCTCATGCTAGGAGAGGATTTTAGGTGTAGATATTTCACCAGCATATGTCCTAGCTGCCCTGGACAGGGAATCCTGTAGCTTTAGTGATTTGAGAATATAGACAATTACTGTTCTCAGAGGTACCTTGTAACCACACGCTGTCTCTGCTGTCCTCATGAACATGCACTGCTCTCTTGCTCTCCAGATGACAGGGAGCCAAAACTGAAGGGAAAGCCATTCTCCTCTCCTTGCCACAGCACTGCTGTTCCCATCCAGGGATTTTCTATGTCCTAGGTGTCTCTTGGCTGGGGGGTAGCTAATCAATGCCCAGTTACTGGGACTTTCATTCTAACATTCGACCTTGGAGTTGCGAGCAGGTGGTTTTACATGAGTTTTATTACCTGGTTTGAAGTACTGTCTGACGTTTAACTCCTGCTGCATCTTGGTATGACATACTTGGTCTCTAATCAGATTCCTTTGCTTGAAGACCAAAAATATCATAAACTAATTCTTTCAGCCTCTCCTAACATAGCAGAGTTAGGGAGAGGAATACATGCATTTTTTTGTTTGGAAGAAGAGCAGAAAGAAAATTTGGGGGTAAAAATGTATGGGCTCACAGAACTCAAACCTTATGTCACAACTTCCTCTCCTCATCCAACTTGCAAGATACAAGCCTTATGTAATATTTTCTACCTCCTAAGGACAAATAGCTTTGTAAATCAGTATTGGTCTGAATGACAGATAAGTGGTGTGTTGTGTTTTCTTTTGCAGCTTCCAACCTCAGTAGAAGCCATGAGGAAGGTGTTAAGACAGAAGTGACTGCTTTTGAAATCTCAGGGCAACCAGCACACCAACACCTTCACCTGGCACCCCTCTGCGATTTCTCAGGTGATCTGTGACCCAAGCATCACCTAGGAGGAGCATCTCTCACCACAAAATGGGATAACTGTGTCACACAGCAGGAATAAAACACTACTAAGGATCAAATAACACATGGAAGAGTACATGATGCCTAAATTCAAGTCAGACAGAAATTAAAATATTAAGAGCAATACAGCCTTGGTGGTTTTGGATATAAAATGTATCATGTCCTGCCAGATGGATTTCTTATGGCATTCAAGTGTAACTGACTCCTTCACGACTGCATCACTAACAGCATTATGAATCGAAAAAGAAAATAGAAGAGAGGTAGGTGAGCATCTTTGGTTTGCAAGCAACTAAGCCTGGACTACTGATCAAAACTTATTTTCTCTAAGAAATGCACATTTCTTCAGTAACTGGAGCTGTTAGATATGTTCAAAGACATGTATATATTCCCAGACATAATTCCCACTGAGCACAAAAACCCAAAAAGTTTAATTATGAGTCTGACAGAGGAGAGTATCTCCATTTGGAAAAAAGCCCAAGCCATTCCTAATTGCATAGGCAGGTTTCACTCACCTAAGTGGAACAGAAAACTTCTCATTAGTCCCATTTCTATAACTAAACACTCAGCATGTGAAAATGAAGCACCTTCTTTTAAGCAGGTTTGGATAAGGAGTCTAACAAGAAACAATGTAGGAATCCAAAACTGCCAAGAAAAGCATACAGCTGAAAAAACACCAACCACCCTGGCAGGTTGGAGAGGGAATGGGATATGAAAGTTGGAATGACTCGGTGTCACCTGCAGTTACTACATGGTATTTGTGTGAAAGCTGGCCGACCTCTTGTCATTATTTCCATGAACTACAACAAGAAAAAAAGAGGCTTCAATGACTTCTCTGGTGCAATTCTACTGACAGGCAGGGACAATGACCATTCCTGTGGCCAGTTTCTTGGCTGAGGGACAAAACTAAATTCCAGCTACATCTGTATATTGGCAACAGATTTGTTTGTGGGGACAGCCTTCATTGGCTGAGCATTTTAGATTTGTTTGGCCTCTCTGAATCAGAGGCAACCGCCCCTCAAACAAACAGAAAGAGAAAAATGCCATGGTGAACTCAATTAACGATGGGAGAGAAGCTCAAAATAAGAAGCTCTTTGTTTAACCTTCTGCAGCCTGTAGAAGTGGACGGGCACATCTTCCAGCAGGCAGGACTCCTTAATGAACTTCAGCACCGCTTCCTTCGCGCTCAGCCCTTGCTGTTCTCGGTGCATCTCTGGGGCATGTTTCAAGATGTAGTCGCTCCCCCTCTTTGCAATTATCTAAACCACAAAGAAAACAAACAGGTCAGCAACTCTTCAGCAATCCACATGAGAGGCAGCTGTGATCAACAGCAAAGCAGTGGCTGGAGGTGGAGGAGGTTCATATATTCCCTCAAGATGTTAGTCCATGTTTGCCTCTACCTCCCTGGAGGATAAGCATTTAAAGCAGCCCAGATGACACCGATGTCTCCAAACACATCCTAGTAGCAAACCTGTAACAGACCAAAACTACAGAGGTCGTGTCAGCTTTTTTCACTTTTAAGTATTGGAATTAGTTTTCCTAATTCTTGGCATCCATAAATGTTTATGGGCAGATAACAAATACTCCTCTGCATGCCAACACAATCAGCAGCAACATCTCTGAAGAGGCAGAAATACTAGGTTTTCCTTCTAAGACTAGAAACTACACATTAAGGCTTACTTAGCATTTACATTCTCAAAGGGGTGGATAATACTATCTCAAGGTTTTTTTTTTATCTATTAGGAGTGGTTGGCAGGCACATGGCTTCACTAAGCAGTAGGAAAAACCGGCACTGGGCATTTTGCTCCTGCCTTGCAAGTGCCCAGTTCCCATGCTTGCCCACATGTCCCCTCCGTACAAGGCTACTGGGAAGCTCAGTCCTCTCCCATACTCAACTGGTTCCTTTCAGGCAGTGACAGGTAAGAGGGATGATTGGCTGAATTCACTTCCCAACATCCCCCACCGCCAGGGGTATTTGAAACTGGATTGCACCAGGTACCTGAGAACATCCTGCCAGATGTTCTGTCAGGACAACCTGTCCTGGCTCAAACCAATCAGACCCCATCACCACCCAGTTCACACTTATATTTAACATTAAAGCCCTTGCTTACTCTGTTTGCTAACACCTCTGCATGCCCTGCCAGATTGGTTGCCCTCCCACAAGGAAGGCTGGCTTTGGTGAAGGACAATATCAATGCCATCAGCTGTGCAGTGTCAGCAGAAAGATATTTGCCAGCTCCACGGTTCAAAGCTGGGTGGGTCAGCCCAGGGCAGCAGTGCCTCTCCTCACTGGCACGAGACTTGGGGCAGCCCTTGGCCAAACGATATGAAGCACGTGTTGAAGGAAGTGATTGTCGGAGGAGGAGATTACTCGCTATCTCTCCATGGGAGCCCAGGGGCAGGGAGAGAAGCGTCCCCATGCCTGCCAGATTTTGCTGTTTGTAATGATGTAATAAATCATCCACATACTTGCTTGGGGTTGTGGCTCAGTGCAGGTGAGCAACAGCCTGTGATAAGCCCTTTAACTGCCTCAGAAACAGCACACAAGACCCACCATTTGCAGCTCTTTGTTAGCTACCTCCTGACAGGCACTCTGGCATGAGATGAGGGCCTGTTGTCTGGGTGAAAGGCACACTGCTGCACAGCAAGGCAGGCAGGCTAGGATTTGTGCATAAAATAGACTATCAGTCTTCAAGGCAAGTCCTGTCACTGATCTGAACCTTCTCCCCAAAGCAGAGGACAGTGCCATCTTACAGGGGAGATGCAACTTGCCTAGGAACAAGCAGCCAATTAACAGCCTTAGCTAATTTGCTTTCATTTGACAACAAAATCAATTCTTGGTTGTAAGTCCTGAAGGGCACAAGTCACATGCACATGCTTATAAACAAACATGCAAACGCTTTCTCTTTCCTCTTACTGCACTTGAGGCAGAGATTATTGACAAAGCAAGCACCAGAAGCACTGCAGAGCAGTATTACCCCGTAGGGTTTGGATCTATCCATCCCTGAGGTAAGCATTACAGAGATGAGAACAAAGAGAAATATACTTGGCTTTACAGCCCTGAGGTGTTCTGGAGAGTTTGGGTTGTGCAGATCTTGCTGATGTACCACTGGAAACACCCAACCCTTCAAGCCATAGAAGAATTAAACAAAGACATCTGCACTGTCAGAGTTATTCATGTGACACCAACACATTCCATCACCAAGAAAGGATGTACCACCCATCTCACTGATGAGTGAGCCCAGGAATGTGCACCTATATCCAGTGGAAAGACAAGAGATCTCTCCTGAGGAACCTTCAGGGCGATCCTCTACCCATCTGCCTGATCATTGCACTGGGAGATGGGAAAGTCGCATGGGTACAGTTCGGTACCACCTTGGCATAGCTCCTGCTGCATGCATAATCTCTTCACAGAAAGGGTCCCCCCGAACTTACCCATTGTGGGAAATAAGCCTGAGGTTCAAAATATTTGCCAGCATGGACCTTCTCTCTGTAGTTGCCCAAGTCTGCCTGTAAGCTGTAGGCAGCAAGCAAGAAGTAGATTTCTTCTTTGTGGTTGCAATGAGACATAAGTACTTGCTCTTTGAGGTGGCAGTAGTAGAGCTGCCGTGCCACCTTATCGCTGCAAGACAAAGGCAAATTTACTTCAAGAACAAATTTCAGATAACGCTCCTCAAAAACATCATCCTGCTGAGAAGAGGGATTAAACTTTGACACGTCTCATGTGTGCCAATGCCACCATGAAACAGTTGTGTGTATAAGGAGCATCAAACCAAGATCAAGGTCTTCTCCCACTAAGTGTTGTACAAACATGAGAAATGGTAGCTTCTACCTCGAGGAGTATGAGATCTAAGAAGTTAGGGCAGAAGGTAGATGAAAGAAAAATCACATCACACCTGTTTTGGAGACTGACTACAATCAAGCACTTTTGTTTTCCTGGAAAGCCTGTAGCAGGAGAGTAGTAGGAGAGTCAACTCCCTTGGACTCCTTGTCCTGTTTTTTGCACACCTGTCCTCCTTTCCCCTCTAAACTTGGCACTGCTTTTTGTTTCACCTTGCCTTAGGCTCATGATACTTTTCAACAGCTAACTCCCTGCAAAGTAGATCAAAAGACATGGGAGCCCTGGGCTTGTTTTTGTCTTCTTCTCAAGTTGCTGCACAGGGATTGTCTGATAAGGAATAACTATGGCATAGCCTTGATAACCCACACACCCCCTGCCCCCAGGGATCATGGGAAGCAGGCTGCTGACATGTAGATGAGGTGCTGGACACTACAGTCTGCTTGTAAAAGTGGGCAAGTACAGTTGGAAGGGGCCAGATAACTATCTCTGCATGGCTCTAAAAAGCTCTCCAATTAAACTACTAGTGCAAGAGAAATATGCCTGTGATGGTGAAGGATACGTAACTCAGGAGTGGCAGAATGGTATGTAATCTCTCTTTGTACAAAAAAAGCAAAATGAAACAAAAAACACTTATCAGCCAAACAGACTCCATAAGAACGACTCCCCTGTATCCAAAAGTGAAAGACTATGGAGACTACGGACTATGGAGAGAGAAAACATAGAAAACCACAAGCTTTGTTCAAGACAGGAACGAATGCCAAAGATTTGGTAAAGATTTTAATCCACCTAAATGATCCCAGCTCTTAGCTTCCCCCAGGGACAAAGCCACACCAGAAGAGCTGATGTAAATTAACTCTGTCAGTTGTTCATTTTTAACTACCTCATCCTTTGTTCTGTAGCATGGGTGAGGGTGGTGCTGTTTTGATTGCAGCCCATATTCCATGTGAATGGACTACAAATTAAAAACTCTAACTTATGAAGTAATTTCTTTTGTCCATGTATGAAAGTCCATTTCCAGAAGTAGACTGCACAGAGCACTGCTCAAATACAAAAACCAGATCCAAAGCATGTGCTTTGGAGTATAAATAACTATTTTTGGTATATTCATCCGGTGCCTTTCATACAACCAAAAGACACAAGCAAAAGAGTGCTAGTCATGTTTTGATAATGTCATCATTCAACCTGCTCTTTCAACATAGATGGAAAAACAGTCACAATTTTCCTAGGGATATGGAGTATGATTCAGGCAGAAAACATTCATAGCTGAATGAGGATGTCTGTGAAGGTCTTAAAAAAATTCAAGCAAATTTTTAAAGCTTATTTGAATGAGTTCACAGAGATGAGCTTAACAAAGAAACATTATTTTTCTTTCATTTTAAGAACACACTGAATAATTCAAAATACAGTAATTACCACAGAAGAGAACTTACCCTATTACTCTTCCATTTTCTACATAGTATTGTACTCTAAAGAACGCAACAAATGGAGGGCTGAATTTCTCTGTCCCCTAGAGCAAAGGCAGAAGATGAGTTAAATTATGATCAGCATCCAAAATTCCTGTTACCCTATCTGGTGATGTTCTCTCCTCTGAAATTCACTCCCCATACTGCTTTTCATTTTCTACTCTTAGTTCTTGGCAAGCTTTAGGAGGGAGTCTGACTGTCTTGGAGGCTCATGACAATGAGCCATCACAAAACACTCAGACAAGTTGAACAACAAAATATCCTAGGATGAGCAGAAGATTTTTGGATAGGAGGGATGAGCTGGTGTAAGAGTCCCAGTGTAGCCTGAGGATACCCAGGCTGGCCTAGAATTACCTAGCTCAGCACCTGGCAGCACCACAAGCACATTTGTGCTGAATGCAGCAAATTTAACCCAGCCTCCCTCAAAGCGCCAGGCAAGGCAGCAGCGCAGGGCGCCATGCTGGCACGGCCGTGGCGTTTCCAGGGCACTCCTAGGAGCAGCCATCCATCCCTGCTCCACACCACACCAGCCAGCACATACACACGCGCTCAGCACTCACTGCCTGGGGCTGAGGCGCACCAGCCTGGTACCAGCTCTGTGCCTTTTGTTTGGCAGGGCTCCTGGTTAGTTATTCCCATGTTCCTGCAGCCATAGAGCAAAAGGCAGTGGTGGTGTCTACTTCACACTGTTAGAAGAAAGCCAGCATGAGGCCTGTTGTTTTAACTACAGCCTATCCTTCTGACTCACAGGCTTGTTTGAACAGGAGGAAAAAAAAAAGAAAAAAGAGAAAAAGAGGGAAGGGACATCTTCCTAGCTCATTCTGTCATCTTTCCTACTTTGCCACTTTCATGTTCACATAGGCAACTTTGCTCCCATAGGCAGTTCCAAGGCTTTGCTGGTCAGATCCATCTCCCTGGGACTAGGTGGCATGCCCTCCACATCTGATGCAGACAGCTTCTTGACCATGCAAACATCTCTATTTTATTTCTGGAAGTTGTTCACAGTCACCCTATTTTATCAGCTGGACTGGGCTTTCCACCTGAAACCTCTTCATAGGAATTAAATCCTTGTCAACTAACCCAGTCCAATAGGCTAACTCATCTCAGACTGTTGTACTGCCAATATCAACCCTGTCTTTTATGATTTGCATCACACCAGAGGTTCAACACTTATCCTGACCAGAAAAGTGTAGCAAGAATCCAATCACAGAGGAACCTCAAAGCGTACCCTATCCTGAGGCAACCAGAAACACCTGCTTTGGGAAGCTCTCACTGGCTGGACAGACAGCCCCTCTGCATGACTCTGGCTGTTTCTGAAGTAACTCTCACTCGTGTGGGAAAAGCAGAGCACATGCTTGGGGAAAAGAGAGATTCCCAAACCTCACTAGTTACCTACAAATTTCTGTAAGCAACAGAAATGGCAAGTGTGCCTACTCTGCAAAAGAAAATGCTTAGGCAAGATGGAAAAAAGTAATTTACAACTTTACGACAACACAGTTAAGATATCTGAAAGCAATTGCATGCTATACTTTGTTCTAGACTATGGCTCCCCTATTAATGACAGGCACAAACAGGCATTATCATGTCTCAGTGAACAGTAGTAAGCAATGACATAAGTTTGTCTTTATTTCATGTAGTTTTTCCCTCCCTTGTCAGGGCTAGCTAGCCTTAAAGAACTAGGACTCGCCTCAAACAAAATATCCTTCCTCTCCCTCCACCATTCTTTTGCACATACTCTGGAAAGAGTCACAGCTCCAGTCATTTCCAGCATATCAGATTCAAGTCACAAAAGGTTATTTTAGGCCGTTTTGCTTCAGGATAAAAATGAGGTCTCCAGACCAAGATCGAGACTAAATTCAAATGGAAAATTGACCTTCTCCACTTCTGCAGCAGCAAAGCAGCAACCATGTGGTTACTATTGCTCAAGTGAAGTTGTATAAGGGGCTGGTTTAGCTCTTTTAATTAATTGTACAAGTATGCAAAAGTCACTGCATCTTGCTATTGAAAAGTATTCTGCAGACCATCTTCAAAAATGCTTTATGGACCTCAGTTTAAGAGTTTTCATTTCACTGTGCCATCTAATAAAAAAGCAGCAGCTTCCAAAATTAAACACCTCTCTTACTTTGGTGGTCTCTTTCTTCCATTCCTTTGAAAAGTATTTGCTAAGCTTCTGCTCCAGGTCTATAAAAACATATTCATTATCTGAAAGATAAGAAAAAAGGAATTCAACATAAAATAATTGAAAATTTTTAGTCATTAAACATTTAGATTACTCTACAAGTTATTTCCAAGCAATGTATTTGCTGACAAGGGAACAGACAGGGCAGGAAAAAAAAAAGAAAAAGAAAAAGAAAGAATACTCTGAAGTACATGTGCTACTCTAGACAGCATGAAAGGAAGGTCATTCAAGAGATCCTAAAGGTTCCCAAACACCTTAGCCAGTAATGCAGAATTCCTGCTTTATAATCAAGAAGCCATTTACAAAAAAGAGAAACATCATTTTACCCACCTAATTGCACTGTCAGCTTACCAGATTCAGTTTTTTATTATTATTAAACAACCAAGCCCTACCCAAGCTTGTATTCTGCCATCACGTAGCACCGTGGTCCAACACGGCAAAAGTTAGTAAACAGAGCTGGGTATTTGACAGGTTTCATCCTCTGCATGTGAAGGGGATCCTCTGAAAGGGTGAGAAACAAGAAGACCAAACACAAACACCTTTCTCAGAAGGTCTGGTGTGTCCTGCTCACACCCAAACTCCTTTCATATAGAGAAAAGATGAATGAAAGGAAGGGAAACCTGGCCTGCCTCAAAACACTTAAGGACCAGGACTTGCTCTCCACCCTAGTGAGAGTGAACAAGACACAGCCTGAATGGCATATCATCTTGAAAGAGGTTTGTGCTGCTTTCAAAGCTGATGTTTCATAACGCTGCTTACCAATTATCAAATACAAACAACTCAGCCAGTGAAAGATTTTTTCCTGAGTCTTCAAGTCTCTTAAGGAGAAAAAAAAAAAAAAAAAGACAAGACCTGACAGGTGTTTCAGGCTGCAGCAGCAACGCCAGCTGAGCACATTCACCTGACCAGCCCCTCTACTCTTTGATCTTGCTTAGGACAATGTTTTGACAGGTGACACAAGTGCCAAGATGAAGAGCTTGCTCCTTAAACATGAAAGGAGCAGCAGTAAAAAGGGGAGGAGAAAAAAGAAAAAGAAAGAATCATTCACAAAACAAACTTCTGCCCCTTAAGACCAGCCCAGACTTCCAAATGAGAGCCTCCACTCATGTCTTTATTATGGCAGATGCAGACCTGGCATGGCCAGTGTTACAGTAGGTGTTGAAGGGGGCTCTGAGCTACCTCACAGCCACCCTTCCAAAGCATTCCAGATCCTTACAGAGGCAGATACAACAAATACTTTCTTTGCTAGCTTTCAAAAAACAAGCAAGCAAAACAACCTCCTATCGCCACTTCCTTCAGCTCCCACCTCAAGCTAAAAAAACCACATCTGGTGCTATCCAGAACTGGCCCACACATCACCCTACTAGGAAACCTTCAGTAAAATAGCAGTAACACTGGATACAAAAAGGACAACACACAAAAAAGTCCTGTTTCTGTCTCTATGCTCTTTCCTGCATTGTACTGCTTGCAGCTGTACTTTTAATATCCCTACACTTCTGTTTATTGCGTTACTTGACATGACACACAGAAACAAAACAATATTTAACAGCACCATCAATATGGCTGTAGGGAATTTCTGAAAGTGTCTGGTGGGAATTTAAGCGCTGTAGCACACAGGACAATATGGAAGTTATTTTTGCTGTTTTGACAAAGAGAGGAAGAGTTTTTATCAGCACAGAGATTGCATCTTGTACCTGCCTCTCCACTTCTGTCTAAGATAGGGTGGCTGGGGGCTACACTGGCCCCAGCCCTTCCTTCTCTAGGTCCATTAAGATCAGATAACACTGCCTGGAAGAGGCTGATAGAAGTCCTGGTCAGTGAGAGAGAGAAGGGTTTGTTCATGTTAGGCTTGTCTCTGTCCCTCACCAACTACCAAGCTGGTAAGCATCACTCCATAAAGCCTTTATTAAAAAGTAAGTTAAAGCTCATTTAGGGAATCAATTGCACAGCAAGCAAGAGGAGTGGGATAACATGAGCATGCCACCCAGTCCCTCCCTGGGTTTTGGAAGTCCTGGAGCAGGGCAAACCCTCCACTACAGGGTCCCCACATGGCACGGGGTTGGTCCTGATGGCACAGCAGTTCTGGGTAAAGCCTGTATCAGCTCGGCCAGCACTGTGGTCTTTAGCTGACACCTTGTTAAGAGGCTATAACAAGTTGAAGGGTCCGTTTTCCTTTCTAGTTCAAGAATGATCCCACACTCAGAGGCATTTAGAGAAACACAATTATTATTCTTCAGTCAGGAGGGGAGAATTGCAATAGCAAGCACAGTGACATACCCCAAACCATCCCATCACACCTGAATACTACATCAGAAAGGGAAAAGTGTGACAGAACAGCTACGCTACAGTAAAGCCATTTGTTACCCACACCCCAGAGCCCCTCTTTATCTGTCATGTTAATTTAGAGATGATTTTGTGAGGGCACAGATGTCACACCTGAGGATTCCAGGTTATTATCAAGCCTACTGGAGGATAGACATAAACCACAAGAATAAGCCAGGCTACAGGAGGATGCCCCAATGTCTCATCGCTTCTTGGGGGTCTCACTCCTCCCCAGCCCAGTTCAGCATCCTCCCGTGCAAGAATGCAGCACTGCATTCCTGCCTTAATGAAGTCAATATTGCTGGAATGTCAACCTGCAATGTAAGCCTCCATCTACAAAAACAAAGAGGTATTTTCCTCTGCAGCCCTACTGCTTTGCGGATGGCTTTGGTTTTGTTTTCCTTACACTGGATTAGTGATGAAACCCTAAGAGATATTTTGCCACATGCTAAAACTGTCTGCTTTGAAAATAAGCATCTCTAACAGATATGAGGGCACCAAATGCAGCACCTCTGAGCAGTGCCGTAAAGCACAATATAGAAATGCACAGATGGCCCCCTTTCCAGGGAAGAATAAATTTGATCTGTGGATCCAAACAGGGCTGGATACTCAGCAGGTACAAACTGTCATTGCTTCACTGGCCTCATCTGAAGGACAAGTGAAAGGTACTAAGAAGCTGACTGAGAAGCATGTACACATAAAAATACACTCTCATCCACCTGCAGCTACTGACACCGAGTTCATGAATCTCATCTCAGCACTGTAGGTGATCTTACAAATACATCAGCTTCTCTTCAAAGGTTCCCCCACGTACGTATGCACAGATACCAGACCTGGCACAACTCACCAGTGCACTGCACTGCAATCCCAAGAAATGCATCTGGACAGCCAGCTCCTTTGCAGTAAGGATATTTGCACATTTCTCCCAATTTCACCTTTAAGAATTCTCAAATGAGATTGAAAGTTTATGCTGTAAAAACCACATTTCAAAACAAGCAGTTACCAGAAATGAAAAACACTTCTAATCTGCAAAATTAGCTTAGCATATTTTATGTATTTAAAAAAATATAGGACACACATTGTTGCAAAAAAATAATGTGCCAGGTCCCCAGTTAGAAAAAAGTGACACAGTTCTAGTGAGTGATGCAGACTTACAATAGGCATTATTTGCACTGCAGGAAAAATGGGAATAGAAAATTATGGCTGTAATACAGGGTCAAATCAGTTCCAAGTCATTGTTAACCTAAAGACCATTATTTTGCATTCACCAGTTCCTCCTCATCTCATTATTTATGAAAAGTAAGATGTCTGCATAAAAGCTAAGTAATGGTGAATGCTAAAAACCTGTTCTCCTTCTGTGCCCATTGTGGGCTAGGAGCACCAAGAAATTCCACAAAGGTGTCCTCCCAAGAGGGAGAGCTTAAGCCCCACAGGCAGCCAGGAAGATCCCACTAACAAATTGGGCTGAGTCATGTATATTTTAGCAATGCAATTACACAGTCCAGAAGAATAGGATTCAAATATAATATGAATTAGTGCAAAGCCAAATTTCCACATAGCAAGCATTTTCTGCCTAAAAGAGAAGGGAAAAAATTATCCACGGCTATTGCACTTAGCTTTTCCCAGATGCTTTAAGAGGCTTCATGGCAACACCACTATGTCCCCTGAGGTGCAACAGGAAAGAGAGCAGGAGCAGGACAGAGGGATGCTATGGTTAGGGGAGAGCTGAAGCTTAAATATCAAAAAAAACCAACAGAACCCCACACTAAAAAATACCTCATAACACATGCTGCAGGCCTCACACAACCTGAACACCAGCATGGATTTTTTTGTTTGTTTATTGAAGAAGAGCTGGCTACACACTCCTTTTGCACGTGGATCTCCCCAAGCTTCCAAGCTTTAGTGATGTGGGAAAATCACTACTCAGATGGCACCTGCTCCCACCACCTCTGCATAACTTCTCAATGCTCACAGTGTTACCTTTCAAGCCAACAGAATGAAATGTTGTCCACTTTCTGATATGTGGTTGATTAGTTTACTAAAGGATCTAAAAGAACTTGTGTTTTTAGCTTTAGCTGGAAAGAACATGTATCCCAAGTGAAGGGAAGAATCACAACAGAGGCTGGGAGTAAAGCAAGGGAGGTCCTGGCTGAGTTAATTTTACCTGAGATGGACACAAGGCACATGGAAAGTAGCATGAAAGGAGACAATATCAAGAAGCCTGAGATCTTGTGGTGTTAGGAATTGTTGAGGTCTGAACACTGAGCTAAAGGTTCAGTCATTCCTGGTAACAGATAGGTACTGTAAGAATTTTATGTTGGCATCTTACATTTAGCAATAAGGCATGCCCAGGCAAAGATCTTCAGGCTTCAGCAGTGTCACAGGGGATTCTTCCGCACAAGAAGAGCTGCAGAACCATTTCCAGCACTGCTCATCCAGGGGCAAACAAACCCTTTGCAATTCTCAGGCAGGAGAGCACTTGGCTGGATGTTGTACTGATACCGAAGGAGAAACGATTGACAGCAGGTACAGGCAAAAAAATTGCCTTCACAGGAAGGGACCATTTAAGTCATTTCAAGGAGTACTTTATACTCTCTGGGCATCTGAACCCCTGCAACTCCCTGCAGGTGGTACACTTCTACACATGTTTTTCTTATACTGCATTTAACTCATCTGAGATACCAAAGTTACTGTAATAGAGTTGTACCTTAGGTTAGAATACAGGAGAAATTCATAAAGGAGATTCAACTATGCAAGCAGATTTAAGAGAGGAGAGGAAAGAAGCGTGGATAGTGAGGAAGGACTGGTGTGTAGAAATAATCATAAGGTATTTCAGAGAACTTTTGTTATTTGTCTCCTAAGAGACCCTTTGTTATAAGAGATACTCATGCAGCATAAAGACAACCTGTTAGCATATTCTGTCCTTGAACTCCAGTACTGGAGGATGTACGGATGCAGAAGAGTTAACTGGAGGCAGAGTGGTTTTGGCAGAGTTAATCACTGAGCTCCTTGGTAAGCATGTGCTGGGAAGCATGGACAAGGTGAACAGCCATAGCTTTAAAAAACAAAGCACCATCCTTGAGGCAGGGGAGCTGAAGCAAAGGGATTTGGTTTCATGAGAAAGCCAGCCCGACAAATTCATAAGAGGACACAGAGACAGTAGCAGGGTATAGAAGCTGCAGCCTTGCTCCTTCCCAATGGAAGGCTTCCATCTGCTCAGGTCAAGCAAGGTTTGCTCCTAGAAAGGCATTGCCCAAAACTCAGGATCGAAGGGATCTGGGTTATAACAACAAAGGAAGCCTGGCTGTTCTTTGTCTGCTGACATCCAGCTTTGTTTTAGAAGACTGAATGTGTCGCTGCACACACTTTCTGATAAGAGGGAAACCTCCCGCAGGGCACTAGATAAGGTTGACCCCACAGGAGGATTTGCCATATAAGACCCAGCTGCTGAAGCCTATGGAACCAGATTGAACCTGGCAGGGCTGCAGGATCTTTCACTGAGCAAACTACAAGTGAAAAAGAAAAAAATAGCACTTCAGCAGCAGAAGCACACAAGGTATAGCCTGCCTGATGATCCATGACAAAACTAGAAGAGCAATGTGTCCCAAGGTTTGTAGGACCTCCCATTAATGCAGATTCCTGAACTTGATTTTCAAAGTGATCAAATTCTTATAGACACAAGTTTTTTTTTTTCTCCTCAGATATACTGGGTTGAAGCAGTTTTCCTCTTGAGACTAAAAAAACAGTTCAAGAGCAGAAGGGATGAAAAATTCTATCCTGACACTGTTACTGCTACCCTTAATCCTGAAGCTTGGCTCAGCATCTGCAATAGCCAGAAGAGAAGGCAATGTATTTAGGCATCAAATGCTTGGAAACTTGTTCCAAGACCTAAAACTTAGACCTTACAGCATTCATGGTTTGCAGCTCGCATGGTGCTTTATGGTGCCATTTCCCTTTCTGCCACACTTAGGGGTTAAACTTCTGTTTATGATTAAGGACCCCAACCTCTCCCCCTCACACACATACTTACTATGAGACCAACGGAGCATTAGTGTATCTGTAAAACGTCTGCAGGTCAAATGGGCTCCTAATCCAGATAATCCTTGCAGTGTGATTGGCTACAGTTCTGTAGAAATCCTTTAATTTTCATTCTCTTGCTACTGCTGACAGTCAGGGTTTTGTTGACAAATTAGCAGCAAAGTAATGGATGCAGATGGATTAGAATACCTTGTTATGCATGTGGCGATATCAGACTGCCAAAAAGAAATACATATGAAGAAAATGGGAAAGGTATTACTAAAACAGGTGGCTGTTTTTTAAAAAAAAATGTCTTCTTGAAGCTGCAGCACAGAGGTGAAAGCATGATGAAGCAGAGGATCACCTTGTTCAAAAATGTCAATGCTTCCTCTCCATTTTTTGGATACCTAGCTCAGCCTTTCCTGAGAGACCAGGACCAGGTCTCCGCCCATACCAGCCTCTGTGGGATGTACACTGACTTGCTACTCTGCCAAGGCAGTCGAATTAAGCACTCACAAGGCAACCCTGGGAATGCAAAACTTACCCAGCCTCCCCACGACCTGACCTGAGCGCTTCCCTTTTTTGAGATGATAGCTTGTTGTGAAGTCAAAAATCCCTGAGAAGCGGGCAATATCTTAAAGGCTGCTGCCAAATGCCAAACTCAGAGTGCTACATTTGCTATAGAAGCAAGACTTCAGCTACCACAGGCAGCAAGGGAGATTATCACCAGTCTGTTGACCAAAACAAGGCGGAAAGAAACCAAGTTGTGGAACAGAAAAAGTATTTCCGTTCAGGAAAGCAAATAGCCAGCCCCCAAAACAAGCAAAAAAGAGATGCCAATTCAGGCTACTGGACTCTTGTAACTCTTTTCCTAAGAGCTTTCTGGAAGAATTAGCTGCTATAAAAAGGAAGAATACTTTCATGAAATAAGAAGACAGTTTCCACTTAAAGCTGTGGACAATATACTCTAAAGTCTAGTCAGAACAGCTTTATTATGCTCTTTGGGATGTGGTGGTTACAATGCATTTCCAACAGGTTGAAAGGTATCTGCCACTACAGGGATTTTGGGACCAGAAGCCCTGGGCTTGACAGGGTGAAGGAAACTGCTTCACAAAAAAGGTGCGAGGGAAGGAAAAAGCAGGGTATGGAAAACATGAAACAAAAAACATGTGAAGGAGGGAAAAAGTGAAAGAAACATGGGAAGAAAAGGAAAAGAATTCAAAGAAAATAGGAATGAAATTGCCCTGTCTTACAGGAGAGGACAAGGGTTCCAATTTCAGCCAAGATGCCCTGCAAGTGGAATAGGCAAAACCTGTGTTAAAAATGTCACAAAGGGGAGGACTCGGAAACACAGACGATTTGTGAAAAAAGTTAAGAGCATTCAGGTCTCCTCACATTTAAAAAAAAAGTGCTGGTTTAAAGCACAGGTATATTAGGTTTAAGGAATCTCTTTGAGACGCTACAAACCTTATGGAGATAAAAAGCTTATGTTCTTCTCAGTTTGAATGCTGCACTCAAAAAAAGTAGTTCTTACAGAATGAGAGCTTAAAGGAAATGAGATAAACTTAGAGAAAACACCTTATTTTATCCTACATATTTATAAAGAGGCAAAGAAACCTTATTTAGAAGGACTTATAAAAGACTACTGTAGTTTCAATGAAATATCTAGACTTGCAGTAGTAACACACTTGAGAAAAGTTTTTGGAGGAGAGACAAGTCTTTCAGTGCTTTTGGAAATGTGGGGAAGCAAGATAAACAAGACAACAGATCCATTTCTAATTACTAAGAGTAGTGCTGTGGGAGGGAATGTCAATGCTTACACCATACCAGAAATGTGATCTCTCATATCAATTTGCTTCTTTAAGGCACCATCTTAACTCCATTTCCTGGCCAATACTAAGCCGTAGGACCAAGCAAACTGGACTTTAACTCATGGACTAGAAGTTTTGTATTTCCCATGTGATATTTCAAAACCCAGTGTGTCCCACACATGCATTCAGTCCCTTACAATCATTTGAGTTTCCTCCCCAGTGCCACATTCTTCACACGTGACTTCAGAAGATAGGTAACACTTTCAGCCCCGAGATCCTTTTAAAATCCACCTCCTGTTCAATACCTATAGTTATGAATATAGTAACGAATATGTTGACTAGCAACTCCCACTACAGGAGAGAAAGAAAGCCCCACACAAAGAGGTGGAATCCAGGAACAAAGGTGGAGAACAAAAGCCCCCCCTTTACTCAATTTGTCTGCCCACATACCAAAGATCAAAAGAGCTCTAGGAAGGCTCTGCATAATCTACATACTTTGTGACCTTATTACAATCAAATTCCCCCCGCAGGCACCGCCACTGTGTATATATGCGCACACTGTAAATACACAAGCGGGTCTGTGGATGTTTGCCAAGTCACTTGCTCGTGCATTCAGTTTGCTTACTTTTAACAATGCTGAGGCCAAAGAAGTGAGGCTCTTTAATCTTCACTAAATCACAAACTTGCTGAAAGAGCTCCTGTCCAGTGGCTTTGACCTGAAAGACACAACCAATCCAACATTACAGATGGCTCACGCACCTGGTTGGAGCAACTCTTCTAAAGAAGTTGCAGGCCAATACATTTTTGGGTACCAAAGCAAAATACCCAAACACAACCACACCAGAGAACATGGTTTGTTTTCAGTATTATTGCTATTATCATAGAATAATAATCATTAATATTTACAGAAATGAAGATACTGCTCCCTTGCAGACTTTTTTTTGAGAAAAGAAAAAAAAAAAAACCAAAACCAAAAGTTTTCATTCAGGAGAACCAGAAATAAAAGTACCCAAACAAACACAAGACTGAGTAGCTCATAGGTTAGAGATGTGGTTTTTCTGTACCCCACACAGAAGGGCTCGTTCTGTCTCCTGCTGACTTCTAGCCACACAGCTATTAACATCTTCATCTTTGGCAGCTGCAGCCAAAAGCCTGTAAGACCTTGCCTGTTTCCCTGCACACTGAGACCTTCCAATACCCCTGCCTCCTGTAATGCACAGACTGTCCCAGAAGGAGCATGGTTCTGGTTAACTGCATGTGCAGACCTGGATGTGTACTATGGATGGAAGATTCCCCCACTAAACGTCCTCCTCATCCATAGCCTCATTTCCCCCTGCCCCACTGCACCGTCCCAGGAGTACTGACAGACAAACCACAGGCAAACACAGAAACTCCCCAGCTCACAGAGGCATGGTGGAAGGAGTTCAGAGAAAGAGCAGGTGGGGAGAACAGAACAGCACTGACACAACCTCAGCTCAGGCCATGGTGCAGCCAGCTGCAGCAGCAAAATGGGCCAGGACCTTGGAATTTCATTACCCTGCTGCTGGACGATGCAGATTAGCAGTGCCAGGAGCAGCTGTCTGCAGGGGTACAGTGCAGTGCTGCCTACTGACCAACAAAGATGACAGGGCAGAAGTCGACTGTTTAACTCTCCTACAAACTAATCACCATCCTAATTTTTTAAGCTCTTTTAGTGTAGGTATGCCACGCACCCCAGAAACTGGCTTGCACTCGCTTCCCTGCCCCAGGATGTACCATGTCACTAGACATAGACAATGGGAAACAAGAGGTCATTTAAGTACTCATTTTCTTCTACTTGACAAGGCATCAGTAGCCAGACACTCACTACTGTTTCATCGGGAGCTTTGAAGCCTGCACTACACCAGTGCAAACACGTGTAAGCTTTGGGCAGGGAAGAGGTAGTGCACAGTTCTGATAAAACCCAAAACCACATCTGGGTCTTATAATTATGAGTCTCTGTGTGAGACTGCACTTTCAGCCTCACACCTAGATGTAGTGTTTGGTCAGACACCCAGAACACACATTTGGAAGGTAAAGTTGGGCACAGAGCAATCTCCTTTGCCAAAGAAGCAAGCTCCGAGCATGTTCTCCTACCTGGGAAGGATTTGCTAAGAAATATGTGACCTGCCTCTAGCCAGAATGGTTATGGGCATTCAGAAGTCACTGGCAGCACAGGACTCTGTAAATGCTACACAATGAGATGAATTTTCTAAGTGGCAAGCTTTCATACCTAAGGGAAGAAAAACCTGCTTTAAGATACTTAATTCTAGGGAACTGAGCACTTCAAGTGACAGTTTTGTGGCACACAGCTCTAAACAGTGATTTAGGCAGAGTTCTTGCACAACAGGTATGTTACTACCACCTTCTCCATTCTCCTCTTGGCACTTCCCTTCTGTATCAAGTTCTACTCCTAGCCTTAAAGGCTATGCAATACCAATTACATTTGCAATTGCTGTTCCCTTCTCCTACTTTCCCCTCTGTGCAAAGCAACCAATACTTCCCTTTGCATTTTTAATCTGGGTGCTTCTCTTTGGACTTTCCTCCCTATGCATATGGTTCCTGTGCCAAGATTGATCTCAGAAATGCTATGACTCATTCCCTCCACTAATACTCAGCTTTGCCCCATGTCAGGCTCAGGGCTTCTTTACACGTGAAATTTAGTCTGAAGTGAAATCAAGTGCAAGTTTACAGAAGGTAACTGCTACTCCAAGGTCATTCTGTGTACAGATATTCACGTGCATTAGTTACCTATATCTATTTTTCTTGGTAAGATGCTTTGAAACATCAGCTCTCCTGTTCAGAGAACAACTGAAAGACTTCAGGCCTATGCTTGCCATTCACCAACCCACAAGATCTCACCAGACTTCTTCCACTCCAAAAATTTCTCGCACTTTGCCTTGCCCTCCTCAGAGCAGCTAGTGAGCTGCAGCACCCCCTAGATCCCCTCACTGCTCTGCTTCTCCTCATGTTCACAGTTGGTCCCAAGAAGGCAGTTTTACTCCTCACCATGCCCTCAGATTCATTACACATTCAGAAAGGTAGATATCGAAGCTAATTAAGAGATACTTGATTGTGGGGGAAGAGAATTTAAAATGGCTCCTGCTTTTCCCTCTTCAACAGCAGTATGTGTGAATAGTGTAAGACAAACCCATTTTAAAGAGCAAGTTTCTATCTATATGTGACCACATAAAACACATATAGCTAAACTCTTATCTGGAAGGGTGGAATTTATATGGGAGGGGAGAGGAAGACTTACCTGCATAAACACTGTGCTTATCATGGGAAGGATCTATAATTTATTCTGCTGGAAAGATAACCATTCCTACCTACCTCACTGAGCTGCAAGCTTGTTTAGTATTTGCATTCCACACTGAAGAGGTTAAAAGGCTTTGGAAATCTTTAGTAGTGGCATTATTATTCTAATAAATGCACAAAGTATAATCTGTGGTTGTGCTAATTACATTTGGGTTCTACCAACATAACTAGAAAATTGCCTTGATGTTTCTTAAAAAAGAAAGATCTCTCCAGCTGTGAAATCTTAATTTTTGTTGCTGTTTTGAATGAGTACTGTGGCAAAGTCAGAAGCCAAATGAAAAGCTGTTTCTGGTGACTTGCCCAGCTGTAACAGGTCATGTTTCACTCTCTATGCAATTAGGACACAACTGTGTCTTGAGGTCTCATGTTTTGGCCCAGGCAGCTATTCCCTTTCACACACAGGCATCTCCAAGTACATACTTTCCCAATTTCCCAGACACGAAAGAAAGGGGTATCAGAAATGACAAGGGCAAATGTCTTTAAAGGGAATACAAAGAGGTGCTGTGGAGGATTCCTCTGCAGGACAATGTAGTGATGCACAAGGCACTCCAGCTTTTTGGAGGGGCAGCAGGCTGGGACAGGACAGGGGAACAGGAAGGGCCATAGCACTTCTTCTCTGTCCCTGTCAGCACTCAATGCAAAAGACCATTTCTTATGCTTATTAAATATTTTAGAGGTATTAAAAAAGACATGCAGATGTAGCATTTAGGAACCTGGTTTAGTGGTGGACTTGGCAGAATCATGTTTATGGCTGGACTCGACCTTAAGAGTGTTTCTCACCCCAAATTTATTTTACGATAAGCCGCAGGTTTTCGTGATTTACCGGAGCATGACCCAGTGGTGAAGGAAGAGCCGCGTGCTTCACTCAGGCACAGGCACAGCGAGGAGCAGTGACAGTGTCAGCCCTGCTGGCGCACTGCCCTCCTGCACCTTCCCCACGGCCAGCCAGCTCTGCTATCTCTCATCTTTAGCCTCCCTGATAAGAGCTATAAGAAGGTGACATTTAGGGTCAGCTGCAACAGACCATTACCCAGGCCCATACACCTGCTGCCAAGAACTTAATTAAATCATCGTTTTCTGCCTTGCAGAAAAGCCAGCAGATTGCAGAAGCCTTCTGGGGCAGTGGATGGGTTGGGTTTGAACCAGTAACCTAGAAGCAAAGTGTCCCAGATTTTTCTGTTAAAGCTTTATTCCATCCAGCCCTTGAGGCTGTTTCAGTTAAGGACGCTACACTTACACACAGCAGGAGGAAAATTCCGCCTTGGATTTTGAAGATTAGCACGAATAGTTTCAAAAGCCACAGTTTCAATCAAGTACTTAAAATAACAGTTCACCTCAACTGTCTTCTCTCTCTCCTCATCCCAAAGTGGGGGAAAAAAAACCTACCCAAAACAAAGCCAGATCTCCGCAGCCCACACGAGTGCATGCACACGCTCACAAGAGAGCACTTATCTTTGAAACTCGCTGGCCTCTGAACGCCAAGTGCCTCTTGTCAGCTCAGTTTCTCACAAGTTCAAGGAGCAGCCGGCATTGCACAAAGAGGCACCGTGCTGTGCAGACACTGTGCCACCCTGGCCTGCCAGCTGAGCTGGCCCTGCTGTCATTCATGCACACTTTGAGACATTCGAGGCAGCAATCAAAGAAATGAAGCAACTTACCTTGATTTTTTGCATGTACAAGTACTCAAGAGGAGGAGAAAAAACCCCATCCTCAATAGCTATTTGCCTTAGACTCTGAAGGGATCTGCAGGCTGTCAAAACCAGGGATAGCTGGACTCTTCACAAGAGTAACAGTCATATGTTGGGTACACTTGCTAAGTAATCAAGGTATTTCAAGTTCAATTTTAAAAAAATTGTTGGATTATTATGAGCAGCAAAACTGTTCAGTGATCATAAAAAGTAAATAATAACAGAAAAATAGCAGAGGAGACCCCCACCCTACAAACACAGCCATGACTTCTAATGAACTCTGCAAATGAGTTGAAGCTGCCCAATTAGAAAATGGAGCACCAATTACCCTAAGCTGGCTAATAGCCTTTCGGTCAGCAGACCAGCACCAGGCTTTTGGGAGAACAATGAGAACTAACAAAACTGAACCGTGGCCGCGACACAGCGACCTCCCGGCCACTCACCCCAACAGCCAGGCTGAGCTGCTCTCGGGTGGGCAGGAAGACGCAGACGCTCCGGATCTCTGGCTGCATCCTGCCTGCCAGCAGTGTCCTGCTCATGGTGGGCAGCTCCACAGGGGCTGGGGTGTCCTCTCCAGATAGGTGTCAGGCCCCCCTCATCCCATGTACCTGTTGAAAAGGTGAGAGCGTCAGTGCCGTGCTTCTGTTGGCACCGGGAGCAGCTCACAGCATGCGTGTGATGAGATGTTTAAAAACAAAAACACTCCCAACAGTCATCCATTTTCCAGGGCCAGTCAATCTTTCCACCAGCATCACAGCACAAACCACGCAGCGTCAACCTTTTAAACAGCTTGAAAGTCCCATGAGAGTGCCATAAAGCAATGAGGTCTCCCTGGAATAACAAACCAGACTCAAGGTTTCCAGACTCGTGTAAGCGATAAGGCAGGTGGCACCTTGGGCCATTGCCTGAGAACACCCGTGACACGGGGGAGCGCCCCATCCTTCAGCCAGGCACCTCACTCACTCCCAAAGCAGAGATTTCAATGGGCTGTCAACAGGCACATGTCAGCGCAGAGGACTTAATCTGTCCTGTCCTCCCCCTCACTCCATCCCTACTCCCTGGGAAACCACTGCCTGAAATCCTCTACACCTCAGCTCAAAGGAGGAGGTGGAACACAAACTCAAAAGGCTGAGCCCCTGTATAACACCTTCTGTGAGGTAAGCACTGCCCTCCTCTTAAGTACTGAGCCCAGGCTGCACAAGCATCTTACAGCTGAAGTTCAGATATTAACAGAAATAAGAGATGGAAGTTTCCTTTGAAGCCAAATGCAGAGTAGCCAACATCATCTCGACTTTACAGCTAGGTTACACAGTCTCCTCAGCAACTTGTACCATTTTATGTACAGCCCTCTCCTCTCCAATGCTCTCAGCATTCCTCTCAGGAAGTATCTTGTGGCACCTGATGATCCCTCAGGAAGGGGAGAGGCTCCTCGAGGGTGGGTTAGGTATCAATGCCAGCAGAGACCTAAACCAGCAATATACCAGCCACGGGGTTCACTCCATCCCCTTACAAGATTTGACCTAAGTCAAGCCCCAGCTGCCCTGAACAAAGGGGTTGACTCCTTTCCACCAGCAGCACCTGGGCACTCACCAGCAGCACAGCAACAGAGGTGCTGCTGGCTGATGCCTGTCCCCAAAGTCCCCACACACCCAGGGACACGTGCAGACCCCACCAAGGGCAGCCCAATGCACGGGTTCTGGCAGTGCCACCCTCTCCCACCACCCACAGCCCAGCCCACCTGCAGGGGACAGGCTGTGAAGGGAGCCATGGGCTTTTCCCTCACCCACCACAAGGCATAAAGGATGAGGGATCACAAGCAGCAGGGAAGCAGGATATGTTATGCTAACACACATACATGTATATGCACGTATGTGTGTGCGTGTGCACTACGAGTAAGTTCAAAAAGCATTTTGTGTTTAAAATCATGTTTGTCCTAGTTCAGGAGAAAATTATGGCAGAATCAAAATCTTGTGTGGGAGATGGGAAAAGCAAACAATACCGTAGAGTACAGCAAATAGAACTTGGATTTATCTCTCTCCTTTCAATTCTGTACTCAAGCATCGATTTTTTAAAAATTATTTTTTAAAGCAAAGACAAGATAGATCCAGGAGTGTCCTCTTACAGATATAGAAGCTGTTCCATGCACCTCCTTCCCCAGCCAGCATATACAATGCTTCTTAATAAAGTAATTTTTGATTCAAGTTATGTAGAGCATTCCCTATACGGCAGAAGTACACAAAAAATGCAGACAAGGGGGTTATTAAAGTATTTTTTCAGAACAAGTATTTAGTTTAGCAAGACCTATGAGTTTTAAAAAGATTGCTCTAAACTAAAAGCAAATGAGAAAAAGACATTTGACTTTATGGGACACGTGAAAGCTGCCATTAACTGAATTGTTAAGAGGAAAATTCTGATTTATCTTCTCTTATTGAAATAATTACACTGACATGCTCTTCTAGGGTCTGCACTACACAGTATTAACAGCTGTATATAAATTACAGATGTCTACAGAATTACTTCAGGGCAACAGGTCACCACTATTATTGCCAGCTGATGTAATTCATGCCATAAACTTTATCAACAGCATAAAGGCCTCAAAGTATGAACTTATCTTAATTGTCAAACGGCTGCACTGGCCAGTACACGTTCCCTCTCACAAGGGGCTATCACAGCCAGTGAAGACACTCATGGGGCTCAAAATAAAACTGAAAGTAGGACAAAAAAGTTACCATAAAACACAAACACACAGATTCCGTTGGACAGCTGAAGAAACTGACTCCCACTTTCCCATAGCCCCTGTAATAAAAAGTTTCTGGAGAGTTTTTTCCCCATGCCTGCTTTTTCCATTTGAATTTTTAAGAGAACAGCTGTGGACTCTCAGAACAGGGGAAGTGAGAAAGGCAGAAGAGAAGTGTTTTTCTTCTTATGATTCAAAACAAATGAGCTTGTGGACCCTCCCATGACAGGCAAGGGGTTAAAGAAAAAATGTCCTTAATATGAAAGGGGAGGTCAAACACAAACCCAGCTCAACCTTCTCTTTAGAGGTATGTTAGGATGTGATAAAACATAATGAATCATTAACTTGCTAGCAATGCATGTTTACACCTTTACTTTTTTTAAAAAAAGCTGTGAGTCAGGAGTAACTGCCCAATGAAAACAAGTGACCAGAAGGAATGCTCTTACTTACATTTCAGACTGCCCATATGCCATTCCTTTGTTTACCACAGATTCCAACCTCTTAACCTCAATTAAGCCATAAAAGGTCCAGCAAATGCACTGAAGATGAATTAATAAAAGCTGAAGTCAATCATCAGCCTCTGGAACACCCTACAGGCAGTTTGTTTTTGTTGTGTTGCTTTTTTTCAACTAACATCACTTCATGTTTTAGCTCCTGAAGAAGTGCATTTTGAGATGCAATTGCTTGGTCAAAGGCCCAGCAAGTCTATCAATTAAAACAGTCAAAGGCACTATTTATTTGTATTCTTTTGGTATCAGACAGGAGGCTTATTGGTGCCCAGAGTGGTGGCACAGCTTATTTAGCAGTGTTTATTTTACCTAAACCCACATGCAGAGGATCTTTAGAAAACATACCTGTCATTAACTTCAAGCCTTCTCCCACTAAGCAGCTCAAACATAGTCACAACAACTCAATTAAATCTTCCCCTCCTCTCTCCACAGACCCTCAAGCAGCCTCCCAGCACAGGGCCAGAACCTCAGCACCTGCTGGGTCAAAGCAGGAATGGATGAAGTTTGCCCCAGCGAGGCAGAAAAGAGCAGCAGAGCCTTCATGTGAGGGAGAGGAGTTGAAGGAGAAGGAAGGAGCCGTTTGCTTCAGGTACCAGCAGGATGGCTCACTGAAACACCTCACACCCCACCATACACCCAGTGACACAAGGATGGCCTGCCATCACTCAATTTGGGGCCATGGCACTGTCAGCCTGTCTGGAAGAAGATCTCATGCAGACAGCATGTGGGTTCTCGTAATGAATTTTACACACTAGCCACTGTATTTTACACACAGGCTCACAACACACAGCAAATTGGGTGCTAATTCTCATTTCAGCCTCAACCACATCTCAAGGGGATAAAGAGAATAGATGAACGAGCCATAGCTTACCAACTCAGAGTAGCAAAGCAGGACAAAGTTCTTATCTATCAAGAAAAAAAGCACAGGTAATTCTGTGCTTCTCTCACAAACACCTGGAAACATACTTTTTAAGGTTTATTACAGTAAAAACTCATGCTTTTGCTAGAGCTGATAGAGAATGAGCACTGAGCATCTTCCTGATGAAACCTCACCACAGAGGCCCTACGGCCTCTCATCAAAAATTGTCCAGAAACATTAGGACTCTTCTTAATATTTTCCAGACATCATCCAGAGATCTCTTAGGCTTCTAAGAACACTAGACTGCTAGGCTGCAGTTTCACAAACAGCTTAAGCAGCTTTAATCAAGGCAGTCCTGCAGCAAGACAGACAGACAACTGCCTGGAAACAAATCTGCCTTTGGCAGCAACCCACACTTGGGCTGCCCTGTACTCATGATGAAACACAGCTGTAAAACTGAAAACTCCCCTCACCCTCTAGGTATTTTGTCCTCTCAGATGCACACTTCATGGCACCAGTACCATCTGCAAAATAGCATAATAAAGAGCCTGAGCAAGTAAAAGATGTCATGATGGCATGTATAAGCCTTTCTCAGCAATTTTAAAAAACTCCACCCACCTTCTTTGACTAACCCCTGCAATGATGAAAATTTCTCTGAGAAGATGCATCAACCAGGAAGGAGCGGAAACAAAGTTGCTTGTCAGGGCAGAAAACAAGATTGCAGCTAAATAGCTTTATGTCATGGCTGTAAGATGATGTGAAAAGTGCCACCTGTGACCAGCAGTCAGGACAACTAGGTCACATCCTGCACCAACTCCCAGAAGCACACTGACTTTTCAAATGTGTCTACCTCAGCATCATTACAGGACTAGCACAACACATCCAAGGGCAAAGATGCCACAGGGAGGTAAGGTACCAAATTCGGTACCCACACACTGCTTTTTGGGTAAAATACACACCTGTCTTTTACAAACACTGCGCACGACTTCAAAAGCCCTTCAAACCCCTACTCAAAGCCATTGAACAAGGAATACCAAGACATCTCCCAGTCACTTGGGTTCTCTGAAGAACGGGATTCCAGACCCGGTGGAGTTCGGCCATGGACAGGTGCAACACTGACAGCAGAGACAACTGGCTTCAGCCCACAGAAGTGGGAGATGCAACCACAGCAGGCTTTCCACACCTGGTCAGGTGTGACCACAGTCCTCTCACAGGGCAGGGATATGGGTTGGCCCCCACCTTTCCTTTAGGATTTTTCAAGAGGTGCAATGCGTGAGGCCTTCAAAAACTCCAGGGCTGTGAACCCAAGCAGACATGACAAGGAAATCACTGAGCATTGGTTTTAGATACCAGCCAACGTCCTTTTTTCCTTTCTTCCTGTACAAGCAGCACTCCTTGGTGACACTGAGCTTTAACACTAGCAAGGAAAATGCTTTCTCGTTAGTCTTCATGGCAGGATTAGATCCAGCTCTTAGTTAGGCACGACTGCTCAGGCTCCCCACCTTTGTGCTGTAAAGTCTTCCAGCCCCACATCAAGCAGTACAAGCGAATCCTAGAACAGGAAACATGCTCTAGTGCTTGTAACTCTTCTGCTCGGCACCCACACACAATGCGCTCAGGAAGAAGGAATCTCTCAAAATTCTCTGGGACCATGCTGCTATGATACTCTCCTGTAGGCTGCCCTAGTCCGTAAGCTCAAAGATAGGGACAGCTCTCCTAACCCAGGGATGGTGGCATTCTCTTGCGGCCAAATCAAAGTGACTCAATGTTTTGGGTGCACTAACTAGTCCTCAAGGAGAGGAAAAAATGCTCAACAAAGGACAGAGCACCAAAGGAGGTGCTCCTGCAGTGCATGGAAGCGTGAGGGCAGGGTAGATGCCACGCTTCCATCCACCTCTCCCACGGGAAGAAAAAAGCTCCTCAGCAGTTTGCTCCCTTTGAGGACAGCACAACATGAATCACTTCATGAACTTAATATTTAGCTGAAACAAAACTGAGTTCAGGAGCTCTTTGAAAGATATAGACAACGAATATTAAAGGCTTCAGGCAAAAAGGGATGAATTAGGATCTCACAGGGATTATGTTTTTCCATCACTTTTAAGTGATGGAAAGTGGCTTTGAATTTTTGTACACAAAAACAAGCAGCCTTTTAAAATACATTATTTTATCAGTACTACATGCAAAACTTAGCAATGTACACGTTTTAAAGAACACCCAAACAGTAAAGTCTGCATCTAGAGCACACAATTCCTTTCCAGCACGCTTTTTTACCTGGGAAGACAAACAATCTTCTTGTGGCAAGATCAATGGATGAACTGGTCCTTCCTTTTCACTGACTGGCAAAAGTAGTAGTATGTACCCTACTGCATCTGACTACTGACACGCAGTTTCTCATTGCAATGAATTTCATTACTGCTGCATAACCTACTAATGGACTTGTTTATTGAATACCAACCACTTACAAGTCTTTCTCATACTTCATAAATCAAGCACATTAATTAAAGTTTAAGAGTAAGTGGCAATTTAAGGTATCAGTTGGCCTAGAAAACTGCAGAAGCACAAGAAAGAACCAGCAAAATATGGCATTGGGCATGAGCCAGCCTCAGTATCCATTACACCTCACACAAAGCAGCTGCAAAGGAAGCCTGGTCGGAAATGCCAAGCTCCATTTTCTCAGCTGGATCCCCAACACAAGTCACATGGGATCTTGCAAAAGTTAAGAGAAGTGAATTGCTGGAATAGCCATTCAGTAACAGCTACCTTGTCAGCCCTCAAACACACCGACATGTCTCTTTTGAGATGAACCCTTAGGGAAATCTCATTTATGGGCATACAAATGCACAGCTGGGAGTGCAATAAAGACAATGCTGGTCCAGAATCTCAGTGTAAGAACAAGAACAGAGATACTTCAATTTAGCACTCCAGTGCTTGGCAATTCTGCCTTGTAAATTGCAGACTTTCAGTAAAAACCATTCATCTGTTGTATCTATGGGAAACAGGAGAGGCAGAGTACAGGCAGCAAGGTCTTTACAATAAGGGAAAGCCAGGCTTCCTTCACAGACACTGCAAGTGTCAGGAAATTTAGGAAGAGCAGGAGAGCAGCAGCAAGACCTGGCCTCTCTACTGGCAACTCAGACGAAAAGCACCTTCCTATACCATGCAAATTGCAAATGCACGACACGTCCTGACCCAAAAGCCTATCAGTTAATTCTCCAACTGGAAACATATTCCATTTTTAGTCTACCAAGGCTATAAACAGCATTTCTCCCAAGGGGATCCATTATACTCTTGCCTCAAGCAAAACAGATGAGAGATACTCTTCTACAAGCCTGTCTTTGCACAAGTTATTTTACAGGGATAGTATTTCTTCACTTGAGCTAGACTGGACTGATTTGGAAAGTATTCCTAAGACTCCAGAAGTCTGTTGCAGAACTGTCCAAAAATTTCTTCATTTCTATTCTCACCAAGATCTTGTAACAGTTATAGAAGCAGCAGACTACAAAGTCTTTATTAAATAAATAAATAAAGAGCAAAGCATAATTATAATTTCACAAGCAGTACCTTGAGTCACAGGACAAATAAGGAGAGACATGCTTTTTTTTTTTACAATGTAACAAATTCTTCTGAGTAGGAATGGCTTTGCTTCCAGTAATAACCACGTAAAAAAATAAATTGGCTTGCTTCCCCTGAGGAAGGGGAAAGTCCACTGCTGATCTCATTTCATTTGAATCACTATCTAAATATCCAGAACAACCAGGCAGCTTCTGCATCAGTTTGCTTCTAACTTTTTCCCCCTCAAGTGTACAGCTAGTCTCAAAAATATTCAGAGCAGAGAGGAATACTGATATATGTGAAGTGGACAAAAAGAATAGGTAAAACTCCACCTGGAACACAGCTTGCCTCTGTTACAAGTGTGAAAATGCCAATCTGCCAATACCTTGACAAAATTAAGATAACAGCAGGGTCTTCATGATTAGATGCAGTTTCAGAGACTGCGCACAGCACTGCCAGACATCAACTTCAGGAAAGCAATGGGGAAGACACAATCAAAAAAAAGAAACAAAAAGAACCCAGCCTTGCAGAGTGCTGCATTTTTTGAGGTGATGCTCAATTGTGCAAAAAGAAGTAGAGAGGAGGAAAAAAAAAACGGCAAACATAAGAAATTGTTAAACAAGAAGCAAATTATCCTCTCCTGCGATTCTCCAGGGAGCAGCTCCTCCTTGTCAAGAGGATCTTGTTTGGGCCAAGCCCACCGTCTGTCTGTGCAGAGTTGCTAACCACACACTACGAATTAAGGTACCACTGCTTAACACCACCAAGATAATCAAGCAGCAGCGCAGTAACAGGGGACTTTCTGCAGGGAAAGAAGTGTAACCCTGGAGCACAGTAAGCATGCAAGTCATTTACATTGTCTCACTTTGGAGGAACAGTAGGGCAACGACTTTACTACAAAAGCCAACCGATAGAGAGCTAATCACTGGATTCAGATGCTTTTTACCTGCAGTGTTGGGAAGAGAAAAGTGCTGTAGCTTTAAAGTACTATCAGCTTGGATTTAAAAAAAAAAACCCAAACTAAAATATGACAAACAAAAAAAACCACCAAAACCCCACAAAAATTCACCCATAAAAAACCCTAAATGATATGGCCCTCACCTGGGTCTGAAAACTTCTATCCGAAAAAGACTTAGATGAGAAAACCACATGTAAATCAAAATAGTTTTGGTGTTACTGGTGTTTATCCCATTTTATCAAGTTTGTATAGAAAAATCCAGTTAACAACAACAAAGATTCTAAGAGGAAAAAAAAAAAACCTGTCCAGAAAACACAGACAGATCTTTTGGAAGACAACTGCAAAGAATCACTACAACTCATGCTCTTCAACAGCATTGCGTAAACTTATTTCTGTCTCACCCTTTTTTGTTTCTTCCCCTCTTTTGTTCTTTAAGGTGATCTCTACAAGAAACACAACCCTCACCCACCTCTTAGATTCTGTTTTTTTCTGATTTGACACTTATCTGAAGCCAAAACACAGGCTACTACAAAGATTCCCACCACCACCAGTGCTGAAACCAGAACACTTAATTTAAGAGTGTTCAATTGTACAATTAAATGGGAGGAATAAACAACAGGGAGGCCAAGGCATTCTGCTGTCATTCTAAATGTTCCAGGAACAAAATAAAAATTTAAAAAGCTAAACAAATTAATGGGTCACCAGTGTTCAAACAGTTGTGGTTTGTTGGTTTGGGTTTTTTTAAAACATTTTTGAAGTATTTATTGTCAGGGCCCGGGCATCACAGCAGTACTCTTAAGACGGGTTCAGACAGTGTGCTAGTTTTCTGGTGTGGTGGAAAAACACAGATGTGCATTTTAAATGCCACAGGGGAGTTAACCTGAGAGCCTGTCACTGCCGAACAACAGGAGAAACATCTCTCGATGCAGACGATGACGACTTCTCAGCGCAAGAAACCCAAAGCCTTTCCCTGTAAACCGTTACCAAAAAAGAATTCCAAGAGATAGAGCAACAACGAAGTATGGAGACTTTTGCCTTGCAGACGCCCACCCCTTCTCCCACAAGCACACACCTGCTGGGACACTCTCCTCCTTCCCCGTCCCGCCCCTACGGGGGCATCAAAGTCGCTCACGGCTGTCAGACCACCCAGACCAGCCCCCACGAGATGCCTCCAGCCCCTCGCCCCCGAGGCTGCCCCACGGAAGGAGGCGGCCCAGGTGCTGCACCACAGGGTGGGACCCGCGGGGCCGTGTCCCTGCCAGTCTCCCTCGGCACCTGCGAGGCAGGTGGCAGCCAACCGAGCACCAGCTGGGACGCGTCCCACACTCGGGCCATCGTTCGGCCCCACGGGAGCTCTCTGGGACACGGCCAGCCGCCTCGGGTGTCTCCCGTCGCGCAGCCGGTGTATTGCTGATCCCGGCCCAGCATCAATCCATCATCCAGCACCAGCGAGACCCACCGGCGAGACTCGGTCCACGACACCGAGGGACGGATAAGCTATCACGACTCCAGGCTCCTCCAGAGCCCCACTCCCTCGGGTCTCCCCCACTCTGTGCCTGCCCGCTCCCGCTGCCTCTGCCCGGGAGCAGCAGCAGCCACGAGCGCGCAGGGACACCCGCGGCGGCTGCTCCGACGGGAAAACCTCCGGATAACGTGACACAACCGAGACCGCTCCGGCCGCGGCTCGCACCGCCCATCCAGCCACAAAGTTGTAAATAGACTTTCCGCGCGGTGAGACCGACCGCCGCAGCACGGAGCCTCTCCCGGCTCCGCGGGCAGCGCACCCCCGTCCCAGCGCCCTCGCCCCCACCATTCCGTGCCCCCGGGCGGCGGGCGCAGCCGGGCTCCCCGCGGGTCTCTCCGCTGGCTGCGCCGCCCGCAGCCGCACCACGCCCGGCGGCTCCGCTCCCACCCGGGACCCGTCCCCCTCGCCTTTGTCCCCCGGCAGCTCACCGGGACCGCGCCCGCCTCTCCCCCGCTGCCGCAGGAGCCCTGGGACACTCCCTCGCCGCTGTCCCGACAGCGGAGCCCACGGAGTCACCGCGGGGCAGCTCCCGCCGCGGAGCTTCTCCGGTGCAGCACGCAGCGCCCACCGCGGCAGCGGGGCAGACGACGGGCGCACGCCGGAGCCCTGGAGGAGGACCGGCGGTGGGGCGGGGCCAGGCGGGGCGGCACACGGGGAGGGGAAGCTGCGGGGGCGGGACGGGCCGGGCGGTGTGTGCAGGGGAAGCGGCGGCGCCGGCAGATGCCCTGCGTGCGGTGATGAGGGGTTGCTGGCGGGGCTGCGAGGCGATTTTGGTTTTGGTGGGTACTCAGTCCACCGTACTGGCAGCAATGAAGTTTGCGTAGGGGAAATGGCAATTAAGAATGACCACAGTCACTGGAAGTCGGTGCGGGGGGCTGTGCCGCAGCCAGGTTAACTGGGCGATGCTGGCAGGGGGAGATGGCACAAAGCGTAAAGAGGTGAACAGTAAGAGTCGGAATCGGATTGGGAACTCGCGCCTGGAGTTTTGGGCGCTGGGAGCTACAGCGCTCGAGAGGGAGGTGCTGTGCTGCACGCATGGCATAAACCTTCTTGTTTCCCTCCCTCTTCTCTGTTATAGTCTGCTTTTTAATATAGTAGTTTTCTGAAAGAAGGCGGACATCATCTCAAGTTCTGTTGAGTTGCTCACTCACGAGTAGGTTGTTGCTCAATTTCCCCACATATCCGGTTGCACGTGAGGATGCAGCCGGCATGGGAGCTGGGCTGGCAGTAGGCTGTAAGGGGAGCAGGTGGGAAGGCTTTTGCACAGTATTGCACAACTCCATAGCAAAAAAAATTGATATTTTTCCCAGGAGGAACCACAAGAGTGAGCCTGACTTGCTGGTCTGACGTGGCCACCTGACAGAGTGATGTGAGCAGGGCACCAGGTCACCTGTACTGACCCCCAGGTTTTAGTCTTGCATTTGAGGTTAGACACAAGACTGGCTAAAATCTCAGCCTTGCTGGCATGGATAATAAAGAGGACAGGTTACTTTTGCTTCTTCCCAGCTGGACTATAACAGTGAGGCTGCTCTGTGAGCAGAGGGAACGTCTCATCCCACAACAACCTTCTGAGATAAAATACTAGTGCCATACTCATCTCATTTCAGGAATGCTTCCAGGGCTGTGGGTCCTAACTGAATAGAGGCAACTCCCAATGGCCGGGGTGAAGTCATTCATGGCTTGTCCTTTTGTTAAGCCAAGGCTGAGCTACATAGTTGCCCTCTCAGCACACCAGCTGTTTCTAATGCTATTCTGAGGTGCCTAATGCGTGTTTTCACGGGCAGCTGACTTGGCATGACATCTTCCTTCTGTCCAAAGAAACATGTCATACTGTAAATTTTTATTGTTTACCATCTTCTGTCTCCTTCGTTCCCTTTGCTCATGGTTTTAGCACCTTCCTTAAGACAGCACCGGAGCACTTCAGATTGCTAAATTGGTCAATCTCACTAAATGGGCAGAAAATCCCAGCTGGTTTTTTTTGTTTGTTTTTTGGTTTTTTTTTTTGTTTTGTTTTTTGTTTTTTTGGTTTTTTTTGCTGGTAGAGTGATCTGCTCTGTTGGTGGATTAGGTTGATTGTCTCATGGAACGGTCCAGCCAGAATGCTCCAGATGCTGGAGTCAGCATCTTGTAAAATCACCTACTCTTCCTCACATATTTTTCCAGCACGAATTTGCAGGATTGAATGCAAGGGCACAGAATCTAGTGCCCAAGTGTAGGCTCTGTTGTTGAACCTGTTCTTATTTAACGTGCCCTGTACCATGCATAAAGCCTGCAGCGGAGCCAGCACAGTCATCTGGTCACATTAGGACTTTCTGTCGTACTCTGACAGCTAGTGGAGAACTTGAAACATTAGCAAACAGCTCTGAACAGTTGCTGCGTTCTTCTGGGGTTTTGATCATTTGAAAATGTTACAGTAGCTTACAAACTCATGGCTCCAGTTTCTGTGACAAGGTGCTTTAGCTATCACAGGAGGCAAGCACTGTGTCTAGGCTGTTGAGGCAGGGATGTGCTCCGTGGCACACCACCTTAACCTGCTCTCCTCATCCTTTTCATTGGAATCCTTAGGGCTATTTCCTTCACACAGAGCCTGAGTAGGAGAGCAAGAAAAGTGTGTGTCGATCGTGTGCAGGTGATGTTCCCAATGTAGCCATGATCGTAATGGAATATAGTACAGAATGTCAGGTACCATTACCTTAATTGGAAGTATAGTAATTATCGCACATAGCTGGTCTTCTAGGATTGTGTGGCACCCTAGAGAAAACAAGCTGCATTTTGAGAAACATCAGGACTGCAGGAAAATTGAGATAGTGTCAGCCAGTTTGTTTTTGAAGGAGACATCAAAGTGTTGGAGTCTGAAGATATCTCTGTTCCAAGGAAATACCACTGCAAGTTTTCAAAGTATCAACTCCAGCCTTCTTCTTGCAGTGCTGATAAGCAGTTTCATCCAGCTTGCTCTGTAAAGTGGAAGCTGGAGAGGGGGATTTGTGGATTGGTTCTTAAAAGCTGGTGTCTTCAGAAAAAAGAGCGGCTTTTGTAAGCCGATGTCTCATGCAGAGTCGTGCTGGAGTCAGAGGGACCCCATGCAAAAATAAAAGTTTGCATAAGCAGATGTCTTTACTCATGGTCTTCTCTGCATTGCATGTAGGCAAAGACATCTTCTGGTGCAAAAGGGAAAGCTGTGGCTTGCTTTCTCTCTCTCAGAAAAAGTATCTCTTTCCTTTTCTTACAATAATTATCGCGGTGCACGTAGGAGATAATTTTGTTGCTACTATTTATTGTCTAGTTCACAAGCAGCACCTCAGCTTGGCGAGAAAGGGGTTGCTTGTAGAGTTTAAAAACAAAAGGAATTTTCACTAATGATGCCGGGGAGCTGAAGCTGGCTTCAAGCTGTTCAAGTCATGAGAGGATGACTCAGAAGTCAGAAATTTGAGGCATTCCTATGTCTAGCGTTTAATCAACAGGCAAAGCATTGGGAGGTAAGCGGAGGAAATCAATGGCAAATCAAAGAAGAATAGGTCAGCTATTCATTAGAGAAAGGACTGATCTCAGGGATATTAGCGGAAAGGAGGGCATGAAATGAATCCTAAAGAAAAGTTTGAACTAACTGTGTCTGCAGCGAGCTGGCAGTCAGGGAGCCTTAAAAAAATTACTTGAATGTCTTGCATGAAAAGCTATTTGCAGAACTGCATTCTCAGAGTCAGATTTAATCAGCTGCATACAGAGACTTTCCAGCCATAATGCAGCTCTTGCAGGAATAATAATAATTTGAGTATTTTTCATTGTGCATACAGTCATCATAGGTATTACACATGAAATTATAACAATCTGCTTTCTGTTAGCATACATGCTGAAGGAAAATTGTATTTGGTGATGTTCTCAGTGCATGTTACAGTTTGATTTTGCTGGCTCTAGCCTTATTCCTGGAAAGTGATCAATAGCTTCAGTGGGACTATTCATCATGCTATGGATTTTATGATTACCATGTTGCAAAATCAGGTTTAATTTTGAGCTCTGAGGTTGGGATTTTTTTTTACATTTTTTTAATATATGAAATATCAAATTTATCTAAAATAGCATGTAAACAGGAAAAATAAAGTTGCAGTGTGGCTTATATGCTAGTACAGTATTGGTTACATTATTGATAATATTTAGTCATTACACCAAATGCCATATATAAGATATAGGTATAACTGGTGAGGTATAAAACACTAGTTTATATTAAATAAAAGTCAAATGTTGTTGTGCTGATCATTGACCACGTTACTCTGCAAGTGAGGCCAAGGTACAGGTCTGGAGCCATAAACTGCTTGTGGGCACTTGAAGGATGGCTCCTGTGCCAGGGATTTGCAATATGGCTGGGGAGGACATGGGAGATTTCACTTTCTATCCTGTTGTCTCTGGTGCCATATATGTCACTGTGTATTGTATCTTTCAGCCCAGAGGATCCTGATGTTCTTCTTCAATAAGTTTTTCATTTGACATTTCAACAGAGACACCTTCAGGTAGTAAGGGAACAGCTGCATAATGTTGCTCCGTCAGCAGCCTTTGAAAACCAGGTGGGTAATCTGGGTAGGTAGAATGAATTCATAAATCAAATTCGGCCCTAGAGCACAGAGGTTGTGACTCTTACCCTTGGCAGAGTCTCTGTGGGACTGTATTTACTAAAATGGTCACAAGCCACATTTTATTCTAAAGAGAAACAGAATCTTTCAGTAACACAAAATCATTTAGCATCATTATAGGCTTATGATTTTATTCTAACTCTGACCAAATTCCCAGGGCCCTTGGTTTCAAGATTTCCTAACCCAAGCTCTAATCAAGCCCAAACCTGTGTTCATTATACAGCCTCCTGAGATCCCAGCTGGTGGTGGCACAGCCACTGGCCATGGGTTTGTCACGTTCTCTCTGACAGAACCCATTTGATGTATCTTTGTCTATACAGGTGCTCTGGCATGTTGGTATCTGCAGCTAAATACACACAAAGTGCATAAGCTGCTGGTACAAATTCCTTTTTGAGGACAGGAGTTGTCTGCCAATTTCACCACACACTGAAACTAAAACTGTGAAGTTTTGGTTACTTTCTGACGACTTTGAAACCATGCCAAAGGTGTTAAATCTCTGCCCGGGGTTTCACAGTGCTTATCGTGTCTCTGCTAGGCTTCCATCACAAGACTAAAATAATTTCATGTCTTCAGCATGGCAAACATGTACACACATTGTCATTCACTGCTTAATAAAGAATTCTTTCTCCCTGTCTGTTCCCTGCAAGTTTTCCTCTCTCAACCCCTAAAGACAACAATCCCACCAAAGCATACCTTGCAAAGCAGTAAATGGCCTCTGCTGTCTCTGAATGTGGGTTTCACAAAGGCTTTTCACTTCATTTTACTTCCTTTCAGCTCTGTGTTTGGATTTTTGTTTTGATTAGAATTACTGTCTGTAATATTGTTTTCCTATTTTTAACTTTTTCTGTCTAGCTGACTTACGTATTCCTCGTCCAAAAGTAAGACTAATACCACTAGATGATGGGGAAGGGTGGATTTTTTACATAAATAAATCAACTTTGGAAATATTTAGAAGAATATTCCATGGTTAAGCTTTTTTCTAATACTAAATGGAGATTTTCTTTTTTTTAATCTGTTTTTTATATGTTCTTCTGTAGATCTAATAATAGAAATGTCTGCAATTATAAAGTGTTAGATTATTACTAAAAAAGCAGTAGAGTCAGAAAAGATCGATCTACAAAGGCAGTAGGGCCAGGAAAGGATTTTCTACATAAACCACAGATTTTTTCATGCCCAAAGCATTGGCCTTTCCTCTTTTTCGAAAATCCTGTATGATCCCCACCTCCCAGCAAACTGGGATGTGGAAGAAATGTAATCTTGGCCGCTGGAGTCCTGCCTGCAGCCCCCTGCCTGGGGAGCACCTTGTGCCACCACACAAAGGAGACCTGGTGTTTCTGGAGGGGGAATGGGGAGGGGGCTGGAGCGCATGGGAAGGGAAACGTGCCTGGAAGCAGCTCCACCAGCTCCGAAATCCTACGTGCAGGGAACAATTGGCTGAACAGAGGCCACTGCTTGCAAATGCCCCGGCGACTCTTTCTCTACCTTGTGCTACAGGCAGTGCTGCAGATTTCCCTACCTTGGGAAATCTTGTGCCTAGATAAGAAAATACTGGGGGGAAAAATGAAGAGAAAGCAAAAAATAAGCATACAATCATGCAAGTTTAAGGGAAGCAAAGGGATACCCTTATGTGCTGTGTCATCCTGCTTCTTAAATGAGAAATAGGAGAATGAAAGGAGAAAAGGGGCACATTTAGACTGAAAATTTCCATGAAGTAATGGCACTAAGATGATTTGAATTACCCACAGGATGAATTTAGCCTGACGTGTAAAATCTATTTCTACCATTATCACTGCTAACCTAAGCCTATTCACAGATAATTACAGTCAAGTGCTCACCGTGCTCTTGCTCATCTGTTTTTCCCTCCTGCCCATTTAGTAAATGCATCAGTTATGTATTAACACTGGTATGCTGTGTCAAAGCAGCAAGAGCTTTGAAATTAGGCAGCAGAAGCAGAATATAATATGACAGGAAAGAACCAGTGAAATCTGTAAACAAAGGGTTGTAAAAATGGCCATTAGAAATCAGTTAAGTTCTAGCAAATTAAGATCTTAGAATGAAATAATTTGAATTTACAACAATGGCAATCCAAATGGAAGTCAAATGTGGTAAGTTTAGCAAAAATGCCAAAAAATCCAATTTTTGCATTACTTGGGGCAAAACAGATCCAAACATGAAAAAAAAGTCATTGCCTGTACTTTAAAATGCTGTTGAAATTCATGAAAAGTTATTTTCTGCTGTACAGTGTGAATCTCCTGCAGAGACACATTGCATACTCTTCTCTCCACCATGTTCTGGATAAAATTACTAATGTGTAGGTCCTGTCAGCTTTCTTCCTCATCACATTACCTGACACTGAGTAAGGGGTTTCAATGAAATTCCCAGCTCCTGTGCAAAGCCAAGAGATGACCAGAAAAAGTGCTATGATATCTGTCCATACAGGAGGTGAGATTAGGAAAAGTGCCTGAAGTATGGGATTTATTCCACCCAGAGAGTATATTTTTAAGTATATTAGAAAAAGAGGCATCTAGATTCCTGATTCCTCATTCCTGATAAATTCCTTCGAGTGGTTGAGTGGGTGCCCAAGGGTGGAGTTAGCCAGAATTTGCTCTTGCCTCTGAAAATGGGGCTCAGGTTTAAAGGTGCCTCACAACCTCCACAGAGCCCTCCTTTTTCTTACAGATAGAGCTCTGCCCTACCCTTCACAGCAGCACCACTCTGGTCAGAAGCTTGCTTACCTGTCATAAGAGCTCTTGCCTATTTTAGTATTTTTCTTGTCTCTGCAGGGGATGGTGGTTCTTCCAGTGCCAGAACAAAACAATTTACCTGGAATTGAGTGTTTAAACCTGTCATTCTTCAGAAAGAAAAAATGTCTTCTTCCTGAAAATAAAGCGAGCTGATTTGAAAGCTTATATCAAGAAATAATAATCATATTTCACCAAACTTCAGTAGTTCTAGAGGCTGCCTGGAAGTGTTAAAATGTCTGCTGCAACTCATCTCATTAAATTATTTCTGTATTGAAAGTTATTTCATCACATTATAAACATTTCATCAAGTTATAAAAACAACTTAGGTATCTTATAAGTATAAAAAGTCTTGAGCACTGAAATCCCCTTGTAAATAAAAAATGTGGCTGTGAAATATAATCCCTGGTGGGATTGGTTTCTGTCCTTTTGAAAGGACATTACTTTGAGACAGGCGAAAACAAAGTAAAAGCTGGAGATGATGGCTGGCAAGTGGAAAAAAGGTGAAGGTAATAAAAAATGTACACACAGGGGTTGCTAATCTGCAGTGACAGTAAGCATGTCTCACTGACTTCAGTTCTGAATAAATCATGCTATCTATACCAAGGTTATCTCCTTTTGTCATCATACATCAAGTAAAGATGAGAAACACAAGCCAGCCTGGTTCACTTAAAGTTACTGCCAAAATGTATTCAAAATCTGTAAAAGGTAGGAAGTGTTCTCTAATTCTTTGTATGTCCCATAAAAGCTGTTACCATTATTGATTTTAGAAATCTTTTAATTCAAGGTTGAGGATTGAGTTTTGGGGCTTTGTGTGACTGTTTGTTTTTTCCTTGGTGATGATGTCCACATCCTCTTGGAAATGATCCCACAGAGGAGTCCTACTTTTTAAAAATAGCTGTTTCTCTTCCTTCCATTAAAATGACAGAAGAAATACTCATCTCAGTAACATTAAAAGCAACTTTCAGAGTTACCCCTTGCTATCTCCAGTGGTAAAGCTGAGCTCTAGCAGAGGAAAGTCCTGCTGGCATGGAAGTTCCTTGGGTGGGGGTCTCATTCTCAGGGGGTGCAGTGGGCTCTGGACACTGCCCCACACGTAGCACTTGGTCATGTGGACATGAGCAAGCTGCTGAAAGACAGCTTTTCTGAAGAGGCCAAAGCACTTAAACCAGGCATCCTATGCTGTAGTGTCTTCCTTTTTGGGCCAATGAGAAATTTCATATTAAGGTATGGAGCACTTTATAATGCCCATCCCATATTTCTTTCAGTTTTATTACTTTCTTTCAGGTGACAAATACATTTTTTCTTCAGTTTTTGTGTTGAAAAGAATTATAAGGAAATTAGAAAAAGGTAGTGATTTCCAATCACCATGAGTGTGCCAGTTACATGGCCATCTATGCTCATCAGTTTTTTGGGGTTTTTCTTGTTTTTACTTTACTGTGACTCTGCAGGGGTAAAAATAAGTAGGGTAAGTACTTTTAAGTAAATAGAGATACCTTTGTCATGCTTTCAGTCACATGTCAGGTGTAGAAAGCCAGTTCAGCGCCCCTGGACTGACAGGCATAGGTCATTTCAGATATCTGCACCATTTTTGCTCTCTAGCTGCTCTCTCCCCTGCAAGATCACCTCTCTGAAACAGAAAATAGTATTCCCAAAAGTATTTTAACTTGATCACCTCATTTTACTATATCCATAGGTGTGCATCCAGGCCTATTCTCCATTTCAAAGGAGGGGAGCATCATTGGCACTGGTGCACAGAGGATGCCCATGGTAAAAGATTGCTCTTCTATGTGCCCACACAGAACCTGAGAGCAGAGATGTCATGACCTGCTGAGGAGGCAAGCAGAACATGGCTCATGGCTGACTGTGCCCCTGCCTTGTGGTCTAAGCTCCTGGGTGGCAAGGGGCAAATTCCTGCTCTCTGTTCTTAAGGCAGATAATGATACAGTTATGATACGGATCTAGGTTACAGCTAAACTGGTCCAGCCAAAAGCAATGGACCTCTCCTTCTCTCTGTCTTCTTCTGCTGCTTCTTTGGAGTGCACTCTAGTGATGGTACAGCTGCAGGGTGAATTGGTCCATTTGGCCTACCCTAGAAAAATTGACCTATTTTTCTAACTCTGTGCTGAACTGGAGAACCTTGCTCCAACAAGATACAGGGAGGGATGGCAGGAACTGCAGCTGAAGTTGCTGCAGTGGCAAACAACCTTTTCAGAAGAAACCCACTGCTTAATAGGGTTTACTGAAATGTCAAGTGGCACCTAACTCACAGAAAGAAAAGTACTAAATCTTAAAATTTTATGCTTTCTAGATCTGATGTGAAGCAGAAGAATGGGAGTGGATAGCTAGGGTAGCTGCAACTGGGAAATAGTCTGTCCATGTTTTTTTACAGAGAAGATACTTAGCAGAGAAAATTCTCCAACTTTTCATACCATGCCTCATCTCTTGTGGAAGAGTTGTGAGGCTTCATATGTACCTGCCTTTCCTAGTGCACATTCTCTTCCTCTCTTCCCTGGGTGGGGCACATCAGCCAGTCTAATAAAGAAACAAAAAACTCAATCTCTGACTGGCCATGGGGAGCCCCTTTCTCTTCTGTTACTGTACAGATCATCTCACCTAAACTGGGCAGCATAAATGGCTCCCAATAGTCCAGGTCTGCATAGGCACCTGATGTCAATCACCTGAATGTATCTGGGCATGTAAATAAGACTGTAGTTGTCTGGATCTTAAGTACTTGATGGCACTGCTAGCAAAGAAAATTTGGAATTTCTTGGTTAATTGTAGGTGGCATGAGAGAGGTTGGGATGTGAAACACTGTCTGTGATACCTTCAATTCTGAGGACTAGAAGCTTGCCCAGGTGCAAGAAGATATGATGAGCCATGTATACATTTGGGTAAGACTTGGGTCGGTAAATAACATTTGCAGACGTTTGCAAAGACTTGATGTACAGAATTCCCCCAGACTGAGACACAAGTCTTTATGAGGACAGGTATGTTACCTTACTGAAATTGTCAGTAACTGGTTGTTTACATGGCATTTACTAAAGGCAAATATTGTACTGTCACTGTAGATGCTCAAGCAAAGCGCAGCCTCTTCTTTGTTAGGACATAAACTAAGTAACATCATCCATCTTGTCTTAGCCTTACATGGGATAAACTGGTGAGTGAAGCCAAATACAATGAGATAGTGGACAAAAAACAATGTCAGAATTTATTTGTGTTTAGTCAGTAGCCCAGGAATGAGAGCTGTGGTGGTTGATGAGCCAGAGGAATGCTGCTGGTATTAAGAGCTCTTTGCTGTGTCACACATTCCTGTATTTTGCAGGATCTGAAGGAATTAGCCTCAGGAAAGCTCAGAGTTTATTTCAGGTGGGTAAACTCTGTTTTCTGGCCTTTTGGTCGGTGGTGGGAAACATTCATAGTGATTGAAGGAAAGATCAACCGGCTAGATAAGAATTTGTTATCTTCCAGATGGCAGGTTATGAAAGCAGAGAAGAGGGCTGCGTCTGTCAGGTGTGGGCTAGGAATGACAAAGAAATTTAACTCCATTCCAAAAATGTTAACCATATTGTTCACGCTCAACAGTGAGGGGGCCTGTGGCTGCTGTGAGATTAACCTTGTGACCTCAACAAGAGTTTAGACCAGCCTGTCAAAAGCATTATGCTTGAAGGCAGTAATCGTTCTTTATTAGAAGAACAGTTACTTTGCCCGGTTTCTACTGCCCACCTATGAATTGCATTTTGGCTGCAGCACCACCTTTAGGAAAGGGTGTGTAGTTTAATTATTAACAACAGCAGATTCCTAAAGGCTGTGGAAAGCCTCTTCAGTGTGGTTTAATTTGCCCTTAAAAAGTAGCTCGATGTAAAAATGTACTTATCTGGTGTAACAGTGATTTTCCACAGGGCTGTTATGGGGCTGGTAGTAGACTGTAAATTATTTCAGAGCATGTAAATATTTTTATTAAAGGAAATTAAGAAAATTTGGTTTTTTTATTTTCAAGCAAACTTAAGAGCTCAGTTTTTAGAATGGCTGTGCCTATTTATGGCCGTCAATTTCGGATCATCCTGTGAAAGGCATCTGTTTGAAGAGCTGTAGCATTGAAACCATTGCAGCCTTGGTGGTCCAGAGAAAGGCTATTATGTGGCATTAAGAGCTCATACAGTTGTAAAAAGTGAGTGAGCTTTTGGGCCCAGAGGCTCTCCAGCAGGTTTGCAGAGAGTAAGCTGCCCCTGAGTGCTCAGCCTCCATGACTTCGGTGGACCTGTGGCTGTTCTGCCAAGCCCTCAACAAAAATTACAGTTGTAATAGTTCCCCATAGTTGTGGGATTTTTTCACATTCTCTGTTGACAAGTTCTTTCAAAGATAAAGTGTGAAGTGATTTAGTATTTTGTTCAGTAGGCTGGTTCACTCAGTTCTACTCTAGTGGTTCAGGCATTTTGTCACAACGGTATTACAGCATGTGCTTGTAATAAATACGCACTGAACAAGAAAATAACTAATTTAGGCCACAGAATATATTCACTGTGGTCATAAAAATCAGATTCAAAATACATGAAAAGCATTTTTTAAGGAAGAAATACTCCTTCAATAATATCATTTTATATGGAAACTGCTGCACAACCTTATAACCACATCAGACCATTTAGAGTTTTCTGCAAACATCTGGATCCTTTTTGCACCCCCTTGCCTAACTTTTAATCTTTCTGACCCTTCAGGCTCTGTGGATGTTGAGAGTTAAATCTGGGAACATCTTAACTGAATACACCTCCTGCTTCTTACCTTTATAACCTAAAGGAGATATACATAGGATGTCATTTCTACTTTTCAGAAGCCCTGTTGCTGTTCATACTACTAAAGCAGTCTGCAAGTACAAACTCCTCCTGCTGCAGACTACTTACACCCTAGAAGATGCTAAAACAGTGGTATTCCTCTAAGTTCTCCTTTCCCAGTTTCCATGCTGTCCACTTTGAGGTGTTTGATTCATCCCTGTGTTTATTTGGATGGGATGCTGCTACCTGCTTTTTGCGATCAATCGATGCTGCCAGTGTGATCGTCATAGGGCACATTCAGCTGCAGTCTCCCTTGGGACTGGGAGTATCTCTCTCCTAGCCTTTCAGGACAAAAACTGCAGTAAAGCCATTCATCTCAGGGTACAGGCATTACATCACAGGGGGAGATGCAGGGTTTTTAATGCATGAAGTCACTGCCATTCACAGCGAACTGTCTTCAGCTATGTTTAAAATCCCTTGGATGCTTGTGTGTGTGCGTGTGCACTGAGAAACAGATAATTGATACTGTGAGGTCTTTGATACCTTTTTTCAATGAGGCTAATTGTCTCTGCATAGTTTTTGGACAAGCCTGCAATAGTGATGTTTGGTTGCTGCCCAGGATTAGCATGTTTAGCAATAGGAGAAGGAGAAATAGAGAGGGATGGCATCCAGTACCTAGGTGATGGACCCAGCTCAGTGACATGCATCTGAATAAGACATGCCTATTTAACCCTGGAATCATTTTTCTAGCTAATCATGGAATGTGCATGACATTTGTTATTACTGACATTATAATGCATCCATTCACTCTACTAGAACTGCTAAGCTGTTCCCACTGAAAGTAATGGAAGCTTTGTATAAGCTGAAGAGAAGCAGAAATGAGTCCCACTAGAGCAGGTCAGGAAGTTTCTCTACTCAGCTTTATTTTTAGGGAGCTGGATAACTGATGCGGAAGCCTTCCTGCTTCAGTTTTGGTAAGAACACATTGGAAAGTTATATGCTTTATAGTAATCTTTATTTCCACATTCTAAGTTTTCTCTAAGAGTATCTTTGAATTTCTTGGCTTTCAAGAACGTAGTTTTATTTGATTTTGCTTTATCTTTATTACAGAGAACATTGTAATTCAGCTTTCATTCCCATCAGAAGCACTGTGTGATAACGAAATCACCTCAATGCATGGCAGGTGACCTAGAAAGCTGGGGGAGCGATGTTGGCCTTCACCCTCCTGGAATCAAGAGGATTTCTTGTCCCTGTTTTGTTCCTGAGGGTGACCAAAGTGCTAGCCATTTTTCTTACTGATTTTGCACTGGGTAAAAAACATCATTGGTGCATTTGACTTGCCTGCCTCTTAGAAGTGCTACAGAAATGTCTGAGAATTTGACAAAGTCACAGTAGTGAAAGACACAAATAGGGAGACACATGGTCCAAAACATTAGACACTTAATTCACTGATGCATATATGCATGTTCTGACACCCTATGTGTATTTGGAAAACTGGGCCAAAATGTACTAGGACATAATGTCAGTATTAAAGCACTCTGCAGTCTGCAAATAGGTGTGGAACTGGGATGCCTTTGGTTCCCAGGCAGTAGTTTTCTCAGTCCTAGTTGTAGTTACATATTGGTTTGCTGTTGCGCAAACAAAGAATACCAGAAAGATTGTTTTGATCACTGCATATTTTCCACTTGCAGTTTTTTAAAATATCCTTTGAAATACCTCCTCCGCTTTCTTGTTGAGAACAGAAACTAGGCTCACAGAACAGGCAGATTTCTGTTGTTTCTCAATCAATCTGGCAAGCAAATGGTCTGATGCCAATATTTTCGTTAAACTCAAGGTGGTGTTAAGGAATTGATTTGTCCCTAGTGCCCTGCATGTAATTTAGACAGCTATCTAATAAAAGGGTTTTAAATATAACAACAACATTGCTCTCTCTTTTTGTATCTGGTGGCAAACCTCCAATTCCTCTCTCAATATTCATTACCTGCAGAATACAGTAAAGCTTTTGGGACAATAATAATGTTTCTTAACATTTACACAGCATTAGATATACATTAAAGTCACTGCTCTCTGGAGCCTAAACCTTTAATCAATATGAAGCTGTATCTCGTGAGGATACAGTGTAGTAGAATTAGTTGAATTATTGAAGGCAGCGGGTAAGAATTCAGCTGTGTCCATAGCTGGAATATGGATCTGAGAGGACAGTTCTTCTTTCTTAATGTGCAGCACTCTTTTCAGTCCCATGCAGAAGGGGAAATAAAAATATTCTGAAAAAAAGCCTTCTGACTGTGTGCTAGAGGTCCATGTGGGGAGACATGGGTGAGCAAGTTGGGGCTGACAAACTGATAGCAACACCTGAGTCCTGTCCACTGCAGAGCTCCTGCCACACTTTGGATATGGCTGTCGTAGAACAGAATATTTCGTGATGGAAAGGTTTATAGCACATCTAGTCCAACAACCCTACAAAAAGCAGGGACATCTTCAACTACACCACGTTGCACAGAACCACATCCAGTCTGACTTTGGATGTTTCCAGGGATGGGCATCTGCCACATCTCTGGACAACCTGTTCCAGTGTTTTACCACCTGCTTTCTAAAGAAAAGGTCTTTCTTAGATCTTCTCTAATATGCCTTCTTTCAGTTTAAAGCATTCTCCCTTGGCCTGCCACTACATGCCCTTGTAAAAAGTCCCTGTCCAGAACTCATGTACCCCTTAGGTATTGGAAGGCTGCTATAGGGCGCCTCCAGAGCCTTCCCTTCTCCATACGGAACAGCTCCATCTCTCTGAGCTTATCTTCATAGGAGAGATGCTCCAGCCCTGTGATCAACTTAGTGGCTCAATGTTCTGGTTTCAGCTGGGGTAGAGTTAATTTTCTTCGGAGTGGCTAGTACAGCTTGGTTGCTGACAGGGGATAAACCATGACAGTCCTTCTCTGGGCTCGCTCCAACAGGTCCATGTCCTTCTTATGTTTGGGGTCCCAAGAGGTGGATGCAGTACTTCAGGCAGGCTCTCACCAGAGCGGAGTAGACACCACTCCCTCAACCTGTTAGTTACTCTTCTTTTCATAGAATCATAGAATCATGAAGGGTGGAAAAGACATCCAAGATCATCAAGCCCTACCTTCGACCAAATACCACTGTGCCCACCAAACCACACCACAAAGGTTTGTGCAAATGATGCAGCCCAGGATACTGCCACTGTGACAGTAGCAGCAGGGCGGGAGAGGAGGTGAAATTCAGTAGCGGAGGTGCAGGCTGGAGTGAGGCAGCCTTCCTGGGGGCCAGGCAGCCCGCCCTTTGAAGTCATGGAACAGTTTCCAAGTGCCATTTGTGCCCCTGGCTTGGTTTGCATACACACGGCATTACCTCACCCAACAAAGCCGCGTCAGCCAGGGCCGCACAATGGTGGGGGCTGGCTGTGCCCCATGGGGGGCTCCCAGTTGCCCTGGGAACGCCGCATTCCAGCATCAGCTGCTAATGTGCAAAGCGTGCTGCTGGGGGCTGGCCTGGGCAGAGCATGGGAACATTCTTGCATACTTTATGAGACAGAAACAAACCGACTTTCAACAGAACAACAGCCAGGCATAATCCCCCCCACCCCTCGCCCCACCGCCTTCACCCATCCCTCTGAAACCAAAGCTCTCTGGACCTTTGTGTGAGAGCTAGGAGGTTCATTTCCAGGGTATTTTGCCAATATAATGAACCAAGCATACGTTCTGATCCAGGAGTGAATTTTCCACGTCTTGGGAGAAGAATGGCCTTAGTGTTGAATGCCTATAGGGTAATTCCTACAGTCTTTTAGACCAGGGCACCCAGGCATCCTTGGCCAGGCCCTCCTGTGGAAGGTTAACACCTGGGACAGCTGGGACACTGACTGACCATGATCAGCCATCTGCCTTTCTCAAGCCTCCTTTTTATTTTTCCTGCAGATTACTGCCTGCAATAAGAGCACCAAAACATGGCTCGGCTGCCCCCAGAGCCCCTATCCACAGTAAAGCAGTGGATATTTACCACAACGTAGTAGCTCTGGATATCACCACAAGGCTTTTGTGGGGAAAAAAAAAAAAAAGAGTGAGACCAGTGAAGGCAAAATGGTACTGAGGACAATTTTCTACTTCAGGATTCACGAAGTGACAGTGCATCAGTATGGGACTGCATGGAGTTCTCACCTTAGCCCCCCTTATGGGCAGAGCTGGATTCAGGAAAGGCAAACCTGACTCATCTTTGTTTAAGAAGAAGCTAAACAGTAACTTTATTAAGTAAGTAATTCAAGGCACAGCCTCTGTGTCTCTATAGCACATTGGTGTAACAGAAGGAACAGTGATGCGAAGATCCTCCTAGCAGGATGCATTAGTGAGCCCAGTTTTTACACTGTTCATGGACCTCTAATTTTCCAAGGTGTCCATGTGCAGCAGTTACTTGTGGATTTTTTTCTTCTACACGAAGAAAAACTTGCAACATCCCCTGTGTAAGGCAAGCTGCAGTTGCACAAGGCAGCTCTCATCCTTTTGCACTGAAATATCCAAATCCCCTCTATGGCTGGTTCAAAAAGCACCTTTAGGAGAAGTGATAGGCAGGGTTTGTGTAGCTGGTTTGCAGCTGATGGCTGTTGGGGATGCAGGTTCAGTCTACTGCTGACAATGGTTCTCAGATCCTGCAACTCAGTGCCCACTGATGTCACTACTGGAAATAAATTTGGTGACAGGCCTTTGCTTGGTGGTAATCCAGTAAATAGTGTCTGTTCCTAAACCAGGATTTTAAGAGACAGCTAATGCTGCAGCACCACATGGAAAGCTGTTTAAAGGAACATCAGTTTCAAATCTCTCTGTCTCATCTGTGCTGTGCTGGTGCTAATAGCTGCATGCTGTACACAAGGATCTTTTAACTAAAGATTTGAGAGAAGGTTTGCTTTTGTCTTCCCAGTTTGTTTACTTTGTAAACATGATGTTATGCACTGTCAGTTTAGCTATTTCCTCCCCCTGCAGTCTTCTTCTGAGATTCTTTATATCTTATTTTCACACAGCATCTGAGGAGAGAAATTGCTGTGCCGTACGTCTGTAAAACTGCTACACTTAATAAGTAGGCTGGATAGTAGATAAAATGCTTACTTCTACTTCGCCCTTTTTTTTTAAAAGAACTTTTTTTGGCATGAGGATGCAGCATTTTTGACCTAATCAGAGCGCCAAAGCTGTATTTACAACATCATCAAGCTATGGCCTGGATTCTTCTTGGGGCCTCAGAGAATCTGGGGACACATCTGTAGCAAATCCCTTAAATCTGTAGTTCAGTGCTTTCAAACCATGTTGGTCATGACTGAATACTACTATTGTTCCTTGCCTTCTGACACATCTCTTCATCCAGTTGATCCTCAGCTGAGTGGTTGCACATCCTTGCAGGCTGCCCTCCCCATGATGGAAAGATTTGTGAGCAGTGAGAGGCCAAGCCTGGCTGTGTGCAGCAGTACACAGATGTCCTACAACAAATCTGGAAGCAGCCCAGCCGTATTTACACTGCACTGAATTTGAGTTAACAGTTTCAGATGTCCCCCTATCGTGTTCCCCACTGTGTCTGATTCTGTTCCCACGGGTGAAGGCAGACACAAAGAGTATCTTGCAGTGTTCACGGTACTCCCCAAAGCAAAAGGACAAATAGCATGGAAGGGGAGCCAGTCCTCCAGATTGTCTGCCCCCAGTCACCTTCACCCTCAAGACTTTATCCTGTTCAAAGTGCAGGCAGAGACCAAAGTGTCCATCTGCCAGTCCCACACCGTGTCGTCACAGGGATGTCTCCACACCACAATCAGCAAAAATGTGGTGTCTTTCAAAGAACCAGCATATATTTGTGTTAAGAGAAAGGAATGCCTGAAGACATCTGCCCAAGTGTTACCATCAGGCACAACCTAATCCTAGGCCAAACGAGAGGCAACCATACTGAAGAGCACATTTTCTACACAAAGTACCCTTCCAATGAGCAATCTTCCCCAGTGACTGGGAAAACACACCGAGGTTCTCAGCTCGAAGTCCTTCTGCTCACCATGGCCTTTTTGCCTGTGCACTGCTGCAAAAACAGCTGCTACTGCTCAGACCTGATCCAACTATGCAGCCCACCTTAGAGTGGGAGCTGCTGGCTGCTGCAGCCATGTCATTTCTGATGTCCAGCTTTGACTGCAGTGCTGCAGGGAGTAGGGACAGCCTGGAGAAAGCCCATCAAAATTTAGAAACAAAATTTAATGCAAAATTTAGAAGCTGCTTTGCTTAACTGTATGCGTAAATGTCACAGCATTTCTCTGCATAGAGAGATTGGGCTGGGCCATAGCTGAGCTGTTTGCTTTATGGCCAAGTTATTACTAAGGGATTCGGCACTGGGCTGAAGGGCTGAGTAAAGGAGGCAATCCCACCAGTTCTGGGATAAGCACTACTCCATTGGTGAGGGTAAATGCACTGCTGCTGAGAACATTGCACAAGCACATCCCCTCTTGGCAAATAAAAGTCCATCTTTATCGCACTCTCTGGAATTTTGTAGTATTTAAATATCCAGTTCATGTAGCAGGGTCTCTGATATTCCTGAGCTGCTGACTAAAGTAAATCCAAAACAGATTTTGTTTGGCTTTCCCATGGCTCAGTAGTCCCCAAAAGGTGTTTTTATTATTTTAAGTATTAGGCATGTGCATGGGAAAGAATTTTGTTAGTTTAGCTCGACCACTCCCTAGGAGTTTTCTTGTCTCTCTCAGCGTCTCCTTACCCTCAGGCTGCTCATATCTTTCAACAGATCTCACTACTGGACTCAGCTGCTCCTGTTCCCTGCCTTTCCATGCAGATCCCAGCAGGGCTGGGCACCCACTACCCTCACCAGACAGGGGGAACCCGTGGCTTTTCACAAGGAAGGGGTCACTCTTTTCAAGGGCAGGGGCTGTAAGGGTGAAACTCACAGTCTAGTGTTAAAGCCAGTACAAGGCTGTACGCTGCCTGGATCCCAAACAGGTTTCAGACTCTTTCTCAACCAGCATGTAATTAATATATAAGATTTGTGCCGGCCTTCTGCATATTAGTGAAATCCATTGCTTGCCCTTTATTCCAATCCACTGCTTCTTGCTTGTTCTGTTTCTTGTCTGAATAACAACAGTGCAGTGTAGTGCTTTTCTCTGGCTGAGCAGCAAGGAGACAATGCTGCATTGTACACCATGTGAAATTTTTTCCCCAATTTCTGAACACAGTGGTAAGTGAGCCACAATGAAAGAGGCAGGCAGATAAATTCAAATGGGAAATAAAGAGCATGCTCGAACATTCAAGTACCTTCAGGTAAAGCTATCAAATATTTCTGGAGCAGAAGGACCAAAATTGTTCAGGAGTGTCTTGAAGTTAGCAGGAGTTCAATATACTGAAACCGTTTGTGAAAAATGTAAGAAGAGATGCCATAGGCAAACAGAGTATTGCAAACCATTTCCTTCCCATTTGTATTTAATACTGTTTGTATTACTTGAATGTTACACTTCAGTTCTGAAGAAAGCATCATGGGCTCCAATAGCTTGTCAGTCATCACACAAGAAGCCACAAGCTGCCCTCAGTCCCAAACTGTCCTTTGTTGGAGCTGGCTGGGTTCACAACACGGGTACAGAGATGAAGCTGCCCTCTTTTGTTGAGGGTGTCCAGGTGCTCTTTGCTCACCAGATTCCTGCTGTTACTTTGTCTTTTGTTAGCTGGAAGCCCATGGTCTCACAAGGCTGAGCTGATCAGCCCGGGCGGAACAAAGACTAAATATGGATGAAGTGATAAGATGCAAGAGAAGGTAGAAAAGAGGTGGATCTGTGGAAAAACTGGTCCTCTGATGTCACCAGGGCAGTGTGCACAAGATTATCTGCAAAAGGTGAAAGAGGCAAAGGAAGAAAATGCCGAGTGTGTGATGTTACTGGCAAAACAGGCTCAACTCAGGGAATTTTTACTTGCTTCAGTTTATTGCCAATGAACAGAAGCTTCGAATCACTGATTTGGGTATTGAGAAAAAGAAACCATGAACAATTAAGCCAACACTTGGGTAAACAGCTTTCTTGACTCTTCTTCCCCAGGCACTATTCAGCAAAACACCTTTCCTCCCTCCTCCCTAGTCTCACCTCCCCCTGTTTTTGATGTGGGTTACACTGAATAATCCCACAGGTTGGGGCCATATACACAATAGGTTTAGTCTGCTGTCTTTCCACACTCCTTACTGGTATTCCTTTGGCCATCTGTCATTCTTACTGTTTTTTCTCTGTCCTTCATGCTTCTCACAGTTTTGCCTGTTGGCCACAGTCCCTCAGAGCTGTCCTTTCCCTAGTGTTGATCACCCATTGCCACAGCCCCACAGGGTTGTCCCTGCCCACTCTGGGTTGCTTACAAGCCACAGGCTGCCTCCTTTTAACATGGAGCTCTTCCTTCCAAGAGTGTGTCCCCAGCTCCATGTCTCCACAGTTATCTCTGTCTTCATTTGTCTCCTTAAAAGCATTATCTGTGTGTCTCCTGCTTGCAATGGATGCCAGTCTTCCTGAGATATGTCTGAGCTGGGATGCTCTGGGACCCTCTGCCTGCCTGGCTGCAGCTCTGCTGTGTGGTGGTCGCACAGACTGGCTTCAGAAAAGGCTGGACCCAGCTGTGACTGGCACATGGGTCCCCACCACACAGGTCCCTACCACAGCCCCCGCTGCTGAAATCCAGCCATGCTTGGGGAAACATATCTTAAGTGAAACTGAGAGATAAAGAAACTCATTTTTTCCAGGGAATGGCCAGACAGTGGAAAAGGAATGCAGCACACAAGGAAGGCATGTGAAGAGTGAAGGTATAGCTGAAATTCATCTCTCCTTGTACAGATAAGCATTTACTTCTCCTTCTATGATAAAGAATACTCAGTAAAATGGTCAAGCAGCACTTTGAAAAGGTTACTCCAGAATTTCTACTGTAGAATAGAAAGCTTATGTGGTATTTGGGAACAATAAAGAGCAGGAAAGAGATTTCCTCCTCCCAGTGATGGACCCTCTTTCTCTTGCCAATTTTTATTTTCAGTGAATTTGCTATACTGATTCAAACACCAAGGACTGCAAATGATTCTACTGTCATAATTATTCTACTATCATATCCCGTTTATGTTTACCTCCTCCAAGGGACGAAAAGGCAAAGAACACCTTGGCCCTGCTGCAGGAATTCCAGGCATCCCTTCCCCAATAGCCATCTTTTGTGAAGAGATTGCCAAGGGTTCTCACGGCCCTGAGGAGAAGGAGAGTGGGGATCCATCACAGGCTTGTTTCAGACTATTAGTTCCTCACCTGAGTGAACAAGCTTGACCTGTCCTCTTAGCAAATGTCCTACATGAATGATAGATTTTGTGACTATTGCCAAAGTCCTTATTCTGCAGTCCAGAATTTCCCTCTAGGTCTGCAAGACCTGTAGGGTTTGTTGGCACAGGATGATTGCCCTCCTGGAGTAGAAACATCTGACCACATTCCTCAACATAGCTCTAGAAAGCAAATTTTGTTCTTACACATCCTCATCCATGCATGATAGGCCATCATCACCAAAGCCAGAATATTGACAATATAGTGGCTACAGCAATCCCAGCTGATGTGGTAGCAGGCTCTTGCAATAAGATTTGCAGTGATCTCTGTCCTGCTTCTGCCATTTCACTGCTGTCATACCAGTTTGTGATGAATTTTCTGTGCCAGCTTAAAAGCCTTTCCTACATCACAGAATTTCTTTTCCATTTTTTTAAAATGATTAATATAAGAAGTTGTCTATGATTGCCATAAAAATGACATAATGAGAGAAAACTCTTGTTACCTTGGCTGTAAATCATCCCAGCGATCCTGATGTAATCACCTACCTCTCAGACTTCCCTTCCAGGATTTGTGATACAATCATAGGGCCTGGACTTGCTCAATCCCCACCTGGTACAACCTAGCTGTGCCTGCTAGTGATTTGGTTGGTCCACCACTGGCATCAAACAGATTTATCCTTGCAATTTTGCTTTTTTTCTACCTCAGAGTTTTAATCTGTCCCTCTTTATAGGGAGCCTTCTCTGCTTCTTCCTCCAGGTAGGAAAATATGTGATCAGGGACAAGATCTACTTGGCTTTTGTCCTCTAAAAGTTAAGCAGTTGGTCTGTGATACTTGTCTGTCTTTTTAATCAATGAAGACAAAAACCTCCTCCAGAGGGCAACTGATCCAACTAGACATCCTTAAAACAGATGTCTAGCAAATATGGGAAGAACTGTCCTTCTGAGGTGCTTTTAGTATTTTTGAAAACTTTATCCAGTTGCGTTTTTAAATTATTATGAAGTTTTAAAAGCCAGCGTCACTCAGTTGCTTTTTAAAGATTTTTGTATAAAGTTTAGATTCTGCAGAGGTGGAATAAAACTTTTCTTTTTATAGCCACAAACCTCAAAACCAGCAAGGTGGGTATTTTGTGCTGCTTCGTTGTGATTCATACTTTATCAGTGAAGCTGAAGAGAGTCACAATGGGTTTTAGCTGTGCTGGAGAGAATATCTATTTGCTGAACCCAGACTACAGTCTGCATATTATTTATGTATTCACATACTTAAGTAGAGTTTATAAGTTTAAACTTTTAAAATAGAGTTTAAAATAAATAAGAGAAATATTTCTTTAATTCATAAGTAAGCTCTAATGAATTAAAGAAATACCTGTGGTTTGACCACTGGGAATGTGGCAAATATCTGTAAACAACACTCCTGTCCCAAACGCTCTCTGCATTCAACACAGAAGTCAACCCCTTCTTGCCTCACAACAAAAGGTAAGTCTTAAGCTATGGATCCTATTTAATGGAGAAGTTTCACGGTTTTCTGTTCCCCTTCTTTTGTTTGTTCTTCAAAGCCTAAGACAAAAGCCTCCAGTGCACTTGCCTGCTGTGCACAGCCCCGGTACCTGTTTGGTGAGGTCAGGGCTACGTGCAGTTGGTCGGGAGCAGCGCTCCTGGCACGGATACCCTGCCAGCAGGAAACAGATACATCCCAAGTGAGCTGGGTGTGAGAGCCTCTGGCACAACTGTGGGATATCCCCTGGGTGAAATCCTGCCTTGCTCAGCCTGTGGAAAATCTCGCTGATGGTGGACAGGCCAATGAAGACTCGAGGGCTATAGTTTTTCTTGCAAATTAGAGCTGCTCAGAGCTGTTTTCTGCCCTGGAACTGGCACAGTCTGGAGATACTCAACTGCTCAACTTCATGCATGCTGGGTTCAGAATTTGCCTGGGAGAGTGCTCATAGGCTCACCGTGCAGGCAGCTGAGCTGAAGCTCTGCACCAGTGTTGATGTAGCACAACTGAAGCTGAAATTTCATAACAAAGCAGACAAAACAATGTGTAATAAAAAGATCCCAAGAACTTTCCAATTTTCCTTGGAGATGATCAAATTATAGAGAAGAAGACTAATTTGTGATACTGAAACTTTGGTTCCCTTTCCCTAGAATTGAACTCTTGTGATGCTTCCAACGAGCCTTCCCAGACCTACACGGTGTATTGAAGCACACAATTTTCAATCCTCTGGCTTTTTAAATCTAAACCCTTTGAGCCTCACTGAATTTATATATTTGTTAAAATGACAATTATTTGGATTGGGGTTATCTCAGCTCCATGTCATCTGAGAGATGTGAAAGCTCCTGTTAGCCACATTGTGATAACTTTTCAGATACCAAACAGTATAAAAATAATGAGGCTGTGGTCAGAACAGTTTCTGAGCCAGTTAGGTTCCAGGACTGGTGCACCACATGCTGTGAATCCAGTATTCAAGGTGGTGCAGATGCTCAGTTGGAGCAAGAGGAGGATGAGAGCAGAATCTGAATGTGCTTGTCAACAGGAGCCAAATGAGGTGTGAAACTTGGCTTTGAGTTTTAACTGTGCTGTTATATCCAGGGATGTCTGAGGTCCATGGCCAGGCAGAGCAGGACTGAGGGGAACTGGTGACCAGTCCTGCTGCAGGGACTATCAGGCACTGACATGGGGTCCTGTCCCAGGGGCAGAGTGGGAAGTGCTGAGGAGGCTGAAATGAGATCTGACTGGGACAGGTACAACTGGTAGTGCTACAGCTCTACATCCCTGAAACCAGCACCCCCTCAGTCCCTCCTGACAGATGGTGAAGAAAAAACTGAAAAGCCATTGCAATGGTCATTGCAGGGGCTTACAGCAGTCCCTCAGCATACACAGTTCTCCCATTTGTAAATATACAGGGTGTATGCTGTGTACAGGTGTAAATGAATTCTCCATATATTTCTATTCCCTATAAATTCCCTCCTTGGTTACACATGGCCTCTTCTCAAATGCAGCTGCAGGACATAACTGAAAACATTAAGTTTAAAGATGTTAAATAATGATATTAAAATATATATCTTAAAAATATTATGTTTAAAGATGTTATGAAAATGACGCAATTTAGAAGCAAGAGATAGGGCTCTTAAATTTTTGGCTGCTGTGGTAACTATGTTACCAAATCTGTCTGGGAGTCTTACATGTGTAAGATATGTTCGCTCACAGACTTCAGCTATAGTCCTAGGAGTTCAGAAAGATGTGCAAGAAGTCTGAGCAAGAAGCTCAGACCTGAATTTTGTCAAAACTGTGGTCTTCTTTTTTTTTTTTTCCCCTCTTTTTTCACAGTACAGATAAAGATACAAATATTTTTCCAGTGCCTTCACTGAAGGCTTTTCTGTTCCACTCCTCTCCACAGATGTCTGGGAATTGTGCCTGGCACAGGGCTGATGCATTTCATGCTGAACAACACTCTCTTGGGCTGCAGTGGAAGAGAAGGAGAGAAATTAAGTAGCTTCTGTGGAATGGAAGGGCATTGCTGGCAGCTGGTGAGATCCGTGAGAGCAAGGGCTGGGCTTTGTAAATCTGTGAGTCAGACAGTCACCCCAATGTGAGTGTGTGGCCCCACACATGTGCCTGTGTACTCTGTCAAGGAGGAGGATGTACAGACTCAGAATTCCACCCTGTTTTTGGTGCCATTCCAGTTTCTCACACAGGTCTCATCTATCTTCACTCCTGCAGATGTTTACACAGGACAGACACAAATGCTTTCTCTCCAAAGACTCAAAGAGAGAAGTAGGGGAGCTGAAGACCCCATCTTGCCCCCCAAGTCTGTTCCCAGGCCTGGTGTAGGAGTCAACAGCCTCATGCTCTGGTGGCACTTCACTGAGGTGACAGCCTCCCATGCACTCCTGGTAAATCCAGTCATAATACCAGTACTTTAAAGCACTAACACACACCAAATTTGGTCAGAAATTCTTTGGTAAAAATCAGAGAAAGTGCAGATTTGTTGATACAGCCATACCTGCGTAGGAGCTCTTGACCAGAACAGTTGTGTCTGTCAGGGGACACTGTTCCTCACACCTCTGGCAGATGTATCATTGCCAAGCAGAAGCCTGTGCTGTAGACCTGGCCTCACTCTATCATTCATGTCTATGCTCTGGGAACACAGGTATTTTTCACACAAAATAAGAAAGCAGAGGAGGAGGCTGAAACAATGGCCAGTTGTTTTCCACTCAGGACAGTATTGTTCAGTGGGTTTATCTTATTAGTATTTTTATCACATCACCTCTCAAATGTACCTGTACTACCTGCAATATCTCAGGAAAAAAAGAGAAGAGGCAAACTCAAAAAAAAGGAAGATTTGGAGTCACTTAACCCATTAATCTGTGGGACTGGACAGCCCAGCTCTGGCTCCAGCAACCTTGTTCACAACAAACCTCCCAGCTTTGAATGAGCACTGGGCAGATGAGTTGTGCTCCACTGCTGGAGTTGGGAGAGTGTCCTGAAGCTGTGCTCCAGCCTAGGCAATGACCATTGCACAGCTGAGGTCCATGAGGATGAGCATTGGAGCAAACATGCCTCTCAGTGGCACTCTGAACACTGTTCCATGTTGAAATAGCTGGTGGACAGGCAAGAGGAGACAGAAATCGCAGGAATCCCAACTACTCTGCATTGCCTTTGCTGTTTGTGCTGTACCTGATATCCCTTTCAGTTACTGGAGATAGAGTAAAGGAAGAAGATAATAAGGAATAAAGAAGTGTAATAAAATGCCAGACAGTGTGCCAGGCACAGCACTGAAAGAGAACAAGGAAAGCATAGCTGTCTTGGGTACAATAAATCTTATCTTTAAATACTTTAAGCAGCTTTCTCACAATGACGGATCCCTTGGAGAGACTTAAACTGAAAGTGTTAGTTAGGGAACTACAGTCTTGATTTGAAATCAGCTCTTAAAAGTAGAACTAAAGCCCTGTCTGTATTAAAACGCAAACTGAACCTGGCTAGGCGATAATATATGTCTCTAGGGTGACTTTGTAGCCATATATTTCCAACAATACTAAAGGCAGCAGGAAGTTAGAATGAAGGAAGTTAGAGTGATGGTGTTGGCGTGCTGGCAACGCATAGTGTTACAAGCAGTCTGAGACCAACACTTTTCAGCCTTTGAGAGCAAAACATATGCATATACTTGAAGACGAAAAAAATACAGAAAGGAGACATTTAATCTCAGACTTCCCCAAGATGAATTCTGATAGAGAATACATTCTCTAGCTTGCATGTAAACACTCATAATGCTCAAGTCCTGTCTGTGTCTGATAATACATTGTGACCTTTCCTATTCCTGTAGCAAACTTTAAGAAAAACAACGGAAAAGATTAGACAGGAGAGCCAGCACACTGCTGTGCCAGGAGAAACAATCCACTGCAATCATAGAGCCTGCAGTCCCCTCTGTGATATCTGGGCTGGGTCTGACCATGGGAGCCCAAATTCATCACTCCTATGAGCACAAGTGATGGCCCCTGTTGAGGCTGGCCCTAGCTTCAGCTGCCTGCTCTTCACTGTGGAGCATCCCTCCCTCCAGGGCAGTGGCAAGACAGATGCTGTGCTTTCTCCTCAGCTAGCCTTGCTCACTCTCTGTCAATAATGATTGACCGAACTTTGAGTGCTGAATGGGGCAGTTCAGCAGAGGACAGGCTACCTGTTCTGCCAGCTCTCCTTCTGTGGGAATGCTGATTGATAAGAGACTGGGACAAACTCCAGGACTTTGTATCATCGTATCCAATCACAGCTTCCTGAAGCAGAGGTCAAACTCTGATCAAACCACTGTGAACGGCATTAATCTTTACATTTGATCACAGTAGTGGGGCAGGGAAACAACTACAGGTGGTTACATTCTTGATCTATAGAAACTTTATCTGACAATGACTGCAAATCTGAGTGGTAATTCCCACTGCAGGTAATGCATTTTTTACCATAAGCGTCATCTGAGATAAGGGTAAGGCTCAAGAGGTGTGACTTCTGAATGTTTCAAAATACTTTCCTTCTCAAAATACACTAAAAAAAATACGTGGGGCTCTGGAGGAGGTATTGCCACAATGTGGACAACTTGTGGGCAACTTTTCCAGAACTCCTCCCCTCACACCTGTGTAGGCATTACCAGTAATCTGAAGAACAGTTCTATTCTCAACAAGGGCACATCATGACAGACAAGGGGGAATGGTTTTAATTAAAAGAAAGCAGGTTTAGAGTATTTATACAGGAAAAATTCTTTGCTGTGAGGTTGGTGAGGTATTGGAACAGGTTGCCGAGAAAAGTTGTAGATGCCCCATCCGTGGAAGTGTTCAAGGCCAAGTTGGATGGAGCTCTGACCAACCTGGTCTAATGAAAGCTGTCCTTGCCCAGGGCAGGTTAGTTGGGAACTAGATGATCTTCAAGGTCCCTTCCAACCCAGGCAATTCTGTGATTTGATGATCTGTGTGGAAATTCTCCCTATCAAATGTAGAGTGTCCAGAATTTAATCAACTGCAGCAACACATGTTTTGAGGCACAGAACACCTGCTGAAGCAATATTTGTACTCATGTCCCTGATTCACCTATCTGATCATTTTTGTACAACCTCTCAACATATGCGTGCAGCTACTGTGTGAGCACATTCAGCAAATGACATGTCTGGCTTGGTAAAAAATGAGGCAGCTCTTTTCTATATCTGAGTGTAGTTATATTTTGCTAATGTTTTTTATGTCTCAAGAAGAAGATCTATGATTCAGTGTGGAGTAAGGTTGACCAGGAACATTAAAAAATTACCTCCCACCCCCATGGCTGAAGCTGAATGACTGAAAGTGGGTATGTTGAAAGAGGAATTTTGAGGGAGACAAAGAGAGTTGTTACTGACCTCCAGAATTCAAGCTAATGCTCTTCATTTTGTTGCAATGGCAAAATCTCTATTGTGTGCCTTCCAGAACCATGTGGCTACTGCCCAGAGGGCTCTAATCATGGGTTCCAGCTATTGGTGTTAAAAGTAACTCACCTGGAACTGAAACCAGCAGATTTGTTCAAAGATTGCATCTTTACACACAGAATGGTGTGAGGTATTTTTCCCAAAGATGGCTGTAACTCAAAGTTTGAAATAAGGGCAAATTGGAAAATGTGCAAGGGCAGCTTGATTCAAGTTTTTTGCCCTTTCTTAGGCAAGATGAGTTGGTTCAGAAGCAGACTTCATTATTATCATGAGTTGGCAGCCAAATATGCTAGAGGTATACTTATTTGTTAAATAAATACAGGGAGTATGCTTCACTGATTCACCACACCCACATGAAGCTCTGAATAATTACAGGCTTGTTGCCAGACAAGCTAGGGTTGTTGGTCTTTTGGTTTTTTTGTTGGTTTTTTTTTTTTTGCAAACAGAGGTCTTATTCATAAGTCATAAATAACTGGCTTTGATAGAGTTGATAATTTCTGACAGAAATGCTAAATGATTGTTCTAAGTGCCCTTCTACTACCAAAAGGGGAGATGTATTTAGTTATTGCTAGTAGTCATTCCTTGGTAAACCTCAAAAGATAAGTCTTCTGCCAGGTTTAAACCTGACTGAGATAGCAAAGCATTATGTAGAGTAGGGGTGCTCTCTCCAAACACCACTGCATGTTAAGAAAACTTAGTTATTTTAAAATTACTATTAACTTATACATGCTTCAATGTGTCTAGCTGCTGTCTCAGAAATACCTCTGCAGCTTTCCAGTTGGCATCTTTTACCACATTTACACAAAAACTAAAAGAGTGGGAGGGATTACTTGCTCTGGATGTCATTTCCTGGTTCATGTTCTTAGCCATATCTTAAGCTGTCTGTAATGAGTGGTCAGCAGTGAGAGCCTCAGCTACTGGCAGAGCTCCAAGCATCACGGGGCCATGCTGCTACGCTACTTACAACATAGCTAGAGGCCAAGAACCTGGTTAAAGGGTATTGTATACATCCAGTTGGCACCTTCAGCTTGCTTACCTCCTACTTCCAAATCTGCAGGAATGAGGCCTTGTGGCAAGAAAGGGAGAAGGACGATGTTGTACACTGCTTGGAAGGATACATGGTGGGCATCCACTGCTGATAAGGCACCCTCTGTGCTGTGGGAGTGCAACTGAGAACTGCAGCCATATCCACCCAGCTCTGTTGTCTCATGCTCTTTTTTTGCCTTTCATTGCTGTAGTTTAGAATTCAGCCAAATAACAAAGATTCAGCAATTCTCTATCAGTGCCATGTGGTCTGTGCATGTCTGCCCACGTATTGGTACTGCTGGTGAGAATAGCTAAGGCTGACAGGCCTTGACTAGAAAAGTAGCTGATAGGCAGAGTGGGACAGAGCATTGCTCTCTCAGATTTTCTCCCTGTGATAATTGCCTCTGTGAGAACCAAAGGTAATTTACTGTCTCTTAATCCTTTTTCCTCTTCCATACCTCTTTTGCTTGTTCCCCTATTAATGCATTTTGATAATAAAGGCACATAAAGCATGTCAAAACTTTCCAAAGCATTAACACACTTCCTGCACAAATTGTCACTTTTCCCTACAATACTTCTAAGGATGGATGCACTGTGCAGTGAGTCTGAGCCCCATAAACGTGCACTTCTGCCTCCACATCTGGATTCTCACTCTGGTCTCTCTAATATTTCATTATGGTAAATAATGATAAATAAAAAGCTGTCACTGCTGTACAACGATTATTGTTTCAATCACCCTTTATCTCTGGTTGATTTATATTTCTAAATGTTGGGCCAAGGAATAATAGCTGCAACAATATGTGAGGAACAATGGCATCCAGTGTCTTACAGAGAGAGGCCGGACCACGGTCAAGAGACTTGGAGGTAAGCCACTCATTAGATTAGAGTTGCAAAGTCTACAGTAGGTTGAATGGGAGAGGTGGAGGGGAAGCTGTGAAGAAATCTTTTTCAAAACCTTTAATGCTTGGCATTTTTGTGGCTTTCCTGCTCCAGGAGCTGATATTGCTAATCTCTTTCTAAACGGTGTTTGAACACCGCTGTCCTCGGGGGTCCACCCATCTTCCAGCTCCACCTCCTTGTTCCCTGCTCCTTTGTTTCTGCATCCTGGTCTAAATCCTTATGGGATCGATAAGGAAAAGAACTGCCTTGGCATGGCACACTGCAGCACCAGAATGCTTGCTGAAGTTGATTAACACTGGTCAAAGAATGTTTTAGACTGACTACTTGCCAGGCTCTGGAAGTAAGCCTGGCAAGTAAGTTCCCCTTTCCTTCCAGGGAGGCTTTAGAGAGAGACATTGAAGGAGAGTGAAAAACACAGTGCTTGTCATAGCAAAGCTAAAAATACTCCCACATTAGCGAGGGCCCTTCATTTTGGAGCAATAACTGGGGAAGAATGATCATAACCCATGGTGATATCTAGCTGTTGGAGATTAGACATTTGCAGGCTGATAAACTATTCTGCTGCTGAAAGTGATCTTTTCTCCAAAGAGACAGAGTTTCCTCCTTTCATGTGGACTATCACATCTTTGCTCAAGTTAGTGGAGCTGATCCCTGCTGAAGGTGTGGTTTAGAGGCTGTAGTCTGATTCTTTCCTGTTGCTTTTTATTCACCAGTAGAAAATGAATCCTCAGTAGGATACAAACACTGTGCCAATACAAATTAGGCTGAAATTTCAACAGGATGTGATGTTCCCACTCTCTTTCTTGTTATCTGTTCTATTGCAAACTCTACTTACATCTGAGAGATTATTAACCAAATATTGTCCACCCTCAGCAGAGAATTATCACAAATAAATAGATTACTATTTTATTATCATTTTTCTGCTCCTACAAGCTTTGTTTACTAAGTGGAAATATGCTAAGTATGTTAATATTAGCAAGATACAGAAGTGTGATGGAAATCAGACAAGTCAGATAATAAATATGTTTGTTTTATGATAGCCAGTGGGAGCATATTGTATAGGCAAAGAGTTCTCTTCAAAACAGCATATGGACATCTCCAGAGATTTACTGAAGGAGTGTCCAGATGCTGGACCCCTCTTCTTAACTGTAAAGACTGTTAGAATTATACATTCATTATAGTTTCCTTTTATTTTATAGCCTCACTCAACAAAGTCATAAGATAGCAAATAACACAGTGTGCATTCAACTCTCTGGCAAACAAAATGGGGTAAAGTCAGTCAATAAAGGTAATTGTACCTGGACAATCTAGTCAAAAGCATCTGGTTAGCCAGTCATCAGGACTACTCCTGCTTCAGTCAACAGACTCAACCACTAGATATATCACACTTGGACATCTCTGAAGTTTAGTGTTAGTTTTAGCCCTTCAAACCAAAGCTGCAGACCTCTTTCAAATGAACAAAAGCAGGCTGGGTTGCATTGTCTGCAGCTATGTCCTCTGCAAGGATATGCACCCTCATTCAAAATGACAGTAACAACAGTGATGTTAGTAATAATTCTACCAACATATTGAAATAACCCCTAAGACAAAAGCTACTCTACTTAGATAAATATATAATGTATGTGGATTTATTTGCCAGGTCCATACATTTCTAAACTTTTAAAATAGTCCCCACTGGACATAAGCTACCATTTTTGTCTCACTAAGGCCTGTGTGAAATTGAGGGGCTGATGATGGGTAATAAGATTGTCAAGGATTATAATTATTGATAATGCTTCTGTGAGGGAGGCACTGGAACAGGTTGTAACACAGCGTGGATCCCCATCCTTGGAAGTGTTCAAGGCCGGGTTGGACTGGGCTTTGTGCAACCTGGAGTTGTGCAAGGTGTCCCTGCCCGTGGCAGAGAGGTTGGAACTAGAAGACATTATAAGGTCTCACCCAAATCATTCTGTGATTCTATGTTTCTCTGATTCTCTGATAATGAGTGTTTTGGAAAAGATAAGGCAAAAGAGATATATCTTCTTCAGGGGATGCCAATTTTTCAGCCAGAGGTTGGATAGGGAAGAGAAGGCAGTGTGTCTGCCTACTGAGGTCTCCCACAGGCTCCTTTGGGATGTTCTCTTCTGGGTCCTCTCTGAGACACCAGTGAGTGCTGCATAATCAGTCAGTCCCTACATAACAGTGCTTTATTACTAGTAAATTGCTGAAGCTGTTTCCTTCAGGCTTGGCTTCGATCACATAATTTGTTTAAGAGTTGAGAAGGAAGGATGACACGGAGAAGTAGAGCGGCACTAAACCAGAGATGTTATCAACAGCACCAGATAAAGTCATTGCCTGCTCTGGGAGGCAGCACAACTGCACAGTTTCATACCCAGGCTGGTCTGGGGATCTCCTCCTGCCTCCCTTGCCTTTGCAGGCAAATCCTGGCCCCCTTGCTTTCGGAGGTCTACCAAAGCACTCTGAAATGATCGAGCTGTGTGATAATGTAATGAGAGCTGCTGTCCTGGCTGTGACAGCTCTTGTGGCTGGGGACACAGGAGAGAAACACGGTCTGCTGGCATGCAGCCAGGCAGCTGGGGCTGCTACTAGTCTTGTCTTGAAGGCTAGAGGAGATTTTAAATAAATATGCTCTTCAGGAGGGCAAATGCCAAGGCTCAGATTTAATGGAAATATTAATCCCAAAGGGAAATATGCATCATGTGGGGCTCTCAAAATGAGGCACAGACTTCAGAAGATATTTCTTAATGACATTATTTATGTTTATTTTTCAGTGCTGTGGTAGCTCCCAGGAGCTATGAACCAAGTGCCTCTTAACCTTGAGACTCTATAAACACAGGCTGAAAGGGTGATCTTGTTCCGGAAAGCTTTCTCTCTTTGGCAAGCTGACATCTGAGCTGATGCTGTTTTACTTAAATTGATCTAGTAAAATATACAGTGAGTGCCTGTTTGTCCAGCTGGGTGCTTACCTGTCTCTCTCTCTCTCTCTCTCTCTGTGTCCTGTGCCTGGCCACATGTCTCTCACCTTTATGCACTGTGGCATTCCTTGTGTGGCTTCCTCACTTCCATTTTCAAGTGTGTGCTCCTAAGGCATCACAGTCATGCCTGATAGTCGCTTGGAATAGTGTAAATAATTTTTTAAAGGGAAGAAAATGCTTTTTTTTCGCAGTTTTCCTGACTTTGTTTTGTCTTTCTGATAGGGAGAATGATGGTCTTTGAAGGAAGGCATAAAACCTTACTCTGAGCCCTGCCTCAGCCCAGTCCCTGCCCTAACTTGAAATGGGGCAAAAATTAGTAGCTTATAAGAGCATCTTTTCAGACTGGATACATCTTGCTTTATATGATGGGCATCTGACAGCTTCTTGTCTTTCCACATTGTTTATCTCTCATTTTACCTGCTATACACAGTAAAAGGTATAAACATATAAGAGGAAAATTCTGCTTTGGTCAAAGTTACATTCAAGTGTAATTTAGTATTCCTCTGGGAAATAAAAAGTCACACAACCTTGATGAAATTAGGTTCCTCATCTGTATAAATTAGGTCCAAACTATTTTTTATGGTAGCTGGAAGCGCCACTGTCACTAATAGAAATATCTCATGAAGAAAAGGTATTTAATTTCTCTCAGTTTACTATGCATGATATTGCTGTAGCTTGGTTTGGCTTGTTAAAGTTAACCTGGAATTAGTAATTTAGATGTTAGGCTTTAGATTAGTGGTTTGAGACAGCTGTTCTGTGAGTGTCTGCACAGTGCTTGTGGCCCAGCTGATGATTTTGAAAGCAGAGCTGGGATGAAGTATTAAAAGCAGGAACTGTTTCAGACACTCTCAGCGAGCCAGACCCTCCTGGTGGTATGAGGGACCCCCAGCAGCAGGTCTGTGAGCACCACCGTGGTCCTGCCCATCCACCTCCAGCCATCCCTGCCCTCCCTCCTCAGCTTCTTTCTCTGCCCCTTAGTGGCTGAGCTCGGAAACCCGAACAGGATAAAAAATAACCCCACAAACAAAGCAAATAGTCAGCAGTCAGTTAAGATCCCTGAGCAGATGGCAACAGACGGTGTGGCCTCATGGTGAGGGAACAGCAAAAGAAAGCCAGTGACAGAGATAGGAATTACATCAGGGCAGATTTGGATCAGCCACAGGTGCTGTGGAACAGCACCCTTAGAGACCCAGGGCAGGGATGAGAAATATGGAGAAAAAAGACTGCACTGCACCCAGCATGAGCTGGAAATGTGAATTGTAGTTTAACTACATGTGAAAAGGGAATGCACCTGAGTGTTGGCCACACTCAGTAAAACTACTGATGGATTCAGCTCTTCACAAATCTCATGGGCTATTAAAAAAGGTGATTGGGAAGGAAATACAAGTAAAACATAAAGCACCATGAGAGGTATGGAAAAGGGAACAATTATGTACCTACTTATTACATTAGGAACTAAGAGGCACCCACTGAAATTATCAGGTAGTGAATTAAAAGGAAATGGAAGGACTATGAAGAACTCAACTGGTTGGAAAGGAGCTATGGAACTCAGATATCCAGGGCCCCAGAGAACTGTTCCCCACGGCAAGATACACTGGTCAAGCAAAAATTATAAGAAAAATCTTTATATATTGTAACATACTTTGGCTTGGAGAGGGCCTCAAAGGTCACCTGGTCCAAGCCCTGCTCAAAGCAGGACCAAATGTGATGCTAAGTTACATTTTTATGTGATAGAGTATAATCAAAACGTCCATGTTGTATTGATCTTTATGTGTATGGACTACTTTTGATCTCACCCTTCCTAACTTTTGGGTGCTTGAGTTGCTAACAATGCTCTTGCAGTGCACTGGAATATTTCCTGGCACTAGACTTGCAGAGGCAATTGAGTATTTTGCTGTGCAAGAGTTGCAACTTGTCCTAGCAATTATAAACCCCACCTGCAATTATTTTTAGGCATAAAAGGGCAAGCTGGCTTTAAAAAGCATGTCTTAAGAGCTGTATGAATCTAGCAAAATTGCAACACTGCCATGAAGAAATGTGCTGAGGCATGTGAGCCTTTGATAGATCCAGTCTGCTGACAGGCTGGATCTTGAGTGGCACCATCTTAGTAAACCAATTAAATAACGGGTGCTAGTTTCCTAAGGGTATGGCCCAAGGGAATTTTGAATTGTTCAGCTGAAAGTTGGAATTAGTGAGTCAAACTCTTCTCTGAATTAGTCTAATTAAATTGTGACCTCAGCTTTGTTACCCCAGATTTCCATTCAACGAATACAGGGCCTTATACTGCAAATGTACGATAGAAGACATCAAATTTCCATCCAGTTTTGAAATGAAACCTTTCTCATTTTCTCTAGGTACAATGTGTTTCCAGAATACGATAAGAAAAAACATTTGGTTTACACGTGAATAAAAAGGGAAAATTACGAAAGAGGATAATCTACATGAAGGAATGCTTAATGCAGGCATGAAGTTAAAAACTTAGAAAAGTTTGAAGCTATAGATTCATGAACAAAGAGAAAATTACATTCCGGTGTAAACTTAGAGCTCAGTCTCTGATCCAGATGCAGCTACTCAGGACAAGGTGCTTGTGAAAGGCTACACCCCACATGTCAGTGGTACTTACTGGAATAGTGGGTGACACCTTCATGGACACATGACAGGTAGCCTGCACTCCCCTGGGAGCTCCAGAACTCCAAAAGCTCCAGAGCACCTCTGTCTCTACTGTCTGTATATGCACTGTGACCCTGAGGTCTTTGCAAGGCAGTCTACTGCAGCACAAAAACAGGATAGCTTGGGGAAGGACTGCAACGAGCACATCCAAGTAGTGCAGAACAAATAAATGGGATCAAACTAAAGAAACCAGGAGGCAAAAGAGAGGTGAGTTGACAGAAATGGCCTCTGGAAAACAATACTTGCATATACTTTCTCTCAGTTGTCTGCTGCAGCCTTCAGGGGAATGATATCCCACAGAACACAGAAACCAAGAGGCCAGGAAGCAAATGGGTGGATGGGAGTAAAGAAGACCAAGAATGGAGTCTGCAGATCCTTGAGGATGTGGGAATTCCCCTGGCTAACAGTCCAGTGAGGCAACAACAAAGGCAGGCACCTCGGGTAAAGCACAGGTCAAGGGAGATGGCAAGGGACTGGGAACAATGGTGACAACAGGATCAGTAACCCAGCGGTGTCTGCTAACCAGAAATTTGGAAACAGTCCAGAATCTGCTGGTGGAGAAGAGCCACAAGCAAGGTAGATCAGTAACTAAAAGGGACAGCCACACTAGAAGGAGGAGGCCCTGCAGAAGGAGAGCAGCATGAAGATGAAACACAAAAACATGAAGTGGGTTTAATAGGCATCCCAGGGCTTTGAGGTGCATCCTTCTGCAGTGGGAGTTCATTGAAAGACATGTCCTCAGGAAGAGTTACGTATCAGGAAAATCCTGCCACAGTGAGTCAGGAAACTTTTAAGTAGTATGCAGAAAATAAGACTTGGAGAAAGTCCTTCAGAGGCTGGAGGAGGAGGAATTTGGATGCAGCAGCACAATGCTTGTTTCTGCACATCAGTTCACAGGCTTCAAGGATAAAATGTCTGCAGGGAGTCACAGAGCCACTCAGGTTTCGCTACCTGGAAAACTTTGCTAGTGATGGCCAGCATCCAGCAGGTCACACAGCTGAAGATGCTACTGAAGATGATGCTGGTTTTGGAGCTAGTGCTGATCTGATCAACGACATACTGGATTCCTGCCTTTGCCGCTAGCAGGGAAAAAGTTCCTTACCCGTCTAAATCATCCACCCATCACTTTGGGTCTTTTACCCCTGTGCCTGGGGAAAACAAACCAAAGAAACAAACAAAAATAACCAGACAGCGTTTGCTATCATTTTGCAGTGCGGTGCATTCGCTTTGACCCCAGCAGGGAAAGCACTGCCGCCGGGCTGCGGCTGCTCGGGAATGCCGGAGCGCGGCTGGGCGATGCTCCCGCTGCGCGGGAAGCGGCTGCGGGCGGGAGGAGCCGCAGCGCCACCTCCCGGCCGCGCCGCCCGCGGGCCCCGGCGCGCCCGGCTCCCGGGGCAGCTGCCAGAGCTAATTCTCTTCCCGGCAGCTGGTACAGGGCTGTGTTTGGGATTCGGTGTGAGAATAATGTTGATAAGACACTGATGTTTCTAGTTGTTTCGCGGAAGTGTTTACTCCAAGTGAAGGACTTCTCAATTTCCCCTGCTCTGCCAGCCAGCAGGTGCACAAGAAGCTGGTGGGGGGTGGGGAGAATGGCCAGGATAGCAAACATATTATTATTATTGTTACATTACATTTTGTTTCAATTATTAAACAATTCTTATCTCAATCCATGAGTTTTGGGTTTTGTTTTTTTTTTGGTTTTTTTTTTCTGATTCATATCCACACCGGGGGACAAGGTGGGGAGTGAATTAGCGGTTGTGTGCTACCTAGCTGCTCTCTGGGGCTAAACCATGGCATAATATCAGCAATCACATTTTTCCCCTTGAAATGCTGTTGCTGTTTTACTTTCACCAGCACACCTCTTAGGAGGAAATGTATTTTGATTTCTCTGCTAGAAATCACATAAATACCACGTGAATTTGGTTTGTTGGTTAAGAGGAGATGGAGTTTATGACAAATTTCTCCAAATCTACCTTTTGGTTGCTGAGTTTCATTCAGCTGTGGCAGTTTTCTGTTAAGCCTTGGTTTCAACAAAGTTGGTTTTCTGCCTTTCAGGTTCAATGAGATCCTACTAAGACAGAATAAGTTTATCAACCATAAGTTAGTAATTTCATAATACTAATGGTCCAGCGTGCTTCATGAATTATGTTAATATGCTGGAACTAGATTTTTTTTTTAATTCTGCTTTGAATAATTGCCACATTTCATTATTCATAGACATAGATGTCAGTTCACCTGGGAAAGAGCTTCAGGGCACTACCACATTCCCTGCTCAGACACATTAATTCCAGCCTTGCTTGTCACTATGACAGGCCTTGTGTTGTTACAGGTCTGATCTCCTCCAGCAGCAGGCAACTGTGACCATGTAATTGCTCTCCTTTGCCCATGTGGTCAGAGAAGTCTGGAAAACCAGTGGTTAGGGCGAATGCCCCAGAGAAAGCAATATTTCAAAGCCTGAGCAAACCAGTGAGCTGGGGAATTTATTTGCCCAGAGTTGTTAGTTTTGATTTATTTGCTTCTACTGAACTTACTGACCACCACCGAATGGTTTTTCATCAAATGGTTTCAACAGCGCTAGATAGTTGCTGAACAAAAGACATACACACCCCCTCCCAGCTGGTGTGAAAGTTATGTGGTTTAAGCCTCACCTTTGGGGCTGAGAACAGCTCTGCCTGCTGGTAGAAGGGCTCGCAGAGGAGGGGCAGGCTGCCAACACTTCCAGTACTATACATAAATCATAGGATCCCAATTGAGAATGCAGAATTAGTACTGTCCAAGAGTATCAAAGAAAGACCACAATTATACTGCAAAACAAAAAATCAGGCCTATCCCTAAGCTCTAGTTCTCCTTCCAGTTTCACTGCTGTCAAGCAATAACCCAGTGCACACTGAATGTTAAGCAGTTAATATTAGGTATTCTAAGATTAGGTATTCTAAGGCCAGAGGACACTGCATGTGTCACTCAGGAAAAGGCTCCTCACTGCATTCTGCAGGGGAGAGTGAACTGCCCTGCTAAGCAAGAATGAACCAAGAAAACTCTTTCTGCCAAGGAAAAACAAGGCTGGGATATGCCTTGGAGCACTGAAACAGAGGTGTCTGTTCCTCAGTCTGCATCTACTCATAGTCCATGATTCTCCCAGCCAAGGACTCGGCGCTGAATCCAGCGAAGACCACGGTGTGAACAGCACCGATCCTGGCACATGCCAGCATGACTGCCACTGACAAAGGGGACACAGACATATAGATGGCCACCCTGTCCCCTTTCTGGATCTCATATTTCTTCAGGGTGTTGGCAAGGCGGCAAGTCAGATCCTGAAGTTCCCTGTAACACAGAAGTAATGTTGTCAGGTGACTGCACAACCTGATTTACACGGGGTGAGCAAAGAAAAGATGAACTTGGGCAGAGTGAGGCTTCATGATCACCTCTGCGTCTCATCTCAGCAGTACAGGGCACCTTAAAGAAGGCTGGCCTGGGGCTGCTGGTAGCCAGGCTGCTCCTGCCATTGTGGAGAGGAGAAGAAAGGGCAGAGTTGCACCTGCTGCAGGAGGACAGGAGACCTGCCGGCGCTATCCAGAGCTGCCAGGCTGTAATGTGGCCACAGCAGCCAGCAAGCCAGGTGTTGTCATGCTGCCTTCAGAAATCAGGGTTCATTTCAGTCACTCCTGATGCCTTTTTTACCCATGAGGCTCAGCCAGAAGCCACTGGGAATACAAGTGGGATAAACACAATGAAATTGTTGTCCAAAGACTCGCTGCACGGTTTAAGTCGGGCAACAGCTGGAAGTGCTCCACAACTAGGAGCTTCTCTTTAAATTGCAAGGGTAAGCAACACATTTGCAAGCACAAGGAAAGAAAGGAGAAGTCTGGAGGCACTTGTATGAGGGGCAGATTTTACAAGATTCTCATCATGTTGGGCATGTTGGACTGCTGAATCACCTGCAGCCTAATAGCCTTGCAGAACACAGGTACTGGTGCCAGTCTTGCACAGAGAAACTCAGGAACACCAAGAACAGGAACAAAGTCTCTTTTCATGGGACTCTGCTATGACATGGTGGCAATAGCAAAAGCGTTCCTCAAAGAAATGAAAAAGCATTTTGTGGGCAAGGGCTTGCACATTCCCTTATTCTGATGCCTGCACAGGGATAACAAAATTACAGGGATAACAAAATTGCAGGTACACCTGGGACCAAGATGCTGCCATGGACTGAACACCCCTGTATGCCTGCAGTGGAAGGGATTCGGGAACAAGGGATACGGTGCCAGGTGAGGAGTGGTCTCACGCCAAGGGAGGAGGTGCAGCACAAAGTGCTGACAAGGGGCAGCAGAGCACTCCTTCTGGTGCCAACCATCAGCTGAGAGAAGCAGACTGGCAGAGGCTGCCAGGAATGACAGTTGCCCTTTGGGTTCACAAACTCTCTGAGTACCAAGGCCCAAGAAGAGAGACATCTTCTACTCTTCAGCATGTTCATCATCAACCTGCCACCTGTGAACCCTTAGGGGTTCTAAGTTATACCATCAGGGACCCTCATAACTTTTAACAAATAAATTAATTTTGGAGGGTTGCATTCCCTAATAAGCTGTAAAGCATGAATCCTTATCTCAAGTATCCTCTTCTCCCAGAACTGGCCATAGCTACAAAACAACCCAAATTTTCAACTGGTTGCTAAGCTGCAAATAAAATGAAAAGTTGTTTCTGGTTCATCAAAAATTATTTTGTTCCATTTTTTAAACCCTTGTAAGTTGGAAACAAAAGCTGAAGTGCTCTGCTTTGGAAATATCAAAACAATGGGCTGAGAATAAGCAATTTTTGTAGTGTTCAGTCCTTAACTTGTCTTAAACCAAGAG
>VWZV01014418.1:0-110628 GCA_013397155.1 Irena cyanogastra | reverse complement strand
GCTGTTAGGTCTGCAGTTGTCTGTCTATGTTGCATGTAGGTAAAACCTTATGAAATAAGGACCTTCTTACTTTTCTAAAATCATGCTTAAATCTGTTACTTCAGCTAAGCAGAAAAGGACTATGGGAAAGCGACACGGCTGAATTGGAGAGAGAAAAACAAGTTATACAACCATGATGTGCTCACATCGTGGTTTATGGTGGTTGGTTGAATTATATTTGTTATACTAAAATGTAATATAACAGATAATGGACTAATTGCTTAAAAAAGGCCTGGGTTTTGCAATGAAGGACTCTCCCTTGCACCTGCCTGGGGCCTCTGCATCGCTCTGCTTTGTACGATTTATCCTCGCAAAAAACATTACACATCTCAAATGCTCTAACTATATTTCCACATCTGTTCTTTCATTGCCATCAGAACTCTGGTGGCTGCCTTCAAAAATAGAAAGTAGAAACATATTCCTGACTGCACAGAACCTTATAAAAGCAGACACAGTAATGTGTCCATAAGCCAAACCAAAACACAGAATAAAGGAGAGGGACAGGACCGCAAAAAATCCCAGGTGAAGCAACTTTAACCAGACTAAACTGAATTGCATGGAGGCATTCCTGTGGAGAACCCAACAGAAGGGATCAGGAAAGAACATAACCAGAAAATCCCAACTTTCCATGCATCAATTTATGTTTTCACATCAAATAACAAAAAACAACAGAGGTAGCCTATGATGATGATGATACTGCTGCAATTCACCTACATAGAGCCCAGGGCTCTTAAATGAAACTCCAAAAATGCTGCATAATTTTTACCTTTTACCTTCTTTAATTCTGTCAGGAAGGTTCAAAGTGATAATCTGATGTGAGTTATTTCCGCACCAGTGCTGAATTTTTTGGCACCACAAAATTACCCAAAACTTTTTTATAAACACAGCAAGGAAATAAATGTTTTTTTAAATTTTCATCTTACCAAAACTGAACTCTTCTGCTTCTCTTCTCCCAGCACTGGCATCTTCAATAGCCAAACTGGGGCTCCTCTGTCCACCTTCAGGGGGTAGGTACTCATCATCGTCACCATCATCAACATCAACATCATCTTTAAGAAAAAAGGAAAAAAAAAAACCACAACTGATTTTATGTTCAGGAAAACTCATGTACAGCACTGGAACTGTCTTGAATTTCAAAACTCTAAAAGAATTAAGGAATTCCGTTTATCAGGGCATCAAATTTTGCAATAAATTCCTTACCTGATTAACTTCAGAAAGCTCCTGTTCTTACCTGTGAAGGAACAATTTGTTCCTTCAAAAGGGCCTGAGCAAAGCACAATACAGCAAAAAACAAAGCTGTTTCTGTACTGCCTATAGAAAACAACATTGTCTTCTGAAACATGACTGGGCATTGCATGATCATTAAATAACCACGCAACAGCAAAAGGAATCACAGAATAAATTGTGCAGATAGGGACTACGTATGTATCTTGAAACATATACAAATTGCTTTCAGGCATCATTTCAAAACCAGCCCAACAAGTCCAGTATGCTTCAGTATATTGTGGTTTTCTAATATTTCTCCATCAGGTTCATTTACCAAGCAGTGCACAATCCAAACTACACTCAGCACCGGCACACAATTCTCTTCATTCAGTGCCAAGAAATGCAGGCTTTGGAAAACACATTTTGGATAGAAAAATGTCTGAAATCAAGGACCTGGGGAACTGACCTTCGTTACTGAACTCAACCTCAGAATTCTCACTTGCTTCTGACAAGTCAGGCTGGGAGGGCTCTGAAAGGGAAAAACAGAACTGCTGAATGATGGACATGGACAAGATTTTCAACCAAACACACCATGTCTTTGCATCTAAACCAACATTTTCAAAGGAGCCTCTTGCATTCACAGTAAGCAACAAAAATAGAAGCAAAGATCAGTTACCATGAGCCTTTGAGGAATTCCAGACAAGGCAAGGATGTGAGGATTACACTTGCTAAACTGCACATGCAGCAGTGCAGACTTGGTGCTATGACTGAAGGGAATTCCATGGTCTTGGCTTTGTAGGGTTAATACAATCAGAAGTATTTTCCCCTCTGTTACCCAGGATTATTGAAAATACAAACAAAAGGTGCCTGTCCCTACACAGACTCATGGTTACCGCACTATCATGATTTCCATAACAGGCTGCAAGGCCAACAATCAAACATGGGAGGGAAATTCATGATCACAATCCTTCGGCTGGGGCAGAGTGCACCAACAAGTCAAACAGGATTAGCCAATCAACACTTGGTGTGAGAAAGAGCCATTTATACTCAACTGCACTACAGTTAAACAAAGTGAAGCTAATTGTATCAGAAACTGGATCAAAATTAAGTAGCAGTGCAAGAAGGAACATATTTTAGTTATTCTGGCAGAGTAAAGCTGTGCTTGTACATTTTGAAGGGTATCTTCTTTCAGATCTCTCTGTGATTGATTATTATACCATGCTGATGGTTTCCTTTACTAATACAAAGTAAAAAAAAATATACCATAGTAAAAATACGTAAGAAATTCTTAACATTTTTTATCCTTACTATTTAAAGTAAGGATTTTCACAGAAGAAATTCCAGAATTATTTTGTTCATGTGAACAACACTCAGAAGGCTGTTTTCTCATCTTAGAAATTCACGGTAGCAGGAACATTGTGACCTTACAACGAAATTCACAGTGTTGACCATGTAGGTCAATATTTTCTAGTCTTTGAAAATGGGGCAAACTAGCAATTTTAATGTAAGCTGTAAACAGTTGAAAAAATATTACACCATTTTTTTGTAAAGGCATTTCAGCTATTATGGAGTTTTGGTAAGGAACTGCTTCCACTAACACAGACTTTCTATTTATTTCTTTATTCATGTGCTCATTCACCTCACACTGAACTGAAAAAAAACAGTTAAGTTGCACTTACAATTTATAAAGCAGAGTTTTATTAAACTTTATAAGCCATTATGAAACAGACTGAATTTCTTGAGAAACATACCAATTTACACAAACAACTAGTGCTTTAGAGTGATCAACCTGAGGCTCCTCTTTGAATTTAGAAAAGGAAGAAATTAAGTTCCCTTCTACATGTCTCTCTACTTGGACAGCTGGAAATTACAGCAACTGTAATTTTCATTTCTGTTCACGTTTAAGTTCCAATACCCTCAGTTTTATGGCAAATCAAGTAGCAAATGTATGAAAAGCAAAACTCACACATTCAATTTCTAAAACACATGTGAGGAAAAAATACAAGGAAAAGATCTACCTGTGTAACTTTTTCCAGGAGCAGCTTTTTCATCTATCTCTGATGTTTTGGAAGGGCCTGCTTGAGAACAGGGAGAATAGATTTTAAGGGTGTCTCACAACAAACACATATATCCAGCCCATACAGGAACTTGCCAAGTAACTTTTCATTTCACATATTATGTGCTCACTTCATACTTTCTGTAATGTTAAACTTTGGAAAGATTGTTAAATATTAAATATTTATAAATCCTTACTTACTTGGTTCAACAGAATAAAAATGGGGTTAGTGGGAGCATTTTGCATTTCTTGTACTACTGAACAATCAAGTGACTCATGCTGAACAGCATAAACTAATAAACTAATTTTTAAAACAGAAATGTTGATGCTTCTGCCTTTCTTCAATGAAATTTTAATCAGCTGAATCTTTTTCCTGCTCATTAAAGTTTATATTCTTAAGGAGTATTCTTTGACTTAAAAATTCCTACCTACATTAAATACATAAATTCATGGGGATTAAAGTAATTTCTGACACTCCAAAGCTGTTTACTTTTCATTACGACAGTTCTTATGAAGACTACAGACAGCCTGGTTAAAAACAGACTGGTGCAGAAAGCAGCACAGAAACTTCACTTAACAGATTAAATTAACACTCCTAAAATCCTCCTGCTTACTGCTCTGGCACTCCTGCAGCTATGCTACAAGCGTGAGCTGCTTACAGCACAAACACACCACACTGAGCAAGAGGCCATTCTGCACCACAGAAACAGCACAGGTATGGAAAATTGCTTTTGTGTGGCAAACAGGAGGAACTGGAACTGACCAATTTGGAGTAATTGTTCTGATCAGATTGCAAATCCAGTAATTCCTGTATGCATTTGCAAAAGCAGGCTGCAGAAGCTCATATAGCTATCCAGAAATTCTAGTTGTTTAGAGATTTGTTCTTAAGTGTATCAGCAAGAGTATTAATAGTTCCACAACAGAAAAGCCACTGTTAATAATAAGGCAATGAAATATTCTAAACTCTATTTCATCTGCACAATAAGAAAGAAAATACAGAAAAGACCATTGTCACAATCAGACTTTGTAAGTTTTCAGTCAACTGAAAGTACATATACACTATCAAAAAAGTGGGTATTTAAGTATTGAAGAAAATAATGATAATTACGTGGTTACAATAATGCTATCTTGAACAGTTCTGCCTATTTGATTATTCAGATTTCCAGAGAAATTTAAAATGAACAGCATTTCAAGTGAGGAACCTATGCAAAGTTCTTTGCTTGAAAAACATTTCTTTCAGCAAGTGCTGCTTAGATCTGCTCCTGCCACTTTGCTTTGCTGGAGGAAGGTGCATCCCTTTTTATTTTTTCTTTTTGGTTTTTTTAATCTGTTTACTTCAGAGGAGCTCCCTGATTTTGTTCAAAACACAGCTGCACAAAGACTGATGTTGGCACAGCTGAGACCATAGTCCAAAGATGGGAAAAAACAGGGAGGAAAAGGAGCAGGGCAGAGACAGAGACACTGGTGGTCCTCCAGGCCTCACCAGAAAGAATTCTCATACCAACAGTGTGATCTGCAACTGGTAGGGGTGAGTGGGAATAGAACACAACCTCCCTGAGCATGTTGAAAATGTCTCCATGGAATAAATTTGCTTTATTTAAATCAGCATATTCAGCAGATGCACCCAATCAGGTTTGTCATGTCCTAAGAACTCCCGTGAACATGCAATTATTATAACTCATAAGGCACTGACACACAGAAGTATGCATCCCACTATAAACAAATATCTCAAAAATATGCACATAGTTTTGCATTTATTCCTTAATTCAGAAATCCTGACAGGATTGTTTTACCCACATATTCTGAAGTATTCTCTGTATTGCATTATCTTTATTCCAAATACATGGTGTGACAGCAATAAAAAAAGGAAAACTAAACTTTCACACATTTAAACTTCAAGAAATATTTCTCTAGTTAAAAAGATAAACTTAGCAGATTCATAGCCCTTGAGATTAAGCACAGAGAATTCAGTCCTTTTATCTGTAATATTGATAAATACTACAGTAAACGTAGCAAAACCATTAGATTTTTTTAAAAAGTGACCAACACAGATTATTTAATGAAACTTGAACATTTTTTCCATATTACGAAGCTTGGACATAGGAAAAAAGCATTTCGAATAAAATGTTTTAGATATTAAAAAGTGTCAAACAATAGATTCTGCTATCTTAATTTAGTAAAGACTAGAAAATTAAATTTAAATCTACCACCAAGAGATATTAATAAAAACAGATACATTTCCACTTTACTGCATTCATGCACACAACAGGCAGAAATACACAGATATTACATAACCAAGGAAAGCAAAAATCAAGTAGTAACCAGATCGAAAGAAATTCCATCCAGAAATAAAGATATTTAAAAAATCACAAAACAGAAAAATAAGAAAATTCAAGAGAGAAGAACTAAATTCTACCACAGAAGGTAGGATGTAGGAGGAAGGATGGACACAAAAGTGGGAGATTTAATTACTAAAACCACAAGACACCTTAGAAGTAAAGTCTTTCAGTATGCTTATGTCTTGGAATCTTAACTTCAGATCTGTAGGCAGAGCTAAGCAGTTTCACCTTGAACCAGGGAAAGCAGAGCTATGCTTTTCAGCTAACAGCCAGCCCTCTTACACAGCACAGGCACTTGGGAATTCTCTAACACTCAGACCAAAACTTGGTGTTTCATGAGCAGATAAATACATGACAGATCACTGCACCCAAAGCATGTGCTTGGTCTAGGACTCAGCAGTGCAGTGCAACCTCTGTAAGAAAGGCTGTTGGCATCAATTGAAACTCCTGCAATGTCTGTTACAAATAGGTGGTTTTTCACATTCCAACAAATCCACTAAAAACAAGAGTAGATGTCATTCCCTCAACAGTCACAGGTATTCTTTCTGTCTACCCCCCACACACCATTTACTTACACTGATTCCAAACCTTTCAGCCTCAGTTTCTGATGGACTATGCCCTAATGTCCTAACACTACAGCCAAATCTGTGCCACTTGAAGCACAGGAGGAATGGATTTATCACCTCATGGATAAGCAATGCTCACTTTTCTGGCCTTTTTATAGGCTACTCATATAGCAGCAAGGCGAACTAGATGTGATTCCCTTCGGGAAGCACAACGTTGTGCTTAATGTATTTTCTGGAATTTCTTGGTTTAAGATAATACCTGTATACTCAGTGTTACACGCCAGCCTAGCTTCACAGATTTACCTCCATTAAAATGGACATTACGTCTAGTATTCTGAGAGATCTCCAAAGGAGAAATATTTTGTTGTTAGAGACCTACTAAGAGACATTCATTACTTTTACGGTTTCAGAGTGAGAATAAATGCAAAGTTTATATCCACATTTTGGGCTTTTTCTTTGTAGAAGAAGACATTTTCAATCTCATTTGGGTTTGGATCAATGTCCTGTATTTCAACTGCCTCACTAACATTGTCAAGAATTCCAAAACTGACAGCACTGTTCAACTACATGGTGTTTTAAAGAGAAAAGCTGTTGGGCAGTTTTTTACTCACTTCTAGGTGGTTTATAAACTGAACCAGGCAATTCTCAGGACAAACTATTTACACCCTTTTCCTTCTGCTTCCATTTTTCTTTGTTTTAACTCCAAGGCATCAGCGAAGACCTACATTCACAAAATGTACAGGATAACATGCCACTTCTACAAAGTGTTTGGTCATAAATCACCAAATAATTCAGTCCTGTATGAGTTATGCCACCAAAAAAAACTGCTTTATCCTGTGATGAAAAAGCACAGAGCATTCAGCACTCACTCAGCAGTGCCACACTTATGAGCCCCAAAGGTTTGCTTTTATATAGGACAAATAGGGTATTCTCAAATCTGAAAATACGTTTGATTCTTGAGAAATGATTCTTTAATTTGTTAGTTTCTAGTAAAAATACTAAATTATATTTAAACCACTAAACCAAGAAACAGCATTTTCAGTCATGTTTCTTTTCATAAGAGCCATAGTAACTGATACTTACAGGTAAGGCACATGCAAGAATACTAGCTAACATAACTGGAATGCTCCAGGGTGTGTCACTTAGTCCTGATGATCAATACTTAGTCCTTTTCCTCATTTAGTCAATCATCAAAATCTGGACCTTCTTCCCAGAACAGGTTGTCTTTTGTTTCCCCCAAGTTTAACACTGCAGTAACCTTCACATTTGTCCTGGACGCTTGAAAAAAACATCCACTGCCATAGTGCTTGTAGTAGTTTGAAAGCAAACCAGTGGGAGATTTCAAGTCAGAATTTAACAGGAAAATTGAAATAAAAGGATATAACACTGGCTTAAACTGACAGAGTCAGAATACATCCTGTTGGTCAGGGTGGTGGTAGCAGTCCAATTAAATGGTGGCTGCAGATCTGTTGGAGTGACAGATGTGGTTCTGTTGAAACAGTAACCCTGTAGAAGGATCTGGCCTTCCTCTGAAGGTCCAGCAGTGGCTATGTAGCTCTTGTCCTCTAGGAATTCAGTAAGTAAGGCTACCCATGGTGTTCCATCCCTCAGATTATATCCAGGTAGGAATGCTTGGTTCCCCCCGCCGGCAGAGCATCTCCCAGTGGGATGATGTCATTTATGAATCAAGCAGTGAGACTTGATGGCCCAGTAGCAGAGATAGACCCCAGAGTTATCAGGGCCGAGTCATGGAGGAGAGATAAGATACAGCGCCCCACCTGTTCTAACAGCTAATGAAGATGGTAACAGAACACATACTTTTGGTTACATCTTACATCGTAGCTTAAGACAGTTCCAGAGCCCACTGGCAGAAAACTGCCCCTTATTCTCTGTCAATACACCCACATGAAGTTTTAGATGGTTGAAGTGCCTATTTCTCAGTTGTCTCACTGTGTACTGCTAAAACAACTCTAAATTTAGTAATTCAGTTTTAACTCATGGCACCATCTAAATGGTGCAACCTTCAACTGAGATGAGAAGAACATCCACCTACAGATATAATTTTCCCTCTTTGATTAACAGGAAGAGTTAGTGTGCCACCCAGGCACACAGCACTTTGATCAGCGTTACAAATCTTTGAGAGGAAGCACTTAGAGAAAAAATACAACCATGAAATTTTATCAGTGAATCACTTTCTCCAGGAAGCCTGAGGCAGATTGCTGTTCTCTAACACTTGTTTCTTCTCATAAATGGATAAGCCTGGCTTTTGCTGTAGGTTATTTTTAGCAAAATTCATTACCTTAGCCATTTTCTTTATTTTGTAGCACATCTCCCCAAAGGCAATGCTGGGCCAGACTACGTCATTCCTCAGGGACATCCCTCAGAATAACCACTTTTTTAAAGTTCACTTCTTGTACAGCACCACCACCCATACACAAACACCTATGTGCCTCTAGAATTTATAGCTCTGTAGTTTGGACAACCTTTGGCTAGAATCAGAGTGGTAGCTACTCAAAAAATGAAGGGGAAGCTGCTTTATTTGTCAAGTCAGCATGACTTGACATGAAAGAGAAAACATCTTTTAGCTCACAGCACCCCATCACTTCTACCAATATACTCAGTTCTGTCTTCTTTTAAATGTCATTTTGGACAACTACACTGCAGGCAGAGAAGAGGAGTTATCCATCAAGCACCACTTTATCAGAAAGAGATACATATTTCTCTCCATATCAGAAGATTCAAATTTAGAGTTCTGGGAAAGACAACAGAAATCTCCCCTGTCAAACGTGCTTAGACTTCACTCTGGAAGCATGTTGCATGACCTGGATTTTTCAGCTCAAACGCGCTGCAGTGAAATGGATACTTCTTTGTAAAGAAGTGATTTCTCTTCAGATGGCATTGAGTTACACTGTGGGCTATTGGCCAAATTCTGACATCATTTGTATGCATGGAATTGAAAACCACAATGGGGATAAAAAGCAAAAGGATGAGAAGACTTGGCATTGGAAGGAACAATGATTAGGTTGTCTTTACACCAGTATCTACTTTTACTACACTAAATCATGCCTGTAAACTACTGATTTGCCTAGCCCGTAAGCCTCCAAGGCTAGGCAATGTACACCTATGAAAAGCAGATAATCCTAACACCTTTCTAGTTCTGCACTCAAAGGGTGGCACTTTGCTGTGCTATGGTTGAGATCTCTCTGAATGATGCTCTTATGTTTCTTGAGATATGCCAAGATGAAAATATTGATTCCATATCCCCACAGTTAGTTATTAAAGCATGTTAGAAAATAGTCTCATGTATCTTCATGTCTGAACACACACAAAATGTTATCTTCTATAATATATAATATTGCAAAATGAAGGGATGTGCTCTTTTGCACTTCACTGTTGAATATGTAATTGTCATTGAGAGATGTGTGGCAGCTTGCCCATGTTTCTTTGTATTACTCAATTAACCTAATGACAAATAGACATAGGTTGAAATTATAAATTTAAGGTTTTGTTATTTTATATTGCTATTTATAGTCACAATTTTTTAATTACTGTTCATGTCATAAAGAAAAAACAATTTACGTCTTCTTCTAGGTGAGGTGAATGTGTAAATTGGATACATAGAGGTGAGGCAAAACAACTGGGAGAAAACTTAAAACATACATGGAGGCTGAGTCATGGGCCTCATAAATACTGTTTTGCTTTGTCCACATAAATAAACCTTTCAATACAATTTTGACATATATTGGTCATTCCTACAAAAGAAGTGATTGATACATTTCCGATCACAGAATCATCGAATGGCTGATTATATGACGTACAGTGTATAAGAGTTACTGAAATTTTAAAGAAAAAATTCAAGCAGTGCTCTAGAAAGCATCACTATAAAGGCTTATTTCCTGTTTAATAAAGTCATTGGAGTTATAGATTCTGCACGTTGTACCCTCAGAAAAATACATCATGCAGTTCAAAAGACTCCTGGAACTTCTTCAGACCAAAACCACACACATGGGTTTGGGATAAAGTTGTACTTTAGGTCTTTTGGTATTCTTCATAATGACTTACATGATAGGCAGCATGGGAATGCTGTAGCCTAACAGAGCTAAGAAATTGCATGTTTAATGACCAAAACTTAGTAAAAAGAGGGGCACGGAGAGATCAACACTTAGGCAACCAATCCTTTCATGAGATAAACACATATGAAAATCAGCATCATTACCTGGAGTATTAAATTGATAGTAGTTAGGATCATCTCTTTCCTGCTTCATTGTTACTGTTGACATTTTGGAAGAATTTCCTGTAGAAGCAACAAAGGAATCAAATACAGAAACTAGTAATAAGCAGATTCTTAAAACAAAACAAACAAAAGCACTCACCATGATCCTCGTTGGTCTCTATTAAAAAAAAAAAAGAAAAAGAAAAAAAAGAAAAATCACACAAAACATTACAAATTTGTTGAGCTAAAACAATGGTAACAAAGTGACCTGCTGGTTTCTTATTTTTAAATTCGGTCACCTCCTAAATAATCTAGAATTAAATACCTCCCTACAAACTAGGCTTCCCTGCAGATGCTGTCTCAGATCTGAAGAATATTTTTTAAATGTGCTCCTTCCTCTTTGCATGCTACCACAAGAAAAAAACATATTTTATCACTCGTGCTGAAAGTCCTGGAAAAGCTCCTTCTCACTCTTCTGTGAGAATCGCTTAAAATGCCTAAAAAGCAGCACTGGAAAGAGTCTGGGACTGACTTGGTAAAAAGTTCATGTAAATCTTTGGTGTATGTCAAGACAAACATTAACCATGGAGGGTGCCCAACCCACAAATTTGAAGTTGTGAAGCACAAATAACAAGAGCAAAAAGCTGAACTACATAAGAAAACTTAATTCTAATAGGAAAGTGAGCAGTGCAGGGCAACCCAGCAAAAGGGAAAGAAGTCACCAGTTTATCTCCCAGCACACCTGCAGCCTCACTGGCTTTAATGGGATTACCCATGCTTTTATCTCACAGCACACACTTCAGCATTACTCGGCCACAGATCACACTGCCTTGGGAAAAACCTGCTACCTGCAGAGCAACTCAGGAATGTTTTGGCAATTTTTAAATAATAAATAACACATCTTGTTATTTATGAACTTTTTATTTCTATTTTTAGCTAGAAAATGGACATTTTTTTCTTTTTCAATATTTTATGAATATTAACAAATAAACCAAGATTTTGGTTCCCATTAGGGACAAAGACATCTTGAACAGGAACAAAAAAACCCCAACAAAAAAGAGGAATTTCTTCTTCTCTAAATTACATAAATTTAGTATACAACGTATTAAAAATGTTTGTAACTTGTAATTTCCCTCTTGAAATGGAAGCATTTGGCTAGGGTTCAATATTTGATAAAAATTCCAACTGAAAAATGGCCTGTTTCAAGGAAAGAAAAGTTTTTCCATCTCACCAAGGACGCCTTTTTGCTACTTTTCTTTTTTTTGGAGCTTTCTATCTTTGCTTAAGTTCAGTCTTCCGAACAGAATCTGGCCTTTTTGATTTTTTTTTTTTTTTTGCTAGAAATTAAGGCAAAATTTTGAACATACCAGAATCTTTGCTTGGTTCCGTTTTCACATTAACAGGAGGATGACTATAAAAATAAGAAAATCAAACAGAATGACATTATTAAAAACAAACCTTAGATTTCTGGGAAGTTCTTCAACCTTCATAGCTTGTTAAGCAAAATCAATCTCTCCTATTTTTTCTCACAAGAACACAAAATTAAACAACTCTGCACATTGGCTTATCAGATTTTCACAAGTGAATTGCCAGCAATCTCCTATTCGTACATTTTTTTGAGGCATACACAATATTCAGATCACGTTTAGCATTTAATGAGAGGCAAAAGCAGAAGCATAGAAAACTATTCCCTGTCTTCACATTAACAAATTTTTGATATATTCCAGATACAGTATCTTCATTTACTAATTTTAAAAAATATCACTTTTTTCAAATTGAGGAGGGGGAGGGAAGCAACATTACATCTGTTCTCCCTCACTGCTGTACCATAAAACATGGCAAACTTATCCCTGACTAAGAGACTGCGAATTAAGAACACCCATTGGCCTATTTAAACTAAAGAGAAACTTTGCCATTTCTTTAACTTTGTAACAGTTTCATCACAAATAATGATCAAAAGAAAGAGAAGATTGAGCTTCATGCTTTTTATAATGCCAATCAAGCAAAAGTTATTCAAAGGTCAGCTGGGCAGAAAAAGCACATTAAGACAAAGATAACAATCTGAAAATAGATAATTGATTAAAGTTGATTAAAAAAAAATCTACATTATTTTAAATTCACCTTTCACATGGAGGTGTAACTGAATGTGAAGGATCTGTCAAATCAGCTTCTGAAAGTTAAAAGACAATATTTGAATCTCCTGTACTCCATTTACTTTAAACACAAATTGAAAATGTAACATTGATTTCACAAAGCAAAAGCCTGTTCACATTTTACAAGCATCTGTGCGTATTGTCCTTATTCACAGATAATGAAAGATCCCGTGAAACGGTACTGAGACACAAACAGCTTGCATTTTTAGCATGTCACTTAGCACACTGAAAACCTACCTTGTATTTTTGATAGAATTGTACTATTATCAGAATTTCTGTAATATTCCATCTCTAGTCCTCAACCTGAGCATAGGCAACACATCCCTAATTTTACTAATCAAGCATCAACTTCTGGCTCTTTCTTGGAAGAAATTAAACTTTTCCTTTTTACTACATTCCTACAGAGATTGCTCCATCATTTTCATAAAATCCCCACACTTAGGCATGCAGCAAGTAAAGCAACATGATACCATAAAAGGAACAGGAGAGGGGATTTCTCCTAAGCTAGAATGAATCTCTCTAGAGTTTTACAAAACTCACTCTAGCTCAGAATTTTTACTATATAGAGGCTTTCATAGGAACTACAACACCTAGCCACTTCAGAAGATTAAATTACTTTTTAGAATTAAATATTAATGCCAAAATCAGCTGGGTAGTGGAACACAAGCACTAGAAAGTCTTGGTATCTTCTAAAAACTGAAAGCAGTCCTTCCTAACTTCACTTCTCCTTCCCCTAGGATACTATACGATTCACATTAAATTTAAATTCAGTATAAGGATGAAGAATGAAACAGAATTAATTTGATCAAGACAAAGAATGAAACAAAAATTAATTTCATCTCTAATGAGTTCCTCCTAGCAAACACATAAAGGAAAGGGTTATAGCTCCAAAAGTAAGGCAACTCACATTCTAGAAATTTCTGCACAGTTTGCCACTTTATTGACATGACCAAATGTTCTATGTATATTGCTATCTACACTCAAATTCCAATCTTTTCCTGTTTAGTCTGAATAAGCATTAACTTACCTATGTGTTTCTTGGGTTCTAGGAAAGGCCTGTGTGAAAATATGGGAAGACAAACTCAGTTTCAGCAAATACATTGTTAATTACTTGGTAGTGTACATTACAGAGAGAATTCCTGTTCAAGAGAAACAGTCTGTAGTGTATTTAATTAAAAATTAAAATTAATTTGTAATTAATTAAATACAAAACCAAATTGGACAGACCAGCACAAGAAAGAGAGCAAATAACCTGCTGATACTAAATGAGATCTCTGATTTCTTTTCCAAAATCCATTTCAGGGTGGAAGCATCATAATTTGATGGATGTTTAAATGTGACTCCTTCAGGCAGGCCCTGCACCACCAGAGCAGACTGGTTCCTCTGGATCTCCTCATATGGCACAGGTACCGCTGTGGGCTTTCCTAGAGCTTTACCTAGAAAAAAAAGAGGAGGATGTTCTGATGTTGAGACTGCTGAAATTAGCAAAAGGATGAGTCCCTCATAAAACTTTGTAGCTTTGGATAGAACTGGAGCAAAAGCAAAGTGTGGATGCAAATCTTCTCAGAAAACCAAATACTGCTGGCACTAATACGCACTGTGCCATAATCTCAAATCACATCCCAGAAAACACATCAGGAAGAGCCACTATATTTGTATTTTATAGAAACAGCTATGAAACGTTTCTAAAAATAGCAGTGCATTGGAAGGCTAAGATCATGCAGTTTTTTCCTCCCAAATGGAATAAAAACTTAAACATCTAGAACAGCTCTTCAGAAGAATTTAAAGCACTCACCATAGCAAAAGCAGAAAAATTCCTCCACAGACTTTCTAAGAGCCTCCAGCTCCTCAGTATCCACCGTCTGTCTGTTTACAGGCGGTGCAGTCCTCATTTTCTGCAGTTCTGGAGGCCTGTCCTCTTCTGTAACACCTGGAAGTTATTTATAAAAATAAGACAAACATAAAATATCAAGTTATTACAAGTGCCTAGTCCCACCACTTTAGACTAGAGATTCTCAAGCAGGAATCCTGCAAGGAAATTGGAATAATTTACTTGTATTAGAAGCAAATGCATGCATCTATGTACATAAGAAATGAGCAAACCTAAGTTTCCACCAGAATTATTATATCCTCCCTACAATCTTTGCAAATATCACCCCCTGAAAAACATGAATGACAAATTGAGAGACACATCCAAGGAGGCTTTTTTTGGCATGAAGAGGTAGAAAACACTATTAATCTCACAGGAAGATAATACAGTAAAATAAAATGCTAAAATGCCAAGAAAAGAAGGACCAACAGAGTCACCAAGAAAAAGGTAAAATGCCAGTGTGAAGGGTCCCATAGCTCTCTAGTGCTGTGCATGACATCTTAGGCAGCAGGTCTATTATGCCCTGGTTTATTTATCCTGTATGTGCTTCACAGAACATTTTACAGAAGGGATCTGACTTTTGCCACGACAGCTCATCTCTTTCAAAGGACATTTTAAGTATACACCTCTTACTGGTGAATATGAGGAGCTACAAACAAGATATCACCACACAAAACAGAGAAGATTTCAGCCCTACATCTTCTTCTAGTCTCTGAGCAAAAGTCACTGCAAAAGCAGCAAGGAAGTAAGAACACTTCCACTATTAAAAAGCAAACAGAAGCGATGGTTTTGGGTGGCAGCCTTCTTTTCTCATAATTCAATTCTTGCTCAGATTTACTGAGAATCATCCAGCAAAACCAGAGGCAAACAACACATATATGCTTGCCTACCTGGAAGGAAAGGCAAGGGAGATCTGTGTTCCTTTGTGCAAGAGCATGATCACTGCTGAAACTGTGTCGTGACTTCACCACGAGCCAGCACAGCAGTAAGCCTGAAACACTGTGATGTGCATCACCAGGACTGCTGGTATCACAATTCTACACTGACACAAGAAAACAAACATCAGTTTGAACAACTGATTACAAATGGGCTGTGAAATGAGCTGAAGCAGTAATGCTTTTAGTAAAAGCACATTTATCATCTTAAAAACTTGTATCTTCATTTCAAAGAGAGTCTCATCCTTCCTCTGCAGATCATATGTCTGCTTTATGCCCTGGAAACACACTTCCAGGTGACATTTAGCTTGCCAGCTCTTCAGGCCTGAAACTTGCTTTCTCTGCAGTATGACAGGGCCTATCAGAACACGAAAAATAATGCAAAACTGGGATATTGTTATATACCTGAAACACAGGTGCTTAATCAATGACAGCATTTAAGATTAGCCTGTGGACTTGGGATAAGTCAGTTTCCATTTACAGCTACATCTAATGCAGCTTTTTGAGTGGGTGTTTTTTCCATGTAAGAAACTGATTCACTGAAAATGCCTTTACTGCCAGCAGCTTCAGAAAGCATACCCACACTTTCTAAAAATAATAAACAAACGAAAATAAGGATGACAACACTGCCCTCTTCATATGAAAATAAAAAGCAGACAGAAAGATAGAGAAATTTTCTTTCTTAACTAGAAGACAAACCCTTACGGGTTTTTTCATTACATGATTTTTATGCATTTTCTTAAGATCACATTATCCATCTGCCTCCCTAATCCCTCCCACAATCATTGGTCGATTTTAATCAAGACTCACAAACAAGATCAAGTTTCAAATGCAGCAAGATTTGTAACAGCCCTGCACAAGTGATCAAACCACGCAGGCATTCACTCCTCCTGGCACTACGGATGGACACACGAGCCCTTGGAGGTTACACAACTTCACAGGCTCTTCCAAAGCCCTTGCCACAGCTACTGGAACCCTGAGCAGGATTCAGGCTGCATTTGGGAGGGGATGTCTAGGACATACGCAACTAGATCTGGTGCAGAAGAGGGATAAGGGGGCTGTATTTATGGCTCATGAAGGGGGAGGAATGGTTTTATGCTAAAAGAATAGCATCCTGCCCAGTTGTGAGCATCCTGCAGAATTAGTTTCACTACTCTTCTGGTTTCAGCAGGATTACAACTCATTACAGCCCTCATTTTGCAATGAGAGTCAATATATGCTTAAGTGTCTCTTATCTTCTTTGACTGTCCAGTGTTTTGGTTCTTCAGAATATCCTTCCCTCCAGATCTGACAGTCCAGCGTACCACTTAGCTGGAAAAGCAATCTGCCAGCTGTCCCTGCTCCTACAAAACAGTGCTGTGTTGGGAGCAGACAGGCTGTATTTCTCCTGCAGAGCAGAGAATGCCCTGCTGGGTCACGCTGCAGACAAGCAACAAACCCAGCACTGTCTTCATCTCACCAAAGAATAAGAAACATGGGTCACACTGCAGACAAGCAACAAATCCAGCACTGTCCTCATCTCACCAAAGAATAAGAAACATGGGTCACACTGCAGACAAGCAACAAATCCAGCACTGTCCTCATCTCACCAAAGAATAAGAAACATGGGTCACACTGCAGACAAGCAACAAATACAGCACTGTCCCCATCTCACCAAAGAATAAGAAACAAAGAAACCAAGCTTCAGCAGAAAAACAATTTACTTAACTGAAACTTCCTCAAAAAAAAAGACCTGAAGACGAGATGCTCAACAGAGAAAAGCTGGCACAATTTCATATCTGAAGCTGATAGAGCTCAGGACTCCTCTAGCAAAAGAGCTGCCAATCCCATGGCAGTTAAGGCATCTTAAAATATCAGAAGGTTTTTAATCAGGTGGCTTTCAATGCCTCAGGGAGAGAAAAACAAGAAGTAATTTTAAGAATATGAATATGACCCCTGCACAGGCACTCTGAGAGGCAACTTAAGAGCAACAACAATTTTGTGACACCACTCATATACATGTATTTCATTATTTGTGCTTAAGGAAAATTACTACAATGAAAGAGGGAAAGTAAATGAGTGCACAGCTAAAAGCATTTTGCTTTGGTTATAATGTCATTCACTCAATTAATCTGTGAGCTTTTTAAGGCCATTCAGCTTTACAGTTCATGAAACTGAAAAATATCCTCAAATTAAAGAAAAGTAATTTTATAATTATCAAAGGATCACCTGAACCACACAAAAAGCAAATCATCTGAGGAAGAATTTAGGAGACACGAAATTTCAAAAATACTGACCATCTACAGTAATTTTCTGTTTGTTTCCCTCAACTCTGAGGGAACACAATGTGTGGTTTCCAAGGAAATGCGACTGAACTTTCCCCACAGGTTTTTAAACCAGCTGTTAACTTCATACCCCTTAGGTGACCAGGCAGAAACAGAACATTAAAGGTTTGTGGCAATCAAGCCAAGCAACCTAGCTGTACAAGTTACTCAGAAGCATTCATTGAGACAGAAGCCTAGCTGCAGATCTTCAAGCAGGTCCACAGTAGCCTAGTTTATGGGAAGAATCATTTTACTTGTCTGCAGATGATGGAATACATCCAAGAGGAAACAGTAATTCACATACCAAAAAAACATACTGAGGAGCCAAAGCTGAGCAATCTTTCCCATAAAGTCTGTGAAGAACTGCATTCCATTAATTCTTCCTGAGCAGCAGGAATGGCTGTGTTCATTAAGAACAGTCAGATTCTGAGTATTCCTGAAACTACAAGAAGTTCTCGCTACCTGTGGCTGGGTGGACATGGACATACAGGTAAGAAGAGTGAAAGACCCTGGGCCAAAGTCTCTAGTAGGACTTGAAAAAACTTGGGCCCATACCAGATGCATTGTTAAGATCAGTGTAGAAACCCAAGGCCATCAGAAGAAAAATGAAGGCTCCAAAATTAAAGGACCTATCCAAGATGAACCACCTACAGGTGCAAGATGGCCCCATCTCAGGCAAGTGAGCCCAAAGCCCTGGCAGCACCAAAGAAAAAAGCAGCATGACTGGGACAGCTGCCACAAGTTGCAGAACTAGCAGGATTAAGCTTCCCTGCAAGCTACATATTAACGGTGGAAATGCTAGCAGAGGCAACTGGGATTCTTGGAGAAGGACTGTCTCCTTGGCAGATGGGATGGAGCACATGGTGCTGGGCAATTATCTTTCAAAGTCCAGAACAGGTGACCAAAAAGGTGCTTCAAGTCAGGAAGCTCTTCTGAAAGTTCCCTTCTGACAGGCAAATACAACCTGGGGAAAATAAGGCTTCCTCTGGGTTTTGGGGTTTCTTTGGCTGTATTATAAACTATCTCCAGCTCACATTCAAATGAGTATGAATACCACAGAGCCCAAGGGAAACTGCCAAGATGACAAAGATGAACACACGAAGAGAACAGCACTCTTCAGATACCCCAGGAATAAGTCACCTGTTCAAGACAGCTGATAACCCACAACTCCAGAGCAATCCAGAGACAACAATCCAGAGGCACTTTATCTTGATTCTGGATTGTCATTGCCAAGGCCATGCAGGAGGAACTGAGGACCACACAATACACTTTAGCAGGGGACAGCAACTAAAACAAAGAGGTACTGTTAGAGCAAGCTTGATTGCTTACAGTGCAGAAGTATCCACACTTGTCCATATGCTCACTATGAGCACGTGCTCGAAGAACATGTTCTTTCTATATACAGTACAGATTTACACAGGCCTAGAATATCTTACACTGCAGGTTACCCAAGTCACATGTTCTGGATACAAGCACAAGCAGCTCTACACTGACTGAAACAGTCTATTTCACCATAACATAGGGCTCACTCTTCATTAAGCAGAGTTCAGAAGACTATATTATCTGACTCAGTTTTAAATAATTAATGCCTGTTGACTGGTTTTTCAACATTTACTATACAACCATACTTAAATTTTAAAAAGCATTGTTATTATTAATTCCTAACACATTTTCTAAAGGCAACAAGGTAAAAGAGCTGTGTGCAGGGCTCCTCTTTGCCCTGCAGCAAGGCATTAGGGAACCCACGTGGGTGAAAGTCATCATGAATGAAAGCCACAGGAAAACAAACTCCAGTGCTGCTTTCACTGAACCACTACTATTTTTATCAGTTCTATACCACTAAAAAGTGTACATGCTACTTCCTTCATAAACCTCATAAATACATTTCATCAGTTTAGCCTACTAAATTATACTCACTAATTTTAAAAAGGAGCAGGTTTGAAACCTGAGCCCTACAAATTCTGAAAACATTTCATACACTATTCAAATTATACAAAGGAGCTGTGAAAAATGTGGAAATAAGGACTGAAGATATGTGCTGCCTTGCACAGAGTCAGACATAACCAGAGGTGTGCTTAGTAACTAGACTTCTGTTTCCATATTTAAAGAAATACAAAGATACCCACAAGTGGAGAGGTAATTCTCAATGTTGTCAGCACCATGTGTTCCAGAGACTGACATCACAGATGAATTTTTAAAGGTTTAATTCTAACAGCAAGGTAAGAATCTCTTAGAAGCCTTTATCAGTCCCGAAGTAACAAGGACTCAATTCTCACTTGTTAAATATACAAAGAACTGTGTCCTTCCTGGATTCTTACAAAACACCTATTAAAATCTCAGCTACCACTACCTATTGCTTTCTTTCATACTGAGCTGAAGAAACAAATGTACGAGGGGAAAGGAACTGTTGCCTCCACAGCTCTACATTTTAGAGCAAAAGATGTTACACTACAAACTTCATCAAGACTTCAGGGCTGTCAAAGGCAGTGATGGCATCAGCATCACCAGGAATATGTAATGCTATTATTCCTAAAAATTGTTGTTCTGAAGTAATGATGTCTGGAACTATCAACATTGTTCTCAAGGACAAAAGAAAACTACTTCTAGCATCAAGACTCCCCCGAAAGCACAGGAGATGTGCACTTAGTGAAACCATGAAAGCAATGACTGACATCAGCTGACCTTGTTCACACAGACCTATACCATAATGTTCTGCAAGAATCATAATGGAAACACTTTTCAAAATTAATATTCTTTAATCTTATCAGCCTGACAGTACAAAAACACAGCCCAAGAACCAGTATCTTGTAACTGGAATAAAGCAAAAGCTGAGGATTACCAAAACTGAAGTAGGACTTAAACACAGGCAATACATCTATAGAAACCACATCTCATACAGCCAAAAAGAAGCATGGATGAGAAGCCAGTGCTTCCCACAGTACAAAATCTGAAACAGAAATCTAGCCAGGAGATCAAGCAGTAAATCCCCATAATTTCAGATTCCCTACTAATAGATGTGTCCAGTACACAAAGTCCTTGGTATATCAGGGCCCATGACACCACTGTACTGGCAATAAAACATAGCACCTAGGATGTCAGGGAAGTCCTTTAAGCAACAAAAACTAAACAAAAAAAGCAATCAGGTGAAAAACTGAACTCCCTCCCCAGTACTCAGATAGCAGTTTTCACAAACAACAGTATCAGAAGATTGTCACTGTAAAAAACAAAAGACAAAAAACAAACAAACAAACAAAAAAAAACACCAAAAACCAAAACAAAAAAAGATTCATCTTATACTTGATTCCTCAATCAGGCTGCAATCCTACATTTTGATATCAGTGATCTGCTACAAGCAAACATTGTGGTAACTTTCCTTGGAGTAAATATGTACACAGAAAGTCACTGTCCATGCCAGTAGGACAAAAAAAATCCAGAGCCCTACTGTCTTNGTTATTCCTATTCCCATATCTTTGCCTGAGAGCCCCTTAATTTCAAAATTGTAATAATTCAGAGGGAGGAGGGTTACATTTTCCATTTCAAGGGAGGCTCCTACCTTCCTTAGCAGACACCTACCATAAACAACTGACATTTAAACAGAGACTCCAAGACAATTTTATGTAGCAGCAAAAACATTTTTGGGAGTAAGTCTTTCTGTTACAGACTAAATGCAGTTGCTTTCCAAGCAGTATTTAACTTGACAACAACAAGTTTTTTAAACTCCTCCTCAGATTGATTCTTCTATCACACCCTACCTTTGACCTCTATCTTCTCTCTTTCTCTAGGCAAATAATTTTGTTATTTATTAGGCAGTGTCCATCACCAACACTTTCCTAAATGAGTGCATCAATGCTCCCCTAAATCGTCACTGAATCTCTGAAACCCATCCCTAAAATTACTGTCCTGTATGAATGAATCAATGAATCAAGTTTTATGAACATAGAAGTTCCACTGTTTCACTGTAAAAATGAAATTAAACAAAAAACACACCCTATATGTACTTAAAGCAGTACAGAAGTAATGCAGATGTAATTTAAAGTCATTATGGTACTGATGTGTACTTCTGTCTGCTAAATAGAAGTGATATAAAATAGCTGTGAAAAAATACTATCTTGTCAATGCTGTGCACCAGCTTTGGTAAGGCACGAAGGACCACCTGAGTTGACAGAAGTACTCCTCTACCTGTTCAGTGCTCTCCTCAGTCTTGCTGAGTGGAAAAAAGGTTTGGAGGAGGAGTGGCAAAGAAAAATTAACACACACTAGGATATGCAGGATGTATTAGAAGGGTGAACAGTCTAATACCTTCTTATTTTACTAGTTTGTCACATTATCGAAGAAAAAGTGAACATTTCCAGCCATTGTAGAAACAACACTACAAGCAAGACCACGGTTACTGCTCATTTTTATGTTCCTAAACAGCTTGATTTGCATTAGCCAACATAATTATAGCATGCAGCCATGATAAGACAGAATTTTGCTTCCAAAATTATTAATATTATACAATATACATTAAGCAGCTTGTGACATAGAAAAATAAAACATTGAAACTTACAGTATTCAATAAAATCCATCTTAAAATCTTCTCTAGAGTTGACAAAGGCTTTTCCTCTCTCAGTTCCAACAACAAAAACATTTCTTGCATAGACACCAATACAGGCAATTTCTGCCTTGGACTTGGAAAGTTCTTTACACTATAAGAAGAAAAAAAAAAAAGAAAAAGCTTTTATTACCATAGTTAAGATGCAGTTAATGAAAATGTATGTGATATCATGTAAAACAATTACTGTACTGCTGCCAGCACCCACCCCTCAGAAGGTACTGTGAGCAACATAACAATAACCAGTAGCAAAGCACAATTTACACATCTGGAATGCTTTTCATCAGAAATCTTAAAACCATTGTAGATTCATTAGCAAAATTAAGGCCTCGTATAGACTCAGAGATTGCATTGTTTTTAATTAAAATTATTTATTACATTAATCCATGTTAAATTAGCACTTCTATGTTAATCATACTGAGTGTCTTACTCCAACTTCCAACAAAGCATACAGAAGTTTTGTGTATTCACAGCACACTTCTCACACACCATCATCTGTTCAGAAAGGTGTGGCTGCAAGCAGGAGGGCTCCCTGTGGTCTGCCCTGTCCTGTCTGCTGGGCCCAGCCTCAGCTGAATGCCCCATGAATGGAAGGATTGCACCATCCCTGCAAACACCCACATATGTTCTGCCAGGAGAAATTTCTGGCAAGAATGAAAGCAGGAAGCCTAAGGAGAGAACAAGGATCCCAAGAAAACTGGTGACATGACCAAGTAGCAACCACAGAAGGTCAGTCTCTCCTAGGAACTAAATCAGAGTTTGCTACAACCTATAAAAACACAAACAGTTGCAGCATGGGAGGAAAAAGTGACACAAAGACTTTAAGAACCAATGGGATAAAATACTTGCAATACATTGTCTTGTAACTATTCCACTCAAAGTTTTACTGCTAAAAAAAATGTTTCTTCTTGCTTATCATTAAAAAACTCCAATTTTAAAGAAATAAATCTTGGACAGTGCCTCAATTTCAAGAAAATGGGACAGGCATTTCCACTCACAGCCAACCATAAAGCCCACCACACGACTGAATAACTTCTAAAAAACAGATGATATGCCAACAAAAAGAAGTATTTTCTGAACAAGTTTTGTTGAGTTGGTACAGCAGCTGAAGACAAGGCATTAGCCTCAAAACCATTTATTCACTCTACACTACATATGACAAAGACCAGAACACACTCTTGGCCTTTCAACCACGCTGTACCTAAGCAGTCAACAGATATTCCCCATTTATTTGACAAAATAATTTTTAAAACAACCACACTACAACAAGAAACAAGATTACTGATAGTACAATTTATCACAAGCAAAGATAGAATTACAGCTGGTTGGACAAGACACATTACAGTACAAATACAACAATCCACCTTCCCTGCTGCCCAGTGGGAAGCAATATACTGATGTGATCCTGCAAATACCAAGGCAGATTTATGATGCAGAAACTTAACTGCTCTACTAACCATTGATTCAAGTCCTGACATGAGGAATGTAACCACCATTCTGCTTTCCAAGGATTCCTCATCACGGAGGGATGTTGCTGGTGCAAGAATTTGAGCCATTTTCCCCCTGTAAAATGAAAGAAAAACACCTTTTCAGATACATACAACAGTGCAGAAAATGAAAACCCCTCTTACACACGAAAAGAAAAAAATAAATTCAAAATCTCATAGAACACAGCCCACTACACATAAGCAACCAAATAGGTAAATTAACAGGAGAAAGTGCTTGCTATTTTTTCATGCTTCCTGCTGTTTCATCCAAAGCTGAAGCTAAACATAAGATAAAATGTTGTATGATGATCTGGCCACAAATTACCTGTTCCCAGAAAAATGCAATTTAATTGATTAGATGAATTTACATTGATTTTTCTTTCTTAGCATGTCTAGATAAACACAGCAACAAATACTGGCATTAACAAACAAATGGCAAATTGTAATTATGACACAGGTATTAGAACAACCTTTCCTTCTAACTGTGATGGCCTAGCTCAAAACAATCAATCACCACCCTGCCCCAAAATCACAGCCTCAAAGACTACAGTATCAAAAACCAGAATGTGACATTCCTATTTGCATATTTTTCAGTTGTAGGATTAACTCAAAGCTAAGTAGTCTCAACTAAAGCGCTAAAATTAGTAACTGAATTTCAACACTGAGACAAAAAACCCTTTTTTCTGTAGGTCATTCAGGAGATTTTCAACTTATTTAAGACATAAGTAATAATCAAGACTTGTTTATGCTTCTGTTGGTAGAATTCTTTATACATGACTGATATATACGAGAATGAAGTTTCAGCAGCTTCTAAGAGCACATTTTTCCATTGGAGTGTTGCAATTTGTTATGTTTACACATATCTAGAGCAATAACCTGACATGCCTGGAGGAAGAGAAAACTGGTAAATAATTTAGCTCCAACAACTCCACATGCAAGTCAAGAAAAATCACCTCAACAGACAGGACATATCAGATAAACAAGACATTTCACAGGTTGATGTATAGATAGCTTGCTGCTCCTGTAGAACCTGGCCACACAATGTGGCTCAAGTTTTCAAAGGTGACATGTATCCTGTTACATCTGTAGGTAAGTCAGGGCAGCACACTGCATGTAATAATGTGCTGACTTTGGGGGAAAAAAGGCATTGTGCTGTTTCTAGGCCTTGGAGCACTTCAGGCTACAAATTGGATGGGAGAGGAAAAAACCCCAAAAGCCTAAATGATAAATACTGCAAACTCAAAACACATCTAGTAGCACAGGCCAGCAACTGCATTTTGGATGAAGTGCATTATGGATGCAGTGGCAGGGAGTCACACAGTCAGCAGCTATTGGAGGATGCCAGTAATGAAGATGCTGAACACTGGCACCTGCTACACTGAGGAGGAGGCAAACAGGTCCTTCACCAGGTCTAAAAAAGGAGCCAACTTTGAGAGTCAATATAAAGGAACAACAATTGTTGTAATATTTTGATGGCTTCAGCAGCCTGGGAGAGGCCTGATGGGGAGATAGATAGAGGCTGATGGGGTTATCCTTCAGAGGAAGTGAGGCATTGCTTGTGGAATATCAGAGGTAAAAGGGAGATTATGACATAACATAAATCTTTAGTGAGCCATGACTTTTGATACATAATACAGTTCTCAAGCTCATTTTTGGAACTCCTTTAGGGTTGGGATGCTGACAGTGATTTTAAACATGATAGCTTTTAGACTTTATAAAATGACACCTTAACAATCACAATATCAAGGATTAAGTAGAAGATAACTACACATTTCTACTTTCTCCCATATCTCTATTTACTGTCTGATGCACCAATTGTTGTTCTGCACCAATTCAACAACTTCCAAACTAGCAGTGGCACAAATATATCCTATTCTAGGTGAAAAATCGTGCTACATAAAAAACAAGAGTAAACTTATTTTCTGATCTGCAAAGCTACCTTGTCCAGAAAACAGACCAAGGAAATTCTAGAAACCATTTGAAGGCCATGGATGCACAAGCACATCAGAGAAGTGCCAGTTCAAGCTGTTTCCCATGCAGTATTGATCCCATCCCTGGGAGGTGATTTCTGATCCATAGGTGCAGAGTTGATCAAGCTAAGGAGCTTGTCCAAGGAACAGAGAAGTGCTCCACTGGACTGGGTCACAGCCTCAGTACCTCAGAATCACATCTGGATACTGTCCTGGGGTGACTTTATGATGCTTGTATCCCCAGTTCTCTGTTCTGTTTATGCTGGATATTAAGTTCTGCACCTTTAAGACTGGTTCTGAGAGTGAAGGGGGGGAAAAGAAGCCTGCAGTTTGCTTTTGAAAAATGCACTTGCTCCCTTGCATTCCTTCTCCTGGACTGTGTTGTCTGCAGCATGGACAGACAGTCGGAGAGAGCTCTCCTCTGCTTTTTAGTTTTTTTTAGCTAGCTGAGGCAGTGAAGTTCTCTGGCTTGTTGGGTTATTGGGACACAAGACAGATGATGGACTTTGGACCTGGTTAGCATAAGAGATTTAATAACAGGATGCCTAGGCAAGAGCAAACAGAACTTTGAGGATTAAACCAAGATTGTGAGAAGATTCAATCAGACTGACTTACCAGAAAATTACATCAGACTTCTGCAAGCAAGAGATTTTCTAAAATGTGTAAGTTTGTTTATGTGATTATTCACCCAATCATTGTAGTCAAACATTACTAGCCTTCCTAAAATACTGTATAAGCATTTGTATCCCACAATAAATTCAGATTCTTCAACCATCTCATGAGTCCCCTTCTCTGTCTCTTCATTGCCAATAGTGGCTTTTCTTTTTCTTGGAACTGTTCACACCTGCTCTGGGCTGAACAGCCAGGAGAGCACCAGGAGCTCACACCTGTGCCCCACCGGGGCCGGGCCGCGGCATTTCCAGCGCAGGAGGGACTGACCAGAGACTGAGCGAGCCCAGCTGCCCCCCACGACAGGGACTGTGTGAATCTCCCATCTCTTCAGAGAGAGAGGTTTTATTGCTTAATGTTGTTCATTTTTTTATGCCTGTGAATACTTTGCTTGTTAAATAAACAGTTTTTTCCACTTTTCTCCACGGAAATCTTTTCCCAAAACAATAGCAGGAGAGGCTTGAGTCTGCTTTCTCCTCTTTTGGAGCTTCCTCCCAGATTTGCCCTAAACCAGGACAAATACATTTTTTGGCACCCAACGTGGGGCTCAAGAACATGGAAAAAACCTGTACTGACGGCATTTTGGTTGTACTTACTCTGTACCGGGATAAAGCAGTCAGTAGCCATATTGCCTGAATTTATAATGTCTCTCTGGGTGGAGGCCTTCATGTGCCTCTGGTCCCTAGGCTTTTTTGAGGTTTTAATACCTTTCTGGTCCCTAGGTTTATTTTCTTATCCAGAGATAGCTCCAGTACTGTCCCCAACACGTAGTTTTTACAGTAGAGGGGCACGGATTAGAATAGCTATTTTGCTGAGCATGGTGATAATGGATGAAGTGCATCATGAAGTGCACAGGGAGTTTAGAAAGGTACTGAGGTTTGTTCCAGATATGTGTGGTTTATGGTTTCTTCTTCCTACTCTGCATCCCAGTTCCAGTAGCATGTTTTGAGGGTTTATTAGTAATTGCACCAAGTTTTTTAGAGGAGGAGCAGGGGATGAGGCTTTTCAACCTTTCCTTTCCTTCTTCTCCTTTGAATCGGTTACATCACTTTTTGAGAATGTTCAGTTTCCCCTGAATGTTAAAGAGACCACTCAGACTTAGATTAGCAACACAAGGAAGAGCTGTTCCTAGCCAGATGGGCACATGATGCCTCAGGTCATCAGCGCAGAGATGCCACCTATAAAGTGATACCTGAACGGACTAATTTTGGGAGGCGGAGTCTCCTCAGGGCTTTCAACCCACCCTCAGAGATTGCACCCTGGACCTGTGGGTATTTCAGCTTAACAAAATAGCAAATAACTTAATTTGGTGGAGCTGGTACTTGTCTGCTCCTGCTGTGAGCCAAAGGACAGCTGAGCTCCCCCTGAAAATTCAGGGTGGTGACTGGGAGGTCTGCTTACCCCTGGATGCGACAGCCGAGCAGAGTTAGTCCCACTTGAGTTGCCACTTGAATTGCCCCTAACTGGGCCAAGAGACACAAAGTGCCAGGAGTGGGTATTTGCTTTATTCAGCGCACCGGGTGCATGGGGATATCTCCTCCTAAAACACACACACCCCAGGCACACAGAGATTACAATATATGGTTACATTCCATGCATACATTCCAGGCATGTGCAGTCTCTTGTTAGCTGTTTCAACGATTTTCTCACTGGTTTTAGCAAGCTCTGTTCTTCAGTTCCCTATTTCTCGCCTAGTTACATCCTGGGTGCATCTGCTAACTTCTATACTGGTTACAATGTATCTTATTCTTGCTCAAGTATGCCTAAATGCAGTGATTTTAACTGTTTCAGTACCACTATTTAATAATCTTAAAACTTTCAGATATGTTAATATTAGTTAAAACTATCTATTAATTCTTTGGTTTAACTTCGCCAAGATGTGCCTTTGCCCAAGTAAAGATCTGCAAAATACATTCCTGCCTGTGATCTAACTTAGCCCCAACAGCTGCTTGCTCAGGCAGCTGTCCAGCCATCCCCAGGTGTCATAGGTAACCCAAAATCTTATTGTACACCACGTCTATCTGTGCCCAAAACTGTTACTTTAAGGTCTGGCACCACAGTTGGAAACAATTAGGAGAGTCTCATCTTCACCGTTCAGCATTTGTCCACGGTTGAATTATGCAATCTCATTAGGATGATCTATTTTCACTGTTACAACATGGCATTAATTATCATTTAGAATCAAAATTATACAAATACTCTCTAAACAACAATTTTCAGCTACTTGCAACTACTACACTGCTCCTGCATGCACACAATAAGCTTAAAAATAAGGGCAGTCAGGGCACCAAATATCATTAAAAATAAAAAAAACTCCTTAACACCAATTTAGCATTAAGAAGGAAACATTCTTTATTCAGACAGATGCACGAGGGGATACTTCCTCTGAAATACTGCGCATGCTAATGACACAAAACTTCTTGTTTATATACTATATTTACATACAATGAATCAATATTCATTGATTTTTCCAAAATAAACATACATATGGTAATAATTTCCCCCAAATTATTAACGTATTTTTTTCTACCCTTTACACATGCATTTTCCTGTTCTGGGAGTGTCTTTGGTGGTCCCTGGTGGTTGGCAACCCCAAAGTCACACCTGACTACTCAGTGAACTGGTAAAAGCTGGCACAGCCAGGCTGGTTGTGCTCCAGTTCTTAGAGAATGGGCATTGTGCAGCTCCAGCACATCCAACAGCACTGATTCATCACCGAGTCACAAGAAACCAGCAGCATTTTGGTAGAGGAGGATGACATGAGGGGAGAGTTCATCACACAGCTTAGACCTCCCTAAAACCAAGGATAACTAATTCCATTTTTTTTCTAGGTAATTTTATGATATTCAGCACCATGACTTTTTAGGCAGCCTACATGACCTCTGATACTCTTAAGAACAATTAAAAGAGTAAAACACAATTCCAGCAGCTGCTATTTGAAGTGTCCTACTGCAGCACCTAGGCATTCATAAATCACACTGGAATCATGTAAACAAAATGAAATATTAATCACAGCACACCTGACCATCTGATAATTCCTGTCTTTACCAGTGTAATTTTATTTACTTAGTCAACGTGATGATCAGCTTCACTAATAATTACTTTGGTTCTGTGTATCCATCAACACACAGAATATTTGAAAAGTGAATTAATCTAAACTCTACTGGTATTTCTTCAATTATAACAGCATTGGTGCTGAGACTTTTTCTGAGAGAGAAACTGCTGAATGAATTACATGTGTTCTTCCATGCATTAAAGGAAGAATATTGGTCAATCCTATTATAAGGCTCTCTTCACCCAGAATAAAAAGTCCAGGGACCAGAAATAAAAGTCAACTTGACAAGCCAGAGTTTGGGAATCTGTCAGAAAATTACAAATATACAAACTTTTTAGGGAAACACAAGTTTCAATCAAACTTCCATGAAAAGATTCTCATGTGCTGATGGATAAGAAAAAAAGTTAACAGTAGTGGTACCTCAGTTATCCCTAGGGTCCCCTATACTAGGCTGTTTAGGAGACAAACTTTTATGCCATCTAATTTACATAACAGAATGACAAGTCTGTTTTTTCAGTTTAGTTACTGTTTCCTTTCCTTTAAAATGCTTTATTGGATTTTGTTATCTTAAATGCAGAGTTTAAGTTAAACAAGCAGAAAAAAATACGAGCTATATTTACAAAAGGAGTCTAAAAGTTGTTCCTTATTGTGAGATACTGACTCAAAGACTTGTACACTGACAACTCAGCTACACGATTAGCTTACGGGGGCAGCTGCACTCATTAAATAGTCACCACACAGATGTTTCTCTCAAGCACCTCACATACCCAATGTTTGGTAAAAGAAGACTGCAAACAAAGAATTGGCAACACAACAGGTGATACCCAAAATATTTTGTGATTAAAAACATTGTTGTGAAGCCAAGAGAGACTAATAAGTTTATATGTCCATACAGATGTACAGTTATACGCCAACCTCTCTTTAACACCACGCTACCAAGCTTCTGCAGCAATTCTTTGTTGTCAGCTGGAGTTGTTCTTTGCTGGTGGCTGTGCTGTTGCACACAGGGCCACTGATATGGGAAACATGTATGTTTATGAAAACTCAAAATTTTAGAAGCATATAATGTACTTAGGCAGGTGGAGGAAAATAGAAATATATATATATATATAGTTTATTTAGCAAGTTTGTAAAAAGTACAGGACACAGGCTGTAACAGGAATGTAACTTGTTAGGTAGAAATAACTTGTAACAGAACACATAAGAATATAGTTGCCATACAGGCCATAAAGATAAGAAAACTCAGTAAAGCAAGACTCATCTATTGCTGAAACCCGTAAGGCAGAACGCAAACAAGCCGGGACCAGGCTCCTGGTTTTGGCCAGGACAAACTGACTTGAGAGGAGGCCAAATCTCCACTGCGCTTGTCCAGAAGAAGAAGTCAAGTGGCAAACACTGAGGAAGAAGATCTTACTTCATCAAGAAGACCCCTGCCACGACCCCCAGGGGGCATGGCACCACAGAAGACTAATTATAATATGAAGCACAAGGAGGCAGAGTGGGCAGGGAATGGGTGGGCAGGGAGGTGTGGGCTTGGGGGATCAAACTTCAAACCTGTTTCACCAGGTAAGCACGGATGGAGGAAATATCCCCCACGCGTCTCAGCTGGTAATAAAACATACTTGTTTCACAATATTAATTGTAAAGTCCTTATTCATCAACTCACCACTAAGATGACTAGAGGGATGGAACAACTCTCCTACAAGAAAAAGCTGAGAGAATATATTTTTACAAATATGTTAATGGCAAAAGGNTACAGGACACAGGCTGTAACAGGAATGTAACTTGTTAGGTAGAAATAACTTGTAACAGAACACATAAGAATATAGTTGCCATACAGGCCATAAAGATAAGAAAACTCAGTAAAGCAAGACTCATCTATTGCTGAAACCCGTAAGGCAGAACGCAAACAAGCCGGGACCAGGCTCCTGGTTTTGGCCAGGACAAACTGACTTGAGAGGAGGCCAAATCTCCACTGCGCTTGTCCAGAAGAAGAAGTCAAGTGGCAAACACTGAGGAAGAAGATCTTACTTCATCAAGAAGACCCCTGCCACGACCCCCAGGGGGCATGGCACCACAGAAGACTAATTATAATATGAAGCACAAGGAGGCAGAGTGGGCAGGGAATGGGTGGGCAGGGAGGTGTGGGCTTGGGGGATCAAACTTCAAACCTGTTTCACCAGGTAAGCACGGATGGAGGAAATATCCCCCACGCGTCTCAGCTGGTAATAAAACATACTTGCTTCACAATATTAATTGTAAAGTCCTTATTCATCAACTCACCACTAAGATGACTAGAGGGATGGAACAACTCTCCTACAAGAAAAAGCTGAGAGAATATATTTTTACAAATATGTTAATGGCAAAAGGGTAAAACCAACCTTTGTTCTCTACTGGATGCAGGAGGGAACTTAGTAACTGCAGATGAGGAGAAGGCAGAGGTGCTTAATGCCTTTTTTGCCTCAGTCTTTAGTGGGAAGACGGCCTGTCCTCAGGACAACTGTCCTCCTGGGTTGGTTGATGGTGTCAGGGAGCAGCATGGGCTCCCTGTTATCCAGGATGAGGCAGTCAGAGAACTGCAGAGCCACTCGGATGTTCATAAATCTATGAATCTATGGGCTCAGATGGGATCCACCCCAGGGTGATGAGGGAGCTGGCAGATGAGCTCACCAAGCCACTCTCCATCATTCACCAACAGTCCTGGCTCACTGGTGAGGTTCCAGATGAATGGAAGCTGGCCAATGTGACACCCATTCACAAAAAGGGTGGAAAGGAGGATCCTAGCAATTACAGACCAGTCAGCTTGACCTCAGTACCTGGCAAGATCACGGAGCAGTTTATACTGAGTGTCAACAAGCAGAATTTACAGGATGGCCAGGGTATCAGACCCAGCCAGCAGGGTTTAGGAGGAGTAGGTCGTGTTTGAGCAACCTGGTCTCTTTTTATGACCAGGTAACCCACCTGGTGGGTGCAGGAGAGGCTGTGGATGTTGTGTACCTGGGCTTCAGCAAGGCTTTCAACACTGTCTCCCCCAGCACGCTCCTGGAAAAGCTGCAGCCTACGGCTGGGACAGAAGCACTCTTTGCTGGGCTCAGAACTGGCTGGATGGTCGGCCCAGAGAGTGGTGGTGAACCACTACATCCAGCTGGGGACAGTCACCAGTGGTGTCCCTCAGGGCTCTGTGCTGGGGCCAGCTCTGTTCAATATTTTTACTGACAACATGGATGAGAGGATTGAGTCTTTCATTAGTAAATCTGCAGATGACACTAAGCTGGGAGCGTGTTGGAAGGTAGGAGGGCTCTGCAGGGAGACCTGGAACAGTTAGATGGATGGGCAGAGTCCAACAACATAAAGTTTAATAAATCCAAGCGCCAAGTCCTGAATTCTGGCCACAAAAACCCCCTGCATGCTACAGGCTGGGGACAGAGTGCCAGGCAGAAAGGGACCTGGGGGTGCTGGACAGCTGACTGAACATGAGCCAGCAGTGTGCCCTGGGGGCCAAGAAGGCCAATGGCTCCTGGCCTGGATCACAAACAGTGTGGCCAGCAGACCAGGGAGGTCATTCTGCCCCTGTACTCGGCACTGGTGAGGCCACACCTCGAGTGCTGTGTCCAGTTCTGGCCCCTCCGTTTGGGGAGGACGTGGAGACGCTCGAGTGCGTCCAGAGGAGGCAACGAAGCTGGAGAGGGGCTGGGAACACAAACCCTGTGAGGAACCACTGAGGGAGCTGGGGGTGCTCAGCCTGGAGAAAAGGAGACTCAGGGGTGACCTTATCACTCTACAACTCCCTGAAAGGTGGCTGTGCTCAAGTGGGGTTGGGCTCTTTCTCTAGGCAGCACTGACAGAACCAGAGCACACAGTCTCCAGCTGTGCCAAGGGAAATATAGGTTGGATATAGGAAAACGTTTTTTACAGAAAGGGTGATAAAGTTCTGGAATTGTCTGCCAGGGGACATGGTGGAGTCACCATCCCTGGATGTGTTTAATCCCTGGATGTGGCACTCAGTGCCATGATTTAGTTGAGATGTTAGGGCATGAGTTAGACTCTGTAATCTTGACGGTCTCTTCCAACCTAGTGATTCTGTCATTGGGATCATTCAGCCTGGAGAAAAGAAGGCCTCAAGAAGACCTAATTCTGGCGTTCCAGAACTTGGAGGTAGCCTACAAAAGAGCTGGACAGGGACTTTGAACAAGGGCCTGGAGAGACAGGACCAGAGAGAAGGGCTTCACACTGACAGAGGCCAGGGTTAGACTGGGTATTTTGAGGGTGGTGATGCCTATATAAATACCTTGAGCTATAGAATATCAATATAACCTGATATACTACAAAATCTGATATCAATATAACCTGAATCATAGCTTTTTATACCTATATAACTGATACAAATAACTTGCTATACAATGTAATGGCTAGTATATGGTTAACTAGTTGCCTAATGACAAATAGACAAAAAAGAAGAAAAGACTCACCAGGTGGATAGCTTTAGAGGTAGACAAATATAGTACTAATGAGAAATTGGCAAATGTAAAGCCAATTAGCCACAAAACAAAGAATTTAGACCGGTTAGGACCAGACAGACCAAAGAACGCCATAACTGAACATGCTTTGAAGACAAAGTTGAAAAGTTCAGATGCGAAGACCTCAGAAGCCTTCATCAAAGAGCCCTGACGAGCCCCGAACTGGGGAGACGCAAGCACAGTGCAAAAGAACTGTCTAATAACCATGAGCTCACTCTATGTAAATTAGTTCCGGCTCATATATGATGACATTATGGTGAGACAGTAACACTAAGCAACACTTACTGTATAAATATACCACAGCACTTGACAAGGGTGGGTGACTTAGGTGGAAACATCCTCCCCACCACCACCACCGGGCCGGACCAGGTCCCACCGCAGCCATTTATACACCACGCTCCGCCCCTTTCCTTCCCTTCCCTCCTCTTCCCTTCCCCTCCTTTCCCTCCCCTTCTCTCCCCGCCCCTTCCTTTCCCTTTCCCTTCCGTGCCCGACGGCCGCCGCCACGCGCGGGGCTCGGGCATGCGCGCGCCGCCCCGCCAGCCAATGGGAGGCGGCAGCACGGCGGCAGCGCCCCCTCCTGCCAGCGGCGGAGCCCGCGGAGCGAGCGCACCCCCCCCGAGGGAGCGGCGCGAGCAGAGGCCTCGACCGCCGAGCCTCCCTCAGCCCCTCACAGCTCCGCAGCCTCCGGGACCGCGCGTCACGGTCCGTCCCTCGCCCCACCCCGCCGGCACCGGGCCCGCCCTCCCACTCACCCGCGCCGGGCGCAGGTAGCCCGGTTCCTCTGGCTGGAGACGTCGCACGGCTACGGGAGGAACGCCGGGGCAGCGGGGGTTTTTCTGCGGGCTCTCGGCGCCGTTGAGCTGCCCCGCTCCTCGCGCGCGGTATCGGGCCGACCCCAGCGCCGCAGCGGGCGGGGGATGATTTCCTCGCGCAGCCGCAGTTGCGCAGGCGCTCGCGGGGGCCGCCGGGAGTCGCAGTCTCCGGGCCGGAGCTCCCGCCGGGCACCGCGCCGCGGGCACCGGCCGGGCCTGCCCACCGCGGCCTTCCTGCGGCCCGGGGCCTCAGCATAAACCCCTGTTCGCTCGGAGCGGCCACGCTGGACTCCCAGAACTGCTCTCCAGAACCAACGACAGCAGCAACAGCCTCCACCAGCAGAAAGCCTTACTTAGGGATAATCAGGACCTAGCAAAGCAGTCTTTTTTTTCGTTCTCAACGACGTTAAGCATAGTAAATGCTATCAATGAGATCTTTTTCCTGGCTAGAAAGAGTCAAATGTTTGGTCAGATGTCACTATTCCTTTTCTTTGAATTTAGGCTTGATGCAGTAAATGTGGATGGACAGTTTTCCATTCAAAGGAAAATGCCACATTTCAGAATTTGATTCCACTCAAAAGTACTGCAATAAAAACCAAGAGATTTTAAATCAAACTACCATTTTAACAAAATTTTATTTACAGTGTGTAGACTCCCACAACTGCTGATGTATTTTCAAAATGTTCACAGTGTCTTTTAGTTGGTCAAGAGTATCCACCAAGCACTACATCCTTAAGTAAATCTCATTTGTAAAGAAATGGAAGCATTTAGCTTTCTGCTAGTTGTAATAAATAGCAAGAAATCCATCTGTGGAATAAAGCTCAGAAGCTGGGAAAGGGCCCTGCAGGATATGCTTTGGCCATTCTTGACCATCACTGAAGGGTGTGGATTTGTGCAAAACAAATACACAGCTGCAAACACTGACCAGAGTACCCTAAACAGCTGATCTGGGTGATTCAAGATATCCTGGCTCTTGTGGTCCCTTGTCAATGTTCAGCTGGACATAAGTGTCCTCATCATTTACATTGTGGGAGACAAAAGCATTCTGCAGCAGCTTAGAACCACAAATCCCAAGCCCCAGCCACCAAAACACTTCAAAACCCTGAAAGGTTAGAAATCATTGCCACCTGAACTGAAACCAGTAGATCTCACCCTGCAGTACTGGCATGGTTCCTTTTTGCAGACCCTGTGCAGGGGAAGGCATAGCTGCTGGTGAAGAACTTCAGCACAAAGGACACCAAATCTTTCTAAGCAGCCACAACTATTTAGTATATCAATTTGTCAGTTCCCTTGCTGTTTAGGTGGCATTTTCAATAGAAGGCATCCATATCTTCACACTGGCATCTTCCAGATGCACCTGACTGCACACACTGCCAATACTGACCATTTCATACAGATTTAGATGTCATAAGTACATCCTGCTCAAAAATTACTCAAGCAAATCCTTCTGGAAGACCAGAGGAGTTTACTTGCCTACAAAATGGAAGCTCACTGCCAGGACATCATTCAGAGGCTGTGTCCAGACTGTTGCCCTGCAGGCATGGATTGTTCTGGGGGTGGAGAAGATGTCTTTTGATTATAAATCACAGTCATGATTCATTTTGAGAGGTAGATGTGCCAGCAGCTTCCTGCTGGTAAGACCATTATTGCTATGACACGGGTCCTCAGAAGAGTGGAAATTTGGTATTTCTCCAGGTCAGGATTCTTCCCACTCTTCTGTGTGAATCAACACATACAAGTAACCAAGGATAACCATCAAACCACAGCTGAAATGAATTATTTCACTACCTTGATAATAACACCTCCTGGAAGACCCATGAGCACACAGGCTCTGTTTGGCTTAGTTCATTCTAGCAGATGATTGGGGGGTGTTGGGGGGTGCTAGCTGCCTGCCTCACTAAAACAAAAGGGTTTGCATGGTTTTGACAAAGCAGAGGATGAGCAACATGAAGCATAATAAATGGAGTTTTCTCACACCAGCATTTCTCACATGCCCAGCTGCTAAATCACTTTGATCAAAACTATTCTCTCCTCCTCAGCAAACCTTCCAGTTTTTACCCTGTCCTCCCAACACACTCTATAACCTCCTCCAGCCACGTGAGCTATGAAGCTGGGCAAAGTTAACAGAAGTCATAGAGTTAAGTCACACTTCATGTGGAATAATGTTTATCCAGCATGATTACAAGATCACTAACTGAAAAAATATTTTTTTAAGACTTCTAAATCTATCAGAAATATTTGTTGTATGCTGTAAATCAATGTTCAGACTAGAAGTAACTTATGTGTTTAGCAGATGGAGTAATTAACAAGTATAATATATTACCATAACAATTCCTGCATCAGAGCCTGGAAATTACGAACTTCCTTCTGGAAAAGATGTTCCGTGTAATACACAGCCTCCATGGAGTTTTCCTGTCAGATTCTTGAATCAAAACACCTGATTAATTAATCTTAGTATTTTTTCTAGATTTAAAATTCAAGAACAAGCCTTCTGGAAGAAAATACTTTGATCTAAATTCCTTGGTTTAAATTATTTAGAATCACTTTGCTTTTCTACTTCTACTAGTTAACCAGTTGGGCTTCAAAAACAGATCGAATGAGGTTTTCACATAACTGGCTTGTGTACTGTAACCCTTCTAAAAGAAGAGGAAAACATTTAAAAACAATTTACTTTTTGTGCCAGAGGGTTACAGTGACAGTAAACACACATTTTTCTAAAGTTCACAAATAAAACCCCTCAACTTAACATGCTATCCAAAACTGCAGGCACTAGTAATGTGTCATAGGGACCCCTAGGTGCATCTTTTTCAAGCAAAAAGAATTTCATGTATCTGAACAGTTGCTGCCATTGCAGGCTTGTACAGACACTGTTGCAGCAGTTTGTGATTCACAAATTTTTCTCCAGCCACACCAGCCGGGGTCCAAGTGTCTCTAAAATGAAAGCCAAAAGGGTTGTGCACAAGCTGGCAGAGCAGGAGAGGTGCCAGCCACGACCAGGCTCAGACAGCCCTGCAGGGTCGTCTGAAGGGTCCTAAGCAGCAGACAGAGGGACGGGAATGAGTGGACTGCCCATTAAATTAAAGTTTAATAATGGAAAATAAAAGGTGCACTAACAATCAATGCACAGCAAAAGATAAGCCATACATTGTATAGAGCTGCTCCAGAAGACCTGGAAATGAGGCAAACGCAACCTTACATAGACATGATCTGAGGGCAGGGAACCAATGAACAGAGAGAATCAGAAACAACACCTTATATGGAACACAAGATTACCCAATCAGAGGGCAGGGTTCAGAACATAACCTTATATGGAATGACTTGATCTACATAACTATTTCTGTCATTCCTCTCTTCTCACCCTAACTTAACTAGATCTTTTCTGTCTTAGTTTCTCACCTCCCAGAGCCTAATGTTATTATCTTCTGTGTGGCCAGTCCACAGCCTGTCCTTTCCAGGATGGACTGCCACATCTCCCCCTTTTTGTTTTTCTTAAAAAAAATTCAAAAGATCTCAAGGTTTTCTATATTAGCTTTTGGCAAACTTAAATTTGACAAGACTAGCATTAATAACTCTTTTAATAAAAACAAAACTGGGTATAATTATTGTCAAGTGAATAAAATTTTTCACAGTCAACTTAACATAAACACAATCATTATTATAACCTACGTTAAGAATTCTATTTTAATCAACAAGAACAGTTGCTTTAACGAACCTTTACCTTTTAAACTATTTTACCTGACAATGTGTAATATTTGTAAAAGTAATGATGAAAATCAACGACAGGCAAACTGGTATTAATGATGATAAGTATTTTTATAGCTACTGCTGATTTGTAAATTGCTGATATTTTTGAGTTAAGAATGAAATGTGGTATTTATTCAATGGGTTAAAATAATAATACCGTTTTGGAAAGTGATTAAGATTAAAATCTCAGCGATTGTATAAAACTAATTAAGATTGGCTTACGAAATTATATTAAAAGATAAATAAAATCATTAAGGTGAATAAAGAAGACAGATGAACTACACCACTACAACAGAAATACTGAATAAAATATAACATTTGGAGGGAAATGAAAACCACAATTTTTGTATAAGGAAATTGTATAAAAATGTGTTGAAGTAATTGCTATACAAATGCACAAAACAACTGATTAAATAATTGCAAGGTTTGATAACTCTGTGGGATAAACTTGACTACTTTAAAGTATATTAAGTAAATCCATAGACTCAAACTGTAAAAAGATAAATAAGAACTAGAACTACTTTGGTAGATTGTTACTAAAGGAATACTAAGTGATAACTAAGATAAAAGGTATAATTGTTGCACTTCGTGTAAACAAAATCAGAAACCATATAAAAATTGATTAGTGCAATGTATGAAATTAACTATTTACACTTCTTAAATTGAAAACTGAACATAACAACTATTCAATTTATTAAAATATACTCAATTAACTATGTTTAAATCAAATTTTAAACACTGTAAATAAAATACAGTGTCAAATTTATACAGCTCCATTAAATCACTCAGAGCTTAAAAAATGAAGACACTTCCTCTACCTGACACTTGTAATAAAATTTTTTGGCTGTTAAGCTAATCTAAAAATCAAATCGTTTTATTGAGACAATATTTATATTCTTCAACATAGAGTGGTGTTGAGGTTGCAGATGCCAGAGTGTTATTCGCTTCTGTTGGTAGATGGTAAAGGCTGAAAAGTTGCCGCTAGGTGTTATGTAGTAATGTCTGAAGAACTTCAGGTGGTAGGTTTGTGAAGGTGACAGACAAAATGGTGATGTTATCTTACTAATTTTCTTTTTCACGTGATGTTGTTGGTGCTTGGATCTCTGCCTCGGCTTTGTGGCTGCCCATGTCGGTGATGCCATTTTGTAGGATGGTGTTCTTGTTAAGATGGCGGCTTGGGAGTACATAGGAGAATGGCAGTTTCTGGAAGAGTGGGAGGGAGGAAGAGGCGGAGTGGCAGGAAGGGGAGGCTCTGGTGGGTCCAAGATGGTGTGACCATTACCATCCTGGGCCAATGGAGAAGGAGGATACAAGATGGTGGTAGGACGGTAGCTTATCCACATCTCATGGCGGGTTCCATCTCCTATCTTACTCACAGGGGCCAAGAGACAAGGTGTAGGGGATGGTGCTGTCTCGGTTTGGGTAGAGGTGGTAGTGGCTGAGATCACGCGGAAGGCAGGGGGCATGTGAGGTGCCACGGAGTCTCTTTTTGTAAAGTTTTGTTCCCACCAAGTTCCAGAAATCAACAGTAAAGGTGTTAGTAGCCGAGGCATTGGGGAAATTCTGGAAGAACCACTTCAAAATCACCTTTAGTTTGTATTTCCAGACCTCCTTCCTATGATTAGCCAAAAGTACTTTTAACCGTCCATATACATCCCTCTGCTCATTGGGCATTCTCAAATCCATTTTGCTCCCTCCAATTCAGCAATGGGCCAATGTCCCCCCGTCCCATCTGCAGTCTGTCACAGGAATCCTCACCTCTTCGGTCGAGGCAAGGTCTAGTTCATGTCATGCCTAGTCCACTGTAGTCTAACACCTCCGGAGGGACAACCTACCAGTCAGCACCCCGGCTGAGCCAATCCTGACAGTACCCTGAATATCAGTGTCCCTGTTTGGGCGCCACTTGTTGCATCACATCCAATAGATGCAACTTTTGGACCGGACTAGCTGGGAGTTTTGTGGCAAAATAAAGAGAGAGGGGAATGACTGGAATGCCCGCAAATCAAAGTTTAATAATGGAAAATAAAAGGTGCACTAACAATCAATGCACAGCAAAAGATAAGCCATACATTGTATAGAGCTGCTCCAGAAGACCTGGAAATGAGGCAAACTCAACCTTCTAGAGACATGATCTGAGGGTAGCGAGCTAATGAACAGGGAGAATCAGAAACAATACCTTATATGAAACACAAGATTACCCAATCAGGATGTAAGAAAGTGACCTCCACCACTGCATGGCAAGGAAGGAGTTGACTGACAAGGCTCTAGGAGAGGCTAGAGATGTAAAAGACAGAGCATCCATTTTGAAGATGAGCCACGTGGCTGGTTGTCACGAGGCTAGGGGGGGGGTCTCAGCGCTGTTATTTTTCCTTATTCGGTCCTTTTGTTGTATTTTTTATTAAGGTTTAGTAAACCTTTAAAATTTTAAAAAGTGAGTGGTTGTTTCTCACAAGGGGTAGGCAGTAACACCTGTAAATCTGAGAGTGAGACAGCAGTGCTGTACATTTAACAAAAGACTTAAGTACTCCACTGGCAACTTCTCCATGAAGCCAGTGTCCATAAAGGAGACAGAAGAGTCCTGCAACTTTATTCAAATAAAGGGAGAGAGGCCTTCGGTGCTTTCTCTCTTGAGGTCTTAGAGGACACAACCTCCTTTATCCTAAACTCCTGGTGCCATTTTGCCTTTTTCCTTTCCCTATTGGCTGACGTACTAGGAAGATACAACCTTCCTGAACTGCCTACCATATATGCCTCCTTGAACCTGTCATTTGTCCCCAAAGTTCAGAAACTCAAGCTTGTGCAGACCCACTTGTCCATTTCAGAAATCAGGCTGTCTGGGCTCTGCAACAACCTTGCTGCTTGGAGTTGGTAGAGACATTAAGACCCATTTCAAAGCAGTTAACACCCAAACCTTCACCCACAGAATTGTTTGTAAAGACATTAGCACACATCTTCCCTAGCAGGGTTGACCTCAAGGGCAGCACTGAGCCCTGGATGGAGCTGCCTGGGAGCTTCCAGGGCAGCCAAGCCTTGCCACAACCGGGATGGAGCCTCTCACAACCCTTCAGCCTCCATTCCATAAGCTTTAGCCTTGGATAAGCAACTTTCTTTAAGCTGCGTAGGCTGCAAAGAGCTACAGGTAATGTCTGTGCAGCCATGCTTGCTTTGTGCACGGCTGGAAGGGTCTGGAAGGAATGGGTTGTAATGACCATTGGAAAACAGTCAGAAATATGGTTGCTGCTAAGACGTCTTACTTTGGCAACAGCTGAACTCTTCAGAAATAAAAATAAACATTAAAAAAACCCCAACAAACCAAAACTACACAAAGAGGGAAGCAAGATTTGCTCTTGACTGCATTATTACTTTCCCAGCCTTTCCTTAGAATCAGGGGAAGTAGGATCCTGTGGAGACACCCTCTGGCCCTGCTGCCCACCAAGCTGCATCCCACAGCCTGGGATTGCTCTGGAAGGCATTGCAAAGGGATTCCTCAAAAATGCATTCAGTCTTCTGAAGAAAAGCACAGATGCTGTTTATGCTGTTCCTTAGCATCTTGGTGCACTATATTTTTAAAAAACTATTTGAATCAAAGCTCTCATTCTTTAATTAAACTTCATTTAGTTGCCATCTGCCTGGGATCAAAATGGCTTCATGTTTTGCAGTTCTTAATGAGGATTGTTATTGGATTTGTAAACATGTAAACACCACCTCCAGCCCCCTCCAAAACACCAAAGAGTTTGAAAGGTAATAAATGAGAAACACGGCTCAAGCATTAAGATCTGCATCTTCACTCATCTAATTGTAATTGTCAGGAAAATTAATCCACAAACAACAAGTCTATGTCCAAAAAGAAGACAGAGGAGTCCTGTAACTTTATTCAAATAAAGAGAGAGGCCATGGGGCATTTCCCTGGGGACTCTCAGATGTCTAGAGGAAGCAGCCTCCTTTCTTTCCTGATTTCCTGGCCACATCCCTGTCTCTTTCCCCATTGCCTGAGGTACTTGAGAGGTACAGACTTTCTGAAACACCTAATACCCAAGACCCCCTTCTAATGTAACCCCCCTGCTTTGCCTTTTCTTTGTGGCACTCAGTGGAATTCCTTATGGAATTTATGGTTCTTCCCATTGTTCCTTTCATCTTTCAGTATTCCATTTTATTTATCAGCAGACCTACAGTTTGTTTGTAAAGACAGATCTCTCATTCCATTTATCAATCATTCCATTCCATTGTTCCTTCCCACTGTTTCTTTTATCTCTCAGTATCTAGCTTTATTTACCAGCAGACCCACAGTTTGTTTGTAAAGACAAGTCCCTCATTCCTGTCAATCCCTCCTCTTTTATTTTCTCAATGATTGTTGTTACAAACCTTAGTTATCATTGATGAAACTTTCTGTTCCTGGGTCCTTTTTGGCTTTGCAATTATTTGCAGTGACATCATTTTCTGTCCTTTTGTAGCCATTTCTGGATCTGTAGGCATGGCTACTACCTGCATCCCCTTGATCACATGTTGACTAAGTTGCACTAAGCAAGGGATTATACATGGTAAAAAGATTAGAGTTATTAAGCACATAAGAGGAAAAGACAGCATTCATTTAACCCATAGTCCACCAGGCAACCATGAAAACATGTCCCATTCCCATCCTTTCCAGGTTTGGACTGGTACATGAGCTAACTTTCTAATTTCCTTTGTTATTTGTTTCACCACTTTATCATTGTCATGTATTTGCAAACAGCAGTTTGAGTAATTTAAATTTCCATACACTACCCTTTCTTCTTAACTGATTTTCCTGAGCTTGTGGTAGCAAAAAGAACAACAGTCTAATATATCCTATCTAACATATTCTTACCAGACTGGAGGTAGCCTGTGATAGGGATGTTTGGCAACCCATGGCCTGTCCTCAGATCCTCCTGGCCTTCTGCAGATCCACCAATTGCTAATGTTAAAGGGTTTTGCTACTTCTTCTCCTAGGACTAAAAAAACCCGATTCTCCCACTTCTGGCCCAAACTTAACTGACAATATAAAGGTAAGATTATTAAGAAAAACATTCTAATGGTGTAATCTAATTTTCTAATCTAATTTTCACAGTTGTCTTCCACACCGCCTGTGGCGAATGAAGGCACAGAAGCAGCTTAACATAAAGGAAACAAGGACAGCAAGGATTAGCCCCCAGTGAGTGGAGATTCTAAAGGAGGGATGTCCACACAGACTATTTCAGCAGGCAGTTTGTGGGTAGGCACAAGGCTTCCCCAGATTTAAATGGCCAGGCACTGCCTGCTGCTCCGGTCCACTCCTGTGGAGTGTCAGTCATGGCCTCCCATCCTTCTCCTTCAGCTGAGATGTCCAAAACTCCAGGGCTTCAGAGACCTTGACCCGAGTGTGATGGGTCACCTGTGTTCAGCTGTCTTGACGGCTGTTTCTGTGGTCAGTAACACCTGGAAGGGTCCACACCATTTCACCACCAGAGTGCTTCTTTCCACTCCTTAACTAGGACCCAGTCCCCAGTCTCCTGGCTGGATGTTGTGAACAGCAAAATCCAAAGGCAGCATCTGTGCTAACTTGGCTTTCTGTCAAAAAGATTTCACAAGAGACAGTATCTTGGCCATATATTGTTTTAAATATACATCACTTATTTCCATACCCCACACCCTTCCCCCTGTCCAGACCATGTTGAGAATTACATGGGTAAAGAATTACAAACAGATAATTGAATATATTTAATATCTTCTCTGGGTGGCCCTTATTCTTGCCAAAGCTAATGGCAAAAGCTACCTCCGTGGCATCTTAGTTTCTGTCACTAGCTTCAAAAGATGTTTCTTTATTTCTCCATTCATTCTTTCTACTTGACCTGAATTCTCAGGGTGCCAGGGGGTATGGAGGTCCCACTGAAGTCTCAAAGCAGCCATAATCCCTTGAAGGATCCCCCTGTAAAATTAGTTCCTCCAGCCCAGTCCACTGCCTTCACAATTCCATATTCACAAATCATTTGTTAACTGATCAAATAGTTGCTGAAGTGACTAGAAACTCCTCTGGCCACCTTGCCAGCCGGCATACCACTACCACTATCGAAGCCCTCTTGCCTAGGACATCTCAGCAAAATGCACCCGACATCCCTGGAGAGGACACATAGCCCAAGGTCATTTCCCCTGCCTTGCAATCCCTTCTGCAGGCTGGCTGTTACTGGCATCCCTCAGTAGCTCGTTTTGCTAAAACAAAAAGACTCGGTAGTCCTTGAGAGTCCCAACGACTCCTCCCATTGAGCTGTCTCAATATTTGCAGGCTCAAAGTTCTTGACATCCACTGTTTACTGTCCTTTGTAAATCGATTCTCCCCTCTTTCTTCTCTCTACCGCCTTTAATTATCTCCAACTCCTCTGGTGGAAAAGACACCAGCACCACTTCCCCCTCCCCAGCAACAGCTGAGCACAGGGAGCAGAGGGAGGATCCCAGAGACCTCTGGCGTAAGCGCTGCTTTTTGAACATCTCCATTGACCAGTTGATTACCTGCTGTCTCTTCTGAGCACTTTGCCTGATGTCCCTTAACAGCTCTTCTGCCTCTTTTGGGAAATTCCCCACCTCCAGCGAGTGAGTAACTGAGCTCTCAGGAGCGGACCTTTTCCCCGCAAGTTAAACCTCTTTCCTCCCAGCTTTCCAAACTCACATACTGCCCCACACGCGTCCATAGGACCTTTTGCCACACCATTTTTCAGTAAAAACAAAACAAGTTAGACAAAAATCAAACTCAGGAATATGGAGGATGCTTTAACTAATGTTTGATCTCTCACCAAGTCACTCGAACTGAAAACACAAATTACAAACATAAACAAACTGAAAATGAAAACACTTAATGGTGGCATTTACATTTCATTGGTTTTCACGCAGGTCCATCTCATGGATTGGTAGTTTCCTATTAAAAATAAAAAAGTGAATATTTGGCCTACTAGACGGATTACTGAAAAGAAATAAAAACCTCTTGTGGCTTACCCAAAGTGACAGAGTCCACCTGAAGAAATGGTTATCACATTTAGGTGTGATTTTGCTGCTTGCAGTTTCTCTGCTCTCAAACTGTTTTCCTTATCTTTGATGCAGGGATGTTTGACATTCCTAGAAAAGAGAAAAGAAACAAACTCCCCGGCAAAATATGCCTGAGTGAGGCAGTTAATTGCATTAACTTATTCAAGTGGAGTTTTAGCTTTTATTCTATGAAGTGCTTGTTGTACCACTTCTGTTGTTTCCACAGGTCTTCAGTGAGGTTTGCTCTTGAAAGGAATGAGGGACTTGCTTTAGAAACAAACTGTGGGTCTGCTGGTAAATAAAGCTATATACTGAGAGATAAGAGAAACAATGGGAAGGATTCCACTGATTGATGAATGGAATGAGAGATTTGTCTTTACAAACAAACTGTAGGTCTGCTGATAAATAAAATGGAATACTGAAAGATGAAAGAAACAATGGGAAGAACCATAAATTCCATAAGGAATTCCACTGAGTGCCACAAGGAAAAGGCAAAGCAGGGAGTATACATTAGAAGGAGGTATTAGGTGTTTCAGAAAGTCTGTACCTCTCAAATACCTCAGGCAATGGGGAAAGAGAGAGGGATATCTGGCCGGGAAATTAGGCTAAAAAGGGAACTGCTTTCTCCAAAAATCTGAGAAACCTCAGGGGAAATGCCCCATGGCCTCTCCCTTTATTCGAATAAAGTTACAGGACTCCTCTGTTTCCTTTTTGGACAAAATCTCTGGTGTTTGTGGATTAACTTTCCTGGCACTCTGATAGACTGTTCAGCGGAGGGAGTGAGACTGCTTTTAAAAAGCTTTGCAAGAGTTACAGCCTGTGAAGTAGGCGTCTCCTTTTGCCTTGGAGCACTTTGCCTTATCCGTTTGCTCATTTTGTTTCAGTGATTTTCCTTTTGGACATGTTTGAGTTTGCAGCAAGCAATGCCACTGCCTAAAACCAATCACTTTTTTTTTTTTTTTAGTAACCAATTGCTCCCTATCCCAATTTTTTGCATCAAGTCGACCATAGGGGTAGGGAGGTGACTAACAAATTAACCAAGGAAAGATAACAAAATATTTTCCCTTGAAGTTTTCCTACAGCCCCCACAGAGGAAGCTGCATGATAAATACCTAGGCAACACCATAAGGACAACACCATCCCCACAAGGCAGCAGCTGTAAAACTGGCTTCAGGACTGAAACCTGCCAATTCTGGCTTTTACAACAAAATACACAAAAAATGGAGAGGGTGTGGGTTCCCTCCAAACAGGAGCCTTTTGGGTGCTCACAAAACCCCATGTAGACAAAGGAATTAAATCCCCAAATTAATTTACTACAATTTCCACAATTCTCTCAAAGAAAGATGCGTTCAAACTTCTAAGCCTACAGAAGAAACTGTGGTTGCCACAGCCTGGTCAGAGAGTGAGAAAACTAATTTTCCCAGGATCGGTTTGTGAACCCAAACAATGATAACTTGTTAGTATAAACAACCTGCAGGTGCTGTTTTTCCTACTTTCTGTTCTCCTGTTTTCCCAAAGATTGTTTATAAGAAGGGCGTTGTGCTAATTAGCCAACCAGGTGAAATGTATTGATTAATTGACCAATCTGGTCCAGCTGGATTGGAACAGTGTATAAAAGGAGAAGAAGTCAAAGTAAAGGAAGAAGTTCTGCAAACCAGCCTTATGGAGTCTGTGTCATTTTGATAACAGTGACATCTAGAAACCACAATTTTCATAACTCCTTGAACAATCAAAGATCTTTTTGACAAATTTCCCCCCTTAGGGATAAAATTCAAGGTGAATCAAGAGGCCCCTGTATCTACCAGGACACACACCTCCTCTCGATCCAGACCCACTTTATAAGTTAAGAAGGGCTCCAAGTGGTGGGTCCTTGGTGTAATGGGAGCACCTGACACGCCTAACAATCCATCTCCATTATCCTCTGGACTTCCTTCTCCTGAGGCTCCACCTGTCTCTGCGGACAGTCCCACTTCCAGTGTCCTCATTGTCCAACCAGCTCCTCCTGCCCCGGTGCTCCCGGCGGGCACAGCCAGCAGCACCACAACTGGCCAGGGCATCTCGCAGCCTCATGGGGGCCAGTGGCCACTGCTGCCCCTGGCTGGGGATGGAGGGGTCAGGCACTGCCTGGCACTGAGCCCTGGCTGCCCCACAGACCCCCCAGGCTCCCAGCCCGTGCTCCTGGTCCCACACTTCCACACCCGGTTCTGCTGCCCCTTGCCTTAGCCACATTTCTCCACACTCTCCTTCAACCAATTCTGTTCTGACACACCAACAACTATCCATCCATCCATGACCTGTTGTCAAGATTATATGAGAAACAACGCTCACTTTTAAAAATTTCAAAGGCTTATTAAACCTTAACAAAATACAACAAAAGACTGAATAAGGCTGAACAGGACAGCATGCTGAGAGTCGGTGACCCTGGCAGCCATGAGCTCATCTACAAAATGGCTGCTCCACATTTTATGCCCCTGGGGTTCCATTAGGCAATCCTGGCCTCTCCCAAAGCCTGCTAGTCAACTCTTCTTTGTAGTTTATTGGTGGAGGCTACTTTGTTGCAGCTTGATTGGAGGTCAGGTGTTGCCATGCTGCGCCTCCCAGTAACCAGCCTTCCCTCCTCCCAGGATGCCCTGTGCAAGGGCATGGAAACACGCCCTCCCTCTACATGTCCCGACTACTAAGGTCATTTCTTGGCAATCATATGGTGGAGAGAAGAACTATGGGGAGAACAGAGGACATCTAAACAACAAATCACGATAACATAACTATACATCAAAAAAACTTTCTTTAAAATACACGTAATACTCATCTCTTAATTACGAGAGCCAACTGTCAAATTAGCCATCAATAACAACTCCTTGACTCCCCTTATTGCCCCCCCAGGCATGGATTGTTGAGACACCTTCTCAACTTTCTCTTATTGCCCCCTTTGGGCATCTGTGTCCTTAATTATCTCTGGGAGAATGTATAAACCAACTCAACATTCTTCCAAGGGATTCTTTGGAAATATTTTGGGATCGTCATCCCTTTAGCCAGGGCCCCTTCCTGGCTTTACTTTGCAGCCCTCCATGGGTGCCCTGTTTTACCTGTGGTACCCTCCATGGATGCCCTCCCAGCTTTACTCCCTGATCCCATTGTACTCACTGCGGAGAACAGCAGTGGTCCTTCCCTGTGGACTCTTCACAGACCCCCTGGTCCACCACTCGTCTGTCTCCACAGTCTCGGGAACTCCATCAATCGCCCGGTGCCGGCCAGCACCAAGGGGAGCTGATCGCCCAAACTGGGTGGGATGCTTTCAGCACACTCAGTGCCCCCTGCCCACGGATGGTGGAAATATCCCGGATGAGACCCCAAATTGTCAGATGATTAATTTTGTTAATTGACAGAATTAATCCACAAACACCAGAGGTTTTGTCCAAAAAGAAGACAGAGGAGTCCTGTAACTTTTTATTCAAATAAAGAGAGAGGCCATGGGGCATTTCCCCTGAGGTTTCTCAAATTTTTGGAGGACACAGCCCCCTTTTTATCGTTATTTCCTGACCCCATGTCCCTCTGTCTTTCCCCATTGCCTGAGGTACTTGAGAGGTACAGACTTCCTGAAACACCTAGTACCCAAGACCCACTTCTAATGTATACTCCCTGCTTTGCCTTTTCCTTGTGGCACTCAGTGGAATTCCTTATGGAATTTATGGTTCTTCCCATTGTTTCTTTCATCTTTCAGTATTCCATTTTATTTATCAGCAGACCTACAGTTTGTTTGTAAAGACAAATCTCTCATTCCATTCATCAATCAGTGGAATCCTTCCCATTGTTTCTCTTATCTCTCAGTATCTAGCTTTATTTATCAGCAGACCCACAGTTTGTTTGTAAAGACAAGTCCCTCATTCCTTTCATAATGGAGTGGCTCCCATTCGGCAGCTCCCATAATCACATTATACACAAAACCCATGTGTAGAAATACTCTACCACTGCAGGATCAAGACTAGGGAAGCTGTGAGGATTACAGCTGAGGGAACTCAGTAATAGAATGCAATCTGACATTTTTTCCAAGTAGGTCAGCATTTCTGGGTCACAGTGTTACTGTTAAGCTTTTATTCATTCTTTCTACTTTCCTGCTTCACTTAGGTCTCCATAGAGTGTGCAAGTCTCACTTCACCCCTACTGTTTTATTTGGCCTTTGCCCTGTTTCAGCAATGAAGTGTGAACCTCTGTCTGATGATATTCCCACTGGCAGTCCAGAGCTCAGGATAATTTCTTTGAACAAAATCTTTACCACCTTGCCAGCTTTGTCAGTGTGAGAAGGAAAAGCTTCTGGCCATCGTGAAAAAGTATCTACTGGTATCCATTTTTTGGAGAAAGCTCTGCAAAGTCTATTTGCCAATAGTCTCCTGGACAATTTCCTTTGTAGACACAGTCCCAAGTGCAGGCTGTCTAATTTAATGTGCCTTCTTCTTTAAATAGGTTTGGCACTTTTTAACAATGCTTTTATAATACCAGTCATTCCTATGCTCTAAACCTGAGTTTCAGTACTTCTACCCTAGAATGTGTTCCCCAGTGAGCAATGTTCTGTTGTTTCTCTGCCATTTTCTTCATAAGGTGTTGGGGAATTAGTTATGTGTTTGCGGGATGTAATTCACCATCCTTCAGTAATCTTTTCAGCATCTAATAATTTTGCCAATTTCTTATCTTCAGTCTGATAATCAGCAGCCTCCTTGTCCAAATCCTGGTACTTCTTAGGTGAGAACAACAGGATGTCCCCACTGGCAGCCTCCTTGGCCAATTTGTGAGTCAGGCTATTTCCAATATTTACTGGGGTCTCTCTGAATTGATGAGCTTTGCAATGCATTATTACCACCTTTTAAGATAGATGCCCCCTTTCTAACAACCTCTGTAATATTTTTCTGTGTTTCACAGGAGATCTCTGAGAAGTTCATAGCTCTCTCTGTTTCCACATGAATTCATGTGGACCATTCCAAAAGTAAATTTCGAGTCAGTCCATATAATTACAGTCTCATCCTGTGAGAGACATAATGCTCGTGTCAAATGCAATGTGTTTTGCATTCTGAGGTGACATGTTGGGGCCCAGAGCTTTGGCCTCTGTTACCTTGTGCTGAGTTACCACCACATTTCCAGCTTTTTGGATTCCATTTCTCACAAAGCTGTTCCATGAAGCTTCTTCTTCCATGAAGAGTTCCCAGTTGTATGGAAAATGACACTTTGATAACCCAATGTTCATAAAGGAGATCAGAGGAGTCCTACAACTTTATTTGAACAAAGGGAGAGAGGGCACTGGGGCACACACCCATGGGGCTTTCTCTCTCGGCTTTTGGGGGCACACCCTCCTTTTATCCTTGTGAAAAATGCGTATTTTATGATTGGCTTTTCGCAAATATTAAAATGAATATTATATGTGCTATGTTGGAAAGTTATACTGTATTAATCCCTTCAAGTAGCGCTGTATTCTTTTTTTTAAGAAGTGTGGTAAATATAGTTTTTAAGCTATAGCATAATATTGAAATAGAAACTGTGTGATGTAAAGTAATTTTTGTAACTAGCTTAAGAAATAAAAAGGAGATAAGTAAAAAAATTCTTCACACTATCTTGTTGAGATAGAGATAACGGTACCAGGCACCAGGTCTCCAAAGAAGATACATTACTTCCTTACCAGACAGCTCGGAATGCAAAGAAAGAGCTGAGATTAAGCAGAAAGACCTTAATTTGAAAGGAATGTTTGAACATATGAATATGCAACAGNATGCAAGTTTATTGCTCTTAAGGAGAATCCTTTGTTAGTAAGATGTGCTTCGTGGTGGAATACCAGCACCCGGACGTCCGTAAAAAATTCTCTGTTTTATTGTCTCTTATTGTCCTAATTTTTCTTATTATTACTTTCATTACTATTTTTTTATTATTAAACTTTTTAAAATTTTAAAACTAGTGACTGGCGTTTTTCACAATCCTAAACTCCCGGCTGCATCTTGCCCTTTCCTTTCCCCGTTGGCCAAGGCACTAGGAAGGTACAGCCTTCCTGAATAGCCTACCACATATCGTCCTTTGAACCTGATTTTACCCCAAAGTTCAGAAACTCAAGCTTGTGCAGACCCACTTGTCTGTTTCAGGAATCAGGCTGTCTGAGCTCTGCAACAATCCTGTTGCTTGGAGTTGGTAGAGACATTAAGACCCATTTCAAAGCCGGTAACACCCAAACCTTCACCCACAGAATTGTTTGTGAAGACATGAGCACACATCTTCCCTATCAATCTCTCCTCTTAGTATTTCTCAATTTGTCTTTACAAACCCTAGTCTTTATTAACTTAAACTTTTTTAACAACCTCGCTCGGTATAAAGATTAGCATATGAAACACCCGCTCCCAACTTTTCCACATCTGGCCCCTGCACGAGGTGTGCCAAGTAAATACAGAGAAACAGTAAATACAGTGAATAAAGAAGACATTAACAGTTCATATTAGCCCGCTAATCACTGGAGATCCTTGTAGATGGTCCGTGGCTACTGAAAAGGACTCTCATCCTTTTCCTCCTGCTGAGAAATCCAGATCTCTGGGGTTTTAGAGACCTTGACCCAAACATGATGGGCCCACCCGTGTTCAGCTCTCCTGACTGCTGTTCCTGTGATCCTGGTTGGATGTTATGAACAGCAAAGTCCAAAAGCAGCATCTGTGCTAACTGGGCTTTCTGTCAAAGAGATTTCAAGAGGCACACTGTCCTGGACACCTACTGGTATTCATCTTCCCTTTCCCTGCCACATTGGAAATTAATTCAAAGGAGAATGATTTCCTCAGGGTTTGGCTCTTGTTTTTGCCCCAGCTAATGGCAAAAGCTACCTCCGTGGCATCTTAGTTTCTGTCACCATCTTCAAAAGGTGTTTTTTTATTTCTCCATTCATTCTTTCTACTTGACCTGAATTCTCAGGGTGCCAGGGGGTATGGAGGTCCCACTGAAGTCTCAAAGCAGCCATAATCCCTTGAAGGATCCCCCTGTAAAATGAGTTCCTCCAGCCCAGTCCACTGCCTTCACAACCTCATATCCTGGAATTATTTGTTCCAAAAAATACTTAAACAACTGATGGAATAGTTGCTGATGTGACCAGAAATGCCTCTGGTCACCCTGCCAGCTGGCATACCACTACCAGAAGATATTTAACCCCTTTTGTCTGGGGCATCTCAGCAAAATACACCTGGCAACCTCGGAAAGGACACATGGCCCAAGGTCACTCCCCTGCCTTGCACTCTCCTTTGTAGTCTGGCTATCAGCTTTAGCTGGGCAGCCCTCAACAGCTCCTGTTGCTAAAACAAAAAGAGCCAAGGCAGTACATCTTGAGGAAGGACTCTGCCAATCTTCCAGAGGCCAAATGACTCCCTCCATGGAGCTGTTTTAATATTTGCAGGGTCAAAACTCCTGGCATCCACTCTTTACTGTCCTTTGTAAATCAGCTCTCCCCTCTTTCTTCTGCCCCACCACTATTCATTATCTCCAACACCTGTGGTGGAAAAGACAGCACCACTTCCCCCTGTGAAAAATGCATATTTTATGATTGGCTTTTTGCAAATATTAAAATGAATACTATATGTGCTATGTTGGAAAGTTATGCTGTATTAATCTCTTTTAAGTAGTGCTGTATTCTTTTTTTAAGTAGTGTGGTAAATATAGTTTTTAAGCTATATCATAATATTAAAATAGAAACTATGTGATGTAAGATAATTTTTGTAACTAGCTCAAGGAATGGAAAAGACAATCAAGAAGTTCTTTGCACTATACTATCTGGATAGGGATAATGGCAACAGACACCAAGATCCCCAGAGCCTCCTTATGGGGAAAGCTCAGACTCTGAGGAACCAAGAAGGCTGCTTTACAAGATGGGGAGGAAAAGCTGAAATTAAGCAGAAAGACCCTAGTTTGGAAAGAATGTTTGAATTGTGTATGAGCTATATGAATATGCACCAGGCTATTGCTTTTAAGGGGTAATCCTTGGTTAGCAAGGTGTGCCTGGTGGGGAATGCCAGACACACGGACATCCATAATTCTCTGTTTTATTGTCTCTTATTATCCTAATTTCCCATATTATTTTCATTGCTACTTTCATTACCATTTTTATTATTATTATTAAACTTCTAAAATTTTAAAACAAGGGAGTGGCGTTTTTCACACCCCTCCCTCATCCCCCCCAGCAATGCCGAGTCACAGGGAGCAAAGGAGGATCCCGGAGACCTCTGGCAGAAGTTCTGCTTTTTGAACATCTCTGTTGGCCAGCTGATGACAGAAAGAGCCCAGACAGCTTGAATCCTGGAACAGACAAGTGGGTCTGCACATGCTTGAGTTTCTGAACTTTGGGGTAAATGACAGGTTCAAGGGGGGATTTGGGGTAGGTGGCTCAGGAAGGCTGTACCTTCCTGGTACCTCAGCAGTGGGGAAAGGAAGATTGCATCATGCAGCTGGGAGTTCAGGATAAAGGAGGCTGTGTCCTCCAAGACCTCAAGAGAGAAAACCCTGCAGGCGTGTGCACCCAAGTGGCCTCTCTCCCTTTATCTGAATAAAGTTGCAGGACTCCTCTGTCTCCTTTGTCAGAAAAATTGATCCACAAACACCAGAGGTGTATGTCCAAAAAGGAGACAGAGGAGTCCTGTAACTTTATTTGAATAAAGGGAGAGGACATGGGGCATTTCCCCTGGGGTCTCTCAAAATTTTTAGAGGATGTAGCTTCATTTTTATCTTGATTTCCTGGCCACATTTCCCTCTCTCTTTCCCCATTGCCTGAGGTACTTGAGAGGTACAGACTTCCTGAAACACCTAATACCCCCTTCTAATTAATATGCCCCGTTTTTCTTTTTCTTTTTCTTTGTGTCCCTGTTTTTTTTCCTCTAAATCCAGAGATGTATCACAGCCTTGAGTGAGCAACAGTGTGTGTAATTTGTGGAATTCCTATGGAATTTATGGTTCCCCCCCATTGCTTCTTTCACCTCTCCCTATGTGGCCTTATCTACCATCAGGCCACAGTTTGTTTGTAAAGATATCTCCTTCTCATTCCTTTCACCTTCATGGACTCTGGCTTTTCATAGCCTGAATTTCTGCACATCCACAGCTGGAAGAAAATCTCCTGTCACCCCCTCTCAGCCCCTTTTGAGTATTTTTCATCCTTTTAACACCATGTATATATTTCTTCTGCAACTCAGGATTATTCTGCAAATCAAAAACAAAAAAAATCAACATACAATGCCATTCCATTTCTCCTACAAAACAGCATTAGTTGCAAAATGGTCAGTCCCATTAACACACCACTTTTTGTGATTGTTTAGCTCATACATCAGCCACCAAGGATAACAGTATTCACCAGGTTGGTTTCATGTCAGGGGATCACAAACACACCCAACACCTTTTCCAGTTCCTTAAAACACATCTCAAGGGGAGATTTAGGGAATCTTTTCTTTGGGAGCTATGAAGATAGTCCCACTCCACATTTACCACCTTATGAATAAAACCTTTCTACACCTTTAAAATACTTTTAAAACATTTTTTTTAATAACCTTTTCCAAATTTTTTGTAACTTTTTACCCCTTTCCCAAGACTGGAATTGTGCTATGGGCATTCCTGTGTTAGCTAGTGTATAATCTTACATAATCACAGTTACAAAAACCTCTGAGCCCTGCATTGCTTCTGTTAACCACTTACAGTTTCCCAATGAGCTGGGCACTTGTACTCCCTTAAAAGTACACTTTTCTGATTAGCTGGGGACTTGGAACCTTTTGCTATTCACTTATACAGTTTTACAATAATTTTTAATAGACAATAACAAATTATATCATTACTTTTATAACCCAATTGTATTACAGAGCTCCATTTCTGGAGGGATTCTCTGCTGCAGCTTATAGTTAGATATAATTTTATACCCTCAATAATGCCTTAATAAAACCCAGAGGTTTTACCTTGAATTCACTGGATTATAGGATCAAAGGATTTCCCTGAAAAAAGCTTTGATGCACACCAGGGTCCTCCATCCTGTAAATCCATGGAGCATCAAAAGCATTGTCCCATTTGGTGTCACAAGTAAATTGTTGCCAAAATGATCAGGATAAGTAAGACTCTCTAACTCTCTCTTTTCAGTGTTAGGGAGCAAGGCATTACTTTATTCTTGGCCCAGAGGAGTGTGTGGCTGACAAAGTTCCTCCACACAGATGCTGATACAAATCCTTTTCACTTATTTTTATATTTTTAGCGAACAAAGAAATTTATGTTCATAGGTTCTAAGTTACATAATTATTTTAATTAATTAGCATTCTATCCTCTATTGGTTATTGATTTCTTACTCTTCATGTTAATTTGATCCACATTCTTTGGTCCTCTTATCACCTTTTTCTCAGATAGGGGGTGTCCAACTTTCCAGGCCTTTATCTCTTTTGTATATTCTGGTTACTCCAACATCCTAGAAGGGTTATAAATTTAAGATCCCATGTGTCCAGTCTCCAACTCCCTTTGGCTTTGTTTATTGAAGCTTGTCAGGGTTAGCTTTAGCAAACTTAACGTTTCAGTGATTTAATGATCAAAGTAACAATAAGAACCTGTAAAGAAACTTAATCAGTGTTAGCTAAAAGTGGGCACTGCTTGCAATTAATTAAAACCACTAATTAAGTTAATAGTAAGGAAAGTTCTGTCATTTCCAACAACAAGGAAGTACAGGCACCAGGGCAGGAGTTTCCCATCCCAGCCAAAGGAAGTGGAAAGTGGATATTGTGACCCTGAAAGTCCTCAAAATCCCAGCAGGAATTACTGCTATTCAGTGCTCAGAATGCATCTGTTACCAGAACCCAGCAGTCTCAAGACCCAGCCAGGGGCCCTGGAGGTGCCAGGTGGATGCAGAACTTCCCAGCCAAGCAGATGGAGCAGGGCATGTGCTGCCCTTCAGTGAGTGGGGCTTGGGCTCCATATCATGGATCAGGAAACTCAGGGAAGAAAACTGGAGCCCAGTGTTGGGACCCAGCCCTGCCCAGTGGCACAGCCAGCCTTCCCCTGCCCCATCTTCCTCACCTGGCTCTGAGCTGGAGATGCTGGTGGGGGGAGTCTCCTTGCTCCGATTCCATACCCCCCATCATTTGCAGCCTTTATGGTTACATTCAGCTCTCTGAACTAAATCATTAGTCCCCAGCACAGTTCCCATGCCCTAATTTAACTCCACTGCTTGCACTCACCTCTGCCCTTTGGCAGCACCATCAGGGCCTGTGGGTACAGCACTGCAGCCTCCCACCCTGCCAGAGCCTCCAGCAGCAGCCTCAAACATCCCTATCATTACCAAACCATGCTCACACCTTCAGTGCTATGGCATCAGACTTTATGTCCTTAGCACAAAAAAAAAGATAAAGTGTGCCCTCTTATGAGACATCTACTTGGGGGATATAACCTGTGAATAAGCTCCTTTCAGACATTTGGGAAGACAAAATGAGTTTTTATCTGTGAATCATGTTTCCTAATTGGAGATGCCACAGGTTTGAGTATCAGGCAGCAACAAGAAAGACTCAGATTTTGATGCCAACTGCTCAGATGTTAAAGTGTATTTCTAATTGGGGTCACTGACACAGACTTCACCACTTTTGTGCCATATCCTACATTTACTTGGGATTTTGTTATCTCATGTGATCATTTGCATCTAATTCCAGAGCAAATTCAAGTCCAGATCCAGGAAACTGCAGCTGCCTTGAAACATGTCTACTCACCATCAAATAACACTTCTACTAGCATCAAATAACACTTGTGAATACTGTCCAAAGCCTTCTCATGGCCTGAAGAGACACAGATTCAAGCAGAGTGAAAACATATAAAACAAATAAAGCAGCAGATTCTACTCAGAAAAACTGTCAGGAGTGACTTTGATCCTCTGTCTGCCACCATCCATCCACCAGCAGACCACAGCCACTGCTCTTGGGGCAGGTTTGCTGTGAAAAGCCTGTGCTGATCCATCCTGCAGTCCTGCAGGGACACTCAGCAGTGGTCACCTCACACTGATGCCACATATTTATAATGACTCCAAGGCTAGGAGCCCCAGGGCTCTTGCTTCACTGGTGCCTCATGCTGGGCTGCATTTACCTACACACAAGCCAGGATGTTTCTTCATCTTGGTTTCTCACACTGACATTGCCACCGTGTCTCACCCATGCACAGCTCCCAGCAGGCACAAAGCACAAGTTAAACACATGCAGTGGAAAGTGAGAGCAGCTGCTTCTGCTGCCAAACTCCAGCAATGGAGTGGAAATATAAGGGCAGGAATTTCAAATTACATCCCTCAATTTATTGGTTTATTATATGGGGGAAAGTAGTCCAGGGTACATGGAGGAGTCTAGGGCCATGCCTGGATGCACTCAGCATTGCCACTTGCAGTGGTGCAGAGTTGTGCAGCCTGGGGAGCATCAGTGTGATCACACATCAGTGTGATCAGCCTGCAGAGCAGCAGGCTCAGGGGGCTTACAGCCACCTGAAAGGATGGTGTGGCCAGGCAGGTCTCTTCTCACAGGTAACAAGTGATAGAACAAGAGGAAATGGCCTCAAGTTTTCCCAGGGGATGTTTAGGTTTGGTATTAGGGAAAATGTCTTCCACAGAAGGGAGGTCAGGCACTGAAATAAAATGTCCAGGAAAGTGCGAGCATCTCCATCACCCTGCCACCATTCAAGAAATGTGTGGATGTGGTCCTTAGCCATGGGGTTTAGTGGTGAACGTGGCAGTGCTGGGTTAATGGTTGGACTCAGTCTTACGGATCTTTCCCAAATTAAACAATTCCACAATTCTGTTGTGGGAACTTCCTCCCCCAAAAGGCATCAAAGCCTCCCATAAAATCATAGAATGGTAATCCTAAAACCATAGATTGTGAAGGACTTCAGTGGCTGAACTTTTTTCCTGCTTCAGATGCCAGTTCAATGCACACAATCTAATCTTTCTGTGCCTTTCCAAGTCTGGGATGGTAGGAGACTCAACACAGGAGGGCTTGGGGGGATCTCACCTCTTGGAGGCCTGAAACCTCCTTCCCCTTAATCCAAATGCACTTGGGCTTTGGAGCCAGCAGAACCCATGGGTGAAGGTGACTGATGCCTGGGAGAGCTGGCTCCCTCCTCTGTCACCACTGCACTTCAGTACCACTCCTCTGGCAGCTCTGTACATCAATTTTTACACCTTTGAGCTAAATTAAATGAAGCATTAAAACATTTCAGACCTCTTGGCTTCAGGCACTGATGACACTAAGGATTTACTGAGCTGCCAAACCTCAGCAAGGTCTGTCCAAGGGGTGCCCTTCTGCCCTTATTCTCACCTAAAAATGTTATTTATCAATATGATATGTAATAAAATAAGTACTTTTAAGAGCAAGGCAACACTTTTTATTTTTATTTAAAAAGGCCTTGATGGCAGGAATATAGTGTAAAAATCATTGGAAAAACTAAAAGGCATCGATACATATTGGAATATACACTTTTTACATAAATTACATTTATTTATTTTTTTCTTTCATTTGAGGTTCTTATTTGATATTGAGGTCTAATAGTTAATAGGTCCTGGGATCTGGACGTTTAGACCACCATAGTCTAACATGTACATGTTCATGGGCCATTGCTGAAAGAGAGGGAGAGAAAAAGAAGGCAAAAGTCTCTGTTAGGACACAACACAAAACCATGCATACATCAAATCTCTGACATGTTCCAACAACTGGTTGTTGCTCCCACTTTCCAAGTAAGGGAAAAGAACCAACCCCAAACCAAAACACCACTAGCAAACTTGACAAAAACCCTTCAAAGTTTTTATTTCTCTTGTGCATTACTGGGGAGTTTTATTTGATATCATCCACAACTGAAGCCAAGCCCTGAAGGAGTGCAGTTGTATGCATCTCCCTGATATTCTTCCTGTTTTGTGGCATTCTACAACTCTGCATTGCTCCCAGAACCGAGCTAGAAGGTACACCCAGCACAGCTTGGACCGTGGGGAACCACCTGGTTCTGCTGAGAGGCACCACAGACCCGAGGTGATGGCACCAGCACTCGAGTTTTAACCCCTGGGTGTGGGGGGATTTGCTGGAGCCTGTCTCATTTGCAGTACCCACTAAAGCTGAGGCACACTGCAGGAATGCAGGAGAGCCCAGGGGGTGTTGGGCACTTTGCTCTGCTGACCTCCCCAGACAAACCCTGCAGATAAGACAGGTGTCTCCTCCCTGGCCAAACCTGCTTTGCCATTTGACATCACACTTTATAGTGTTTGTCAGGTAGAGGGAGGTGGTGACAGCTCGAGGAGAACAGAGAGCAGCATCCTGAAGCAGAAAGATAGGCAGGCAGTAACCCCCCTAATATCTGGAAGGCTTTACCACAAGCGAGATCTGATTTGTTGATGATGTAGACTCCATATTGGAAGAAGAGGAAGAGGAAGAAGAGGAAGAGGAAGATACCGAGTTCCCTTCGGAGATCCTCTTCCGCTTCCGTTTGGGAACACTGATGTCTTTCTCTGCAAGGAGAGAGGGAAGGCATGAGGTGTCTGAGCCCTGAGAGTGGTCCCTGAATGTGGGGACTCATCTTGACCTGGCCTTCCACAGAGCATCCCCCTGCAGTGATCTGCTGGGCTGCCACTGGTGACACAGGCTTGGCCTCCATGACGTGGCACAGAGCTGTCAGCTTTCCTCACACTGCAGGCATGCTCTGGCTTCCACATCTCCCTTCTCTATTCATCCACCTCTTTTCATAAAACATAGGATTGTAGTTATCTCCAGGACTGCTAATTCTGACACCTTTGGTTGAAACTGAGATTTATTGGGATGATGGGACAGAGAAACACATTACCAGTGATGACAGAGACCTTGTTGCCTTAGAAATTCAACTGCTAAACGATGGCTCAAATTAAGGGCTTTAACCAGGGAATAAATTGCTCATGGTGACTAAATTGCTAATGGGAGAGGGATAATCAACATCCTCCAGAACATGCTGGAAGTTTGAGCCAAACAGCCCAGTCTTCCCACAGCTCACAGAAGTGGAATCCTCCAAGAGGACAGTAGGTAGGATCTTCTTCCCGTCCTGTCCTGGGGATGTGGAGGTTCAAACACTACCTCACAACTCCCATTCACTTTCTCTCCCACAGTGCCAGGAAAGCCACAGTTATGTCCTAGCCCTTCCCTTACCTGTTTGTTTGGCCTCGGTGCAGATTTCAGCAAACGGCCTGTGGAAGAGACAAGGGATGAGTCAGTTGTTTCACCCTGTGTGCCTGCCTGTGCTGGGACAGAGACCCTGACCCTGAGCTGACTCCTCCAACACCCCTTTGTGTGGAGAGGAGACTTGGAGCATCCCTAGTGTATCCTGGAGAGAAGCAACCTGAAGGAGCTCAGCTGGGTCTCTGAGTTACCAGCCCCTGTGTTATGTCCCTTCCCAGCATCATTATCCCAAATCACACAAGAAAGAGGGGACAAATTGGCCCTGTTAAGCCTTCACTGTGCCCACCCATAGGCAGGTACCTCCCTGCAGCACAGGACAGGATGCCAGGGATGGAGCAGGTCCTCCACAGGTATGTGGTGGCTCCGGTGGCCTCAGGGTGAGTTGCTCTGCTTATGGCTGAAGAAGCAAGGACAGCACTTAACAAACAGAAACCTCCCCCATCAGAAAGCTGGGAAAACTTACTGGAGCTGGTTTATAATCACTATTCGGATGCTCTCCCGTGCCTTCAGGATCTTCTCCAGCCGATGAATGTCGTAGGTGTTGGGGTTTCTGAAAGGGATGTCGTCCGGCAGGCCAGTGACCTCCACAGAGTCAGGACTGTCCCTGATCAGTTTATAGGGCACCATGACAGGCCGGTTCAAGCCCAGAGCCTCTCCTGTAATGGCAGAACAGAGGACAGCACAACAGCTTTACCCTACAGGCTCCAGAACCAGCCAAATGAAGGACCAAGAGCCCTGGGGGACTTTGGGATGCCATGGCTGCTGTGGTGCCCAACCTTTGCTGCAGGCACGTCCCACCCAGCCATTGTACATGTCCCTGCTCAATTTATTGTCTGCTCTGTTAGAATTCTGCCAGGAGCCTCAGGTGATTTCAGAACACAAACTCTGCTGCACTTGCCCAAGCCCATGGCTGGACCAGCAGCAGCAGCATGCAAAACAGCCCAGGACAGAGGGGAAATGGAAGAGATTTGCCCATTTCCTCTTGCCTCTGTATGTCAGCAGCTCTGGGGGTCACTGGGGTGGAGATCAGAGCCATCCTCGTCATCACATCACATCACATCAACCACTCCTGCCCATTTCTTGAATCAATCCTATGGCAGGGAGACACCTCATTTAATTCCTTGCTGCATTAAAAACCCTTCATTCTGTACAAGTAAACCTGCTGCTCACCTCTCTGGTACCCCTTCATTTCCTGTTCACTGGGGAGCAGAGAACTCCTGTGCTGTTTCTGACTGTAAGAGCTTGCTCCCACCTTCAATCTCTGCAGCCCCAAAACCTGAAGCTGTTGGTGGCCACACAGCCACATCTCTGGCTTTCCTCCCAGAGAGTTTGTCCCATCAAAGGCTGACATCAGACTGAACAAATCCTGCTGCTGTGCTGCATTCTGCCATAGCCCTTCCCCTCTGCAAGGATGAGCTGTCAGCAAGGAGGTAATGGTGCCACCTGCCAAGAGTGAGACACAGGGACGTCCCTGGGGACAGGCTGTAACATGGAGCAGCAGGACAGTATCTGTGCTGCAGCAGCTGCCATGTGCTTGGGCTATAAATAGAGGCCTTTGTGGAAACAATTTTAGCTGTGGCTGCTCTCAGCAAAAGCAGCCTCACCCTATGATGCACACAAGCAGAGGCTCACCGTATTTTTCATTGAAAAGCTCTTTCACTTGCTCTCGGAGAATCACCTTCTCTCCCAGCCTGTTGGCATCATCCTCATCTGCAAAAGCAAGAAAGAGCAGGGGTGAATTTAACTTGTTTCCTTCTGAGCCCCTGGAAAACCAGTCTCACTGACATAATGCAGGACAGAATCGCTGTCCCTCTGCCCCAGCCTGGCCTGGGGACACCTCAGAGGTGCTGCTCTGTGCTTGCACCCTGCCACACCTTTCAGGGCTGTGCAAAGCAGCTCTAAAATGCTGCCAGACCTCCATTTGCCATGTGCTGCCACAGCTAAAAGCGTTTTATGTCTACTTTGAGGGGCTGTAAATGACTAGAAAAAATGCAAAGCAATGAAGACTCAAGCCCTCAGTGCCACGAATGCTCCCACAAGTGACATCAAGGAATGAGAGAACACTTTTTTGGCTAAGCTCCTAAGTGAAGTATTGTTTTATAATATGCCATATAATCAGCTTGGCTTTACTAGCTTTTTAAATTATCCTCATTGTGCTAAACAGTTTCTTTTTCATTCTCTCATTTCAAACAATGTGCCCAAGTCAGTAGATTTTTACACTCTGCTATTTAGCATCCTCAGGAGGCTCCAGGACAAATGACTGGGGTCATGACCTTAACCTTTGACCTAGGGTCAAATGACCCTTGCCTTTTTTCCTCCAGAGGTGTAAAGTACCAAGTGAACACCCCTTCTGTGCCTCTTGCTGCAGTCACCCCTGCAGCTCCCAGCCAGCTGGGATGCACCACGCAGGACCAGCTCAGTGGAGTGCACTCCCCACCTTCCCTCCTCTGGAAGATCCTCACTGCACCCAAGGCAGGCACTGTCACCCAGGCTGGCAAGCCACTGGGCAGAAATAATGGAATCACTGAATGGTTTGGGTTTAAAAGGACCTTCTAAGACCACCCAGGTGCAAGTTCCTGCCAGGGGCAGACACAGTAAGGTGTGCCTTACAGACACAGTGTGCTCTGTGCAAGTGATGGGGGCTCACGCTGCTGCTGCTGGCTCAGGTGAAGGTGGAGAGTGGCTCAAAAGGGTAGAAAGAGGTGCTGAGAGGTGCTGCCCAAATCCCATCTTTAGTACTGGCACCCTCAGGTGTCTCAAACAACATTTAAACACAGTCTTTCTGTTAATGCTTTGAGCCAAGAGGTTTGAACTCAGCACCAGGCAGCTCAGGACACTTTGGGGGCAGAGGCTGCCAGGAGATATTGTTCAGGCCTTTGTTCAAAGTCCCTTTCCAGCTCTCTTGGAGCCTCTTTAGGCACTGGAAGGGGCTCTAAGGTCTCCCTAGAGCCTTCTCTTCTTCAGGTGAACACTTGCAGCTGTCCCAGCCTGGCTGCAGCTCTTGGCTAAGTTTGTAGCCTCCTCTGGACTCATTCCAACAGGTTCAGGTCTTTCTTAGAGGCTTCAGCCAGAGGCAGTGCTTCAGGTGGGGTCTCACAAGAGCAGATGGATTCATGGTGGGTTTCACAGCATCAAGGTCATCCCTGCAAACCTTGGCATGAGGGATCAAGGCATCCTCTGCCCCCAGTCTGCAGCTACTCAGTTTCATTTTGAGAAATTACATGATTATGATTTTTTATTATTTTGAGCAATCTTATGATTTTTGTTTTGGTTTCAAGCAAACACATGCCTGGAAGTTTTGTTTTAAATGCAAGGTGAAAATCCAAGTCCCTGCCCCCTGCATGGAACTGATTTCAGTGCTCAGCACTCCAGGCAGAAAGACCCCATCCCACATCTCAGCCACTCTGCTGCTGTGGGTGCTGGAGAGAAGCTGGCAACCTCAAACTTCTGCACCCTGCTACTGCAGGGTACAGCCTCAAAAAAGCCCCTTCTCCACCTGGAAAACAATTGCTTTGCCTGGATATTACACACACACATAAAAAGCAAGGGGAAAAAAAACCAAAAAACCCAAACCCCCCAAAAAAACGCACCCACAAAAAAATGAAAAAAAACCCCAAAACCAAAAAACCCAAACCCCCCAAAAAAACGCACCCACAAAAAAATGAAAAAAAACCCCAACAAAACAAACAAACCAAACAAAACCAACAACAACAACCAACCAAACAAACAAAAACAAACCAAAAAACCCAAACCCCCCAAAAAAACGCACCCACAAAAAAATGAAAAAAAACCCCAACAAAACAAACAAACCAAACAAAACCAACAACAACAACCAACCAAACAAACAAAAACAAACCAAAAAACCCACCAAAACCAAAACCAACCCAAGAGAGAGGTCAGGGGCCAGTTGTGCTTCAAATCCAGAAATGGCAACAAAGCAGCTTGAATGGCATGGAGCAAAACATAAATACAACAGATGAAGATTTCTAAGTGATGCCTTGCAGTGCCACTCTGGAGGCCACAGTGGACCAGAGGGGACAGCCAGCCCTGTGGGCTCCCTCTGTGACTTCCTTGTCATCACTGCTCAGTTTCTGGGCTGCACATACGTACCCGTATGGATGTAGATGGTAGCAGACAAAGACACACCAAAATTCAGTGTTCTCACTCATTTAATTCTCTGGGACTGAAAAATGCAGCAGGTCCTTCCTTTCCACTCATGCCCCAAGTGACCCAAGTGCAAGAAAAAAGACAAGGGATCTTGTTGTTCCCACCTTGAAGTGGGCACTGCTCCCAAATTCCCATTCAAGGACACAAACAACTGCCATGAAAATCCTGGAACTGAGCATGCATAACAGTGAAGCCAAAGAGGAGCCTCTGGCCAGTGGCACTGCTTCCCAGGGACTTACCCCTCCGTGCCCAGGCAAGAGAGATTCCATCTCCCTTCGACTTTACCCATTGGGAGCTGGGAATTATCAGCTCAAGGAGTAAATTGAGGGAAGAAGTAAATCAAGGAAGTCACTAGTGCTCCTGAAATGTGCTGAGTCCTTCCCATAAAGCAGGTTTATCCATGCTGCTGGCTTCAGGTCTGTGTTATCTTTTTTTTTTTAATTAAATAGTAGCTAGTTAATTAGCGCTTTTTTTGTCCCAATTCTGCTTTACCTCACAGGCATTTACATACAAGTGGTCACATTTTTAAAGCACCACTTACTTTTTTTCTATAAGACTTGTCAGAGCTTACCATTTCTTTGAGAGACACCAAACTACTTTTAGTAATTATTAAAACTGAGGTTTAGGTGTCTGCTGTTGGGCAATAGAATCCAAACCACTGCTTATTCTTCTAGAGACTCAAAAAAACCCACACAAAACCAAATCCAAGGTATCCCATGGATAAATAATGGTTCTGTCTGTGCTCGTGATGTCATGTGCAGAACCTTGATCTCAGTGGTGAAGCCACAGCATAGTTGGGCAGGATACCAATGGAGCCTTCTTCCTCCCCATGCACCCACCTGTACCCTCAAATGCTGCTCAAGGGGATGCCTGTCCTCTGCTCAGCCACTGCTCATGGAGTAACAACCTCCTGTTACCCAAAGATTTGTCCTGAAGCCTGTTTCATCAGGAAAACTGTCACTGCCCAACACATCTCGCTGAGAATATGGCTCAGATCCCTTCTGCAGGCAACCCCAGACTCATGAAGAGATACTCAGCTGGCAAGCTGAGGGCAAGTCCTTACAGCAGCCTAGGATCTGGCCCTGACTCCTAAGAGGAGTCTTTCCCCTTCCAGCTTCCATGGCTGCAATTCAGTTATAGCCCTGTGTAAATCCAGAATAAACGTGCTGACTTTACTGAGGCTTTTCTGCAGTAACTCAGGTTTAAATGCAGTATGAATTAGCTTAACATATGAATGTTTTCAAAGCAGAGCTATAAACTTGTGGGAGCAGCAGTTAACACCCAGACCCACAGCCAAAATCCCAGCTGATGGCACTAAGGCTGGATCTGCTGTAGCTGTGCCCTGCCCTGCCACAGGCACAGGCAGCTCAGCTCTTCCTCACTCCTGTACATCAGTCTGTCTGACATCCCTGGAGCCTTCGTGGCTACTCACCAGCCCTGACCCAGAGTATGTGTTAAAGCAGAGCAAAAAAAATACCCATCCCAAATCCATGGAAGCTCTCCTTATGAATGGCAAGTGGATTTGTAACAAATTAATTGCTGGGACACGTGGATGAAGGATGAGAAGAACATGGCAGGTTCATTTGGCTGGAGTGATGGCATCGATGCTCAGGGACTACAGCAACGGTGCTTAGAAATGCAGAAAGGGTTAACAACAACAATAAAACACTGTACCATTCAGTTCTGGACATCACAGGGAAACAGCAGCGGGGAAAAAACAATACCTGAAGTTTGGGGGGTTTAAACATTTTCATTCCCATATTAAAACACAAGTGCATTTCTTGTCTGCTACCATCTACGATGCATCAACTGAGCTACGTACCATTCAAAGCAGCATAGGCTTTTTCCAAAGATGTTATCCGTCTAGGGGCTACAGCAAGTTAATGGGAGACAAAAAAAAAAAAAAGAGAAAGAAAAAGAGATCCATGAGTGCTGCAGCTTGGTTTCTTGGTCACAAACAAAAGCAAAACTCAGGGTTAAAATTCCTCTGGTCCCTTGGCACAGAGACATTTTGGTAGCTAATAACTGCTGGGCAAGTTATGTACTGGTGGGCTGGGCTCTCCACCTCATACCAGGCCCTGCTTTGCTGGAATGTTCTTAAGCCTGCAAGCATCTCTTTGGCTATGCCACTCTCCTGAGCAGCTCAAGGTCCATATGTGCATAAGGATGCCTGGCCAAATGGCAGCATTTATGGCATGTGCCAGAGCAGCAGCAGCTGTTGCACAGCTGTTCCAGTGCCAGAGGAGAAAAAAAAATCTCAGGTTAAAGCAGATGAAAAGCAAACAGGGAAATCCTGACAGTTCTGCATCAACAGGAGAAACAGGAGAAAAGGAATCCCTAGGGAGAGGCTGGTGCTTGCCACTGACTCCGAAGTGATGAGTGACATAAAAAGAAATTAACTTCCTGTGGAAAACCAGCAGGGATGGGACTATGGCCTGGATTTGCATGATGGGCAAAAGGAGGAATGAAGTGGCTCATCCTGCTGAAGTCACAGCCACAGGGAGAGCTGGTGGGGAGGTCAGGGCTGCAGCACCAGGCAAGGAAGGGGCTCAGAGGGGAGGCTCTTGATGCCAAACTGTAATGAGCTGACACCAGCAAACAGAAGGGGACTTGGGAGACAGCAGGAGGATGTGTCCAAAACCTCCTAAGCAGAGGCATAAGCAATCTGAAATACCCAGCTCAAAATAGGTGTTCCCCATTTCAAGCAGGCTCAGGAAAGCAGCCACTGCAGCACAGAGCTCTGCTGATGCCCTGCATGGGGGAGGACAGCCCTTCAGTTCAGCAGCTCAAAGGAACAAAAAAACATGTGGTTCTGCCCAGGGCAGCTGCAGGCACTGAGATCTGGGTGTAGACCCCCATGAGCTGGGGCTCTTCACCCCTGAGCTGCAGGAAGACACAGTCTGCCATAAGTAGTTGCAGCAGTGCCACTCACTACCATGGTGCAGGATCCCAGCCCAAAATAAGAGATGATCTCTGCAGCTTGGTCCCCTGAATCGCTGGTGACACCCTGTGGGCAGCACCCAGTGCACTAAATGCTTATGCAGAGGGGAGGAGATACAGATGGGTCATGCTGGTGCTGGGAAAGCCAAGCTGGAGTCCAAGGCAAGAGGGAGCAAGGTCCTGGCATGGCTTCTGTCAAGGAGGAATGCAGGCAGGAGTGCAGGCAGGAGCACAAGCAGACTGCAGGCAGCAAGGGAGAGCAACATACAGCAGGATCTTTCCAATATGGCTCAGAACTGCTTGAGGAAAGGCAGCATGGCATTTCCTTTGGCTGGCAGCAACTCAAGGGCTTTTGCAACATTTCAAGGTGCTGTTATGAAATTACCTAAAGAAAGGTAATTCAAATTTCTGGTCCTGCTAACTCAAACGTGGCATTCAGCCTGAACCATAGGAAGCATCCCACCAGGTTCAGGGCAGCTCTCCTGCAAGGCATGGAGTGCATCCCAACGTGCAGCCAGGATGGAATGGCACCAGCTCACTGTTGGATAAGCACCCTGAAAAATGAGGGGGGTTGGGGTCTCTGAAGGACACAACAGGATACGAGGGTGGTGGAGAGCAGGAGGAAGGAAAAAGCAAAGTGAACACAAGGGCTTGGAAGAGCTGGGTGATGATGCTGCCTCCTTGACAGCAAGGATGCCACACACAAAGGGAAATGGGAACAGGAAAGCAAAGCTAGGGAAAGAAAATGGTAATTGGAATCACAAACAGGCTTTGAAGCTCCACAGCTATTCACACCTGCCTGAATTTTAGTTCTCATAATTATCCACATATAAAAATATATATTTTTATACACACGCACACACACACGTATATTCAACCTGCCTGAATTTTCACCTTAGACTAGAAACAGTGACCAGTTGAACACTCAAAAATAATCACCCCGGGCCTGGCTGGTGGGTTAAAAAGGGTTGGGGGGTGAAGGGAGATGGATATGGACCTTGAAAAGCAACCTGGTGATGGAGCAAGATATGCTCAGCCCTCATCACAGCTTTCCTCTTTTCTATTTTTCTTGCTAGGAGTTTCCAATGCGAGGCACATCTCATCAAAGTCTTGAGGAGGATTGTGCTCTTGTGATTAAAAAAAGAAATAAATATACATATATAAAGGATGCCTGGATGTGTGGGTTTTTTAATTAAATAACACTGCCTGCCCTACTTTATTAATTGGAGTATGGAAAATAATCTATCATGATGGTAGGGAGCTTGGGGAATAGGACAGATGGAGCTGGTCTACATTTTCAATCAAAGCACATAAAAATTACCATACAGAAAGATTTTGTGTGTATGTGTGTGTGTGCTAGATTACTTGTGCTTGATAGTATTTTTCAAAGGCTCATATTAAGCCAGTTTTGTATCTGTGCCTCAGGAAGAAAAAACAAAAGCATGAGTGTAGTGTTTATAGCACTAGAGCTTCACCCCTGCTCCCTCACTCCTGTTTAATGCTGAAAGATCATGCTGCTTTCAAAAAGGGCTTTGGAAAGTCTCTCTTGCAGAGCAGAGACCAGCAGTGTGGAGAAGAGGCACTGGAAATCAAAAGGAAAACTTGTGGATGCCAGGAGGGTTGTGCTCCTGGGCTAAAGGCCCTGGGGAAGCCATGCAGGTGAAGGGCTGGCACTGGTGGCCTCAGGGCCATTGTCCCATCTTTGAGAGGCTGCATACCTGCACTGTGGAAGGGTTTTTATGCAAAAATGAGCCTCATTCCCTGCAAAATCCACCTCTTTCTGCAAACAGCCTCCCTGCAGGCACACAGCCTCCAGCTGCTTCTGCACTAGCAACTGCCCCATCTCCCATTCAAGGAAAAATGCCATCTCAACATATAAATTACAGATTATCTTGAGAAAAAAAGCACATGAGGCACTCAGATTATATTGAAATCCTTTCAGCTGTTTCTGTTACACTTACAAAATGGGTATTCCCAAAAGAAGGAGATCTGTAGTCCTGCAGTTACCAGGAATGCTCTTTGCAATTGTGCTGGTTTTGCAGGAGGTGCACAACTTTAAAGCATATTAAAACCCATAAAGATTTAACCTAAAAGGTTAAAGGTTTAACCTAAAGGCAACTAAAATCACTCCAAAGTGATTTTTTTTTTTAGAATTAAGTTTCCCTTTTTCCTAAACACATGTACACTTGATGTAATTTTTTAGCCAAAATTATCCACAAAACTCATTCGCTTTCCTTACATTTATGATGTTACCTCCTGAGCTTTCCAGCTTTTAGAGACCTCTGCAATGCCATACTTGAGAGTGACTATTGCTTTCATTTTAACCCTCCTCTATGAAACAAAAGTGATTTTCATTAACTTTATTTTAATGCCAAGCATGCTGCTGCTTTTCATTTTACATGACAGGGCTTCACTACACAATATTGAAGACTCTTTCATTTAAATTTTTAGTGACCTATGGCTAGTTGGAAATCATTCATTTTGTCAAGGCAGGTGAAAAGCAATCAAAGTCAAGGCAGTGACTGCATCACTGTATTGCCACCAACCACCTGGGTGTAGTGGGGTGGAAAAGCAAACAATGGGTTAATTGCTGCCAGTGGGGATTAGGGAGGGGCAAAATACAATCAGCTCTTTTCTGGAAGAGACATTCCAGTCATAATCTGACTACTAGAAAATACTTATGAGTCCTGAAACTGTCTCTGAAGATTTGGCAAATATGGGAAATTGTCTATAACAAATTGAGATGTCAAGTAAGAAAAAGCCCTCACCTGTATGTGCTCTTATTTAAAACCTCAGTGGGAGGAGAGGGAGTGAAGCACCCAGCCTGGCAGGGATGCTGTGACCTGCTGAGCCCACTGGGGTACTGAAATACACATAAAATATATCTTTGGGTTTGTGCTAGAAGGCCAGTCTGTGAGGGGAGCATTCAGCTGGAGAAGGAGGGAAAAAATGTCGTGGATTGAAAAGAAAATCAATTTCCTATACATCTCTTTTTCTCAGGCTGTGTCTCCCAGTCAGGCAGCAGCCCAAAGAATTTGCCTTCTGAAGTGCTCCTTTGTTAATGGTGTGATTTGTGTCAGATCAATGTCTCTGACCATGATTTTACTCTTCAGAGCAGGGATGGAAAGACAGGATGTGGCTGGAGGAGTGTACACACAGCCATGGAATTCTGTGGAAAACCAGAGTTCTGCAAAACTCATGCTTCAGTCAGGGCTCATTTTAGGTCCAGCTGATGTGAGCTGGCACATTGCTGCTTAGGAATAAAAGATACAAGTCCAAGGCCAAGTTCCACAGAGGTCTCAGGGGGTCCCTGTGGTTGGCTGGTTCACAGAAGTGAACACATGGACCACGTCTGAATTTTCCTAGAAGTGAACACATGGACCATGCCTGAGGTTTACTGACAGCTCACCTTTTGTTAGAGCTCTAACACCTTTCTGCTATTCCCAGTAAGGGCATATAAATGTTTTCCTGTCTGTCATACTTGTCTTTCCTAAATTGTGCCATTGCCATGGAGGCTGGCCAAGGAAATGGGAAGCCATGAATAAAGATGACAAGGTTCTTTGCACCCATCTGTGCTCTTCCAACAGTTGTAATTACAGACATTTAAAATCGAGACAGGTTTTTACCCACATTTCTGACAGCAGCTCTCTTTTCTGAGCAGCCAAGAAATGAGAGACAGCTACTTCAGGGACTGACAGGGAAGGACAAGGCTCTGGGATGATGATTTGAGCAGCTGTGTATGGACTGCACCCTGGACACCCTGTCCTCTGCTCTGCCATGTCCTCCCTGGTGTATCTGCCTGTGGAATGCTCACGAGCTGGAGTGGCCCTTCACTGCCATGCTACTGCAGCCCAACATGGATCCTTGTGGTTAATCCCCCCTTACCACAGCCTTCCCTCAACACCCAACCCACCAGCTCACTACAGCACAGATTTATTTTAAGAAAACACTTAAGGAAGTGGGTGCTTTCTTAAATGCAGAAAACAGATCCCTGGCCTAGATTAGCTCTTTGAAAATGCCATCATTTCAAGGCAACAGCAGCAGTACTGATGGGTGACACTGAGGCCAGCTGTCTCAGGCAACAAATGCACCAAACAACAACAAAACCAAAGTGGGAAGCCCAGGAAAGTGAAGTAGAACAACCTTCCTCCAGCTGATAAAATTATTGCTTGCCATCCACAGTTTACAACTCCCTGACCACCACCAAACCAATGCATTGCTTAGGCAAAAAGGTATCATCTCTTACCAGGTTTGGGGATGAGTCCTTGAAAAGGCCTGTGAAAAAAATAAGGAAAAAAGGAGATTTAAAATGAAATGGTACCAGGAAGCAAGCATCCCTGGGCTGAACACCCTCCCTTGGCCCATGGAAAGCTGGGGATCAGCCTGTCCTTCACACAACTCATGTGGGACCAACAGGAGCTCTGTGGGGATGAGCTCCCTGCTTGGGGCAGCATGATGTACCTCATGCCCCACTGAAAAGAAGACAAACAACATGGTCCAGCAAAAGGGTGACAGAGCCACCCTTAAGCCTATTTTTTTCCTGGTTCACCTTAGTGTGATACATAGCTAAAGAGCTTTCCCTCCCTTCCCACTTGTGTCCATCCCCTTTGGCTGTGGAACACAGAGGACCCTGCCATGAACAGGGGGTGCTAAAGCACAGCTGGGCTCTGAGCACTGCCCTGCATCAGCAATAATCTGTCTCAAGCCCCCTAAAAAGGGGGCTGGGATTTCTCTGCCTGGAGATTAATCACACCAAGCACCTTTTTCTCCTGCCACTGCCTTCCCCATCATCTTCTCAAGCAGTGGATGGGAAGCAAGCAGGAGTTCTGTTTTATAGTCCCCTCCTTTCTGATGAGCCATTAGCTGCCACCTTAATTGCTGTCTTGGGGGACTGGAGGCACTTACAGACCTGCCTCAAAGGGGCTGCAGAGCAGGGACTGCATTTAGGTGGGCTCCCTCCTCTCCCCCTCTCTGGCTCCACAGGAGGGCTGACACCTCTCACCACATACCGTGTCACAGTGAACTTGATTTTATCAGCCACGGCCAGAATCCTCTCCAGGTTTTGGGAGCCGAAGGTGCAGGGCTTCCTGAAGGGGATCCCAGGAGGCAGTCCCTCTATGATCACCGACCCTGGATTGCTCTTAATGCGCTTGTATGGCACTTGCACAGGATATTTAATCCCCAAGGCCTCACCTAGGAGAGAAGTGAGTGGGAATTAAGTAGTGAGTGTGCGGGATGCCAGGGATGTCATTGCTGCTGCAGCTCTGGCTTTATCCCCAGCCCTACCAAGGCACAGCACAGTGTGAGCAGGCTGCTCGAGGCACCAGGTCAGCATTAGACCAAGGACCAACATTTTCAGGCTGCCTCCATGATGGCAGTGGAGGGGTCCAAATACAGGCAGATGTGTGCAGCAGAGCTCATGGGGCTGAGGAGATGCACTGTCCTGCACGATGATGCCCATGCACTGTAGTGGGAGGGATGAAAAGCTGCTGCTCTTTGTTTTGGGATGTTATTTGGAGATAACTCCACAGCTATGTTCCCTCTCTTAGGCCTGGCTGCAGGATTGAGGCTACATATTTCCTTGTAAGTACCTGGACAAGTCTTACCCCTGCCTAGAAAATGGTGTGTCCTGGTTGTGGCCAGGACAGGGTTAATTTTTGCAGTAGCCTGGAGGGGGTATGGCTAGGACCCAGAACCACTGGTCACAACATTGCTTGGTTTGTCCACGTGGCTGTGGTACCTAATCCTGTATGTACTCCCATATATGAACCACGTGCTCCTCATGGTGCTCTTTCAGAGCAGGGAGAGGGGCCAGGATTGCTTGATTGCTGTACTGAGGGATGTCAGTTTGTAACATGATAACATCAAGGGCAATGAGTCTCTGCTCTTGGGAGCAAGCTGCCCCTGCTTGAGACAGAGGGGACACACCACCAGGTAACCTGTGGTTTTTCCTGCATGGCCACAGAGAGGACATGAGGAGTGGGATGGAAAACCCACCTCTGCCCTGGCAGCACAGGTGTGTGAGTTGAGAGGAAGAACAGCCACCACAGGAAATTCCTCAAGGCTAAATGCCACTCCAGTCTCCAGTGGGGGAAACCTCAAAGGCAATAGGAGGGATGATGTTGCTTCTGATCCTCTTGAAGGGACCTCCAGTTGACATTTACAAGAAGTAAATGGAGCATGGAGTGCCATGGCCAGAACTAGAAGGGCCCTGCCTCCAGCCAGGTGGGGGAAAGGTGCCATTGGATCTGCTGGACTGTGTGGATCCATGGCACAGAGCCACAGGCACACAAGGCTTCAGTTGGCACTGCTGCACAGTGCACCCCCATTCCATCCAGATATGTAGGGGCAGAATCCAGCTCCATTTCTGCAGTGACAGGAGGATCCCAACAGCTGGCTGTGCTGGAAGCTGAAGTGAGCCTGACTGGAAATGAAGGGCAAAACCAGCCCATTGTGCCTGGCCCAGAGAGCCCGTGTATCCTTGGCACAGATGACCTCAGGAGAGGGTATTTCAAGGACTCAAAAGGGCATTGTTGGACTTGTGGGAGAGCTGCTGTGGAGACAGAGGAAGTTAGGCAGCTGAATGCCCTGCCTGGTCTCTCAGAGAACCCTTCTGCAGCAGGACTGCTGAGGGTGGAAGAGCAGCAGGTAGTGATCACTACCACACCAGTGCCCTGACAGCAGCACTGCAGCAGCCGGGACTGTGGGACCCCATCCATGGGATGAGTCGAGAGCTGGAGAGCCAGGGAGGGCTCAGCAGGACTTGCTCACCCTTCAATAGCCCCGTGGCATGTGCTGTGTCCAGGGGAGAGTGGACACTGGCAGGGGACTGTCACAGCCTGAACGAGGCCACGCCACCACCGGCGCTGCTGTGCCGGACGTGCTGGAACTCCAGAATGAGCTGGAGTCCAAGGCAGCAAAGTGGTGCCACCACTGACACTGCAAATGCATTTTTCTACATTCCTCTGGCAGCAGAGTGCAGGCCTGAGTTTGCTTTCACCTGGAGGGGCATCCAGTACACCTGGGAATGACTGCCCCAGGGGTGGAAGCACAGCTGCACCATTTGCCATGGACTGATCCACAGTGCACTGGAAAAGGGTGAGGCTCCAAAACACTTGCAGTACATTGATGACATCAGTGTGTGGGGCAACATAGCAGAAGAAGGTTTTTGAGAAAGGGGAGGAGGTAAACCAAGTCGTCCTGAAAACCAGCTTTGCCATAAAGCAAACTAAGGTCAAAGGACCTGCCTGGGAAATTCAGTTTTCAGGAGCAAAATGGCAAGATGGATGTTGTCAGATTCCAGTGGATATGGTCAACAAAACAGCTCTATTCTCAGCAGACAGCAAAAAGGAAACAGAGGCTTTCCTTAAGTGCTGTTGGGTTTTGGAGGATACATATTCTAGATTACAGTTAGATTGTAAACCTTCTCTATCAGGTGACATGGAAGAAAATGATTTTAGGTGGGGTCCTGAACACCAAGTTTTTGAACAAATTTAACAGGAGATTGTTCAGGCAGTAGCCCTTGGGCCAGTCAGGATGGGACAGGATGCAAAGAATGTTCTCTACACCCCAGCTGGGGAGAATGGTCCTTCCTGGAGCCTCTGGCAGAAGGGACTGGAGAGACTCGAGAACAACCCTTGGGTTCTGGAGCTGGGAATACAAAGTGTCTGAGCCAGCTGCACCCAACTGATACTGCCTGCTTAGGAAGGGGTTTGAGCTGCTTCAGAAGTGACTGGCACCAAAGCACAGCTTCTTCTGGCACCCCAGCTTCCAGTGCTGGGCTGGGTGTTCAGGGGGAAGCCCTGCAGCACACACTGGTGCTACATGGAGTACATGGATAGCACTGATCATACAGAGAGCTTGGACAGGAAATCCCAATCACCCTGGGATCCTGGGAGTCATCATGAACTGGCTGGATGGTGAAATTTCATACTGTCATCATCATCATCAGAGAATAGAAGGTAACATATGCTGAGGAGGCCCCACCATACAACCAGCTACCAAAAAATGAAAAGCTCTCTTCACTGACAGTTCTTGCCACACTGTAGGGATACACTGAAAATGGAAAGCTGCCATATGGAGTCCTACATGGTGAGTCACAAAAGCTATCAAGGGACAAGGTGGATCAAGTCAGGTTGCAGAGCTGAAAGTTGTCCAGCTGCCTCTAGATACTGCTGAGCAAGAGAAATGGCCAGTACTCCACCTCTACACTGCCNTGAAAATGGAAAGCTGCCATATGGAGTCCTACATGGTGAGTCACAAAAGCTATCAAGGGACAAGGTGGATCAAGTCAGGTTGCAGAGCTGAAAGTTGTCCAGCTGCCTCTAGATACTGCTGAGCAAGAGAAATGGCCAGTGCTCCACCTCTACACTGCCACATGGATGGTAGCAAATGCTCTGTGGGGGTGCCTGGACCAATGGAAAATGACCAATTGGTAGTACAGAGGGAAACCCATCTGGGCTGCTGAAGTGTGACAAGACATTACTGCCCAGGTAGAGAAGCTGGCTGTCATTTCAGATACAGACATACACAAAAGCCGGGCTACTGAACAGCACTGCAACAATGGACAGGTGGATTGGGCTGCCAAGATTAAAGTATTTCTGGTGGATCTGGCCTGGCAGCATAAGGGTGAATTATTTCTAGCCTGCTGACACCTGACACCTCAGGTCATCAGGGAAGAGATGCAACAAACAGATGATTTCGTGATCGAGGTGTGGACTTAACCATGGCCACCATCTGCCAGGTTACCCATGACTGTGAAAGATGAGCTGAGATAAAAGCAAGCCAAGTGGGTAAAGCCCCTGTGGGGGGCAGTGGTCTAAATATAAGTATGGGGAACCTGCCAGATGGATTGCATCACGCTGCCTGAAACCTGCCAAGGCAAGTGCTATGTGCTCACAGTGGTAGAAGGCACCACTGGATGCTTGAAGATCTACCCTGTGTCTCATGCTACATCCTGTGCCTTGAAAAGCAGGTCCTGTGGCAACAGGGCACACTGAAAGAATTGGGCTGGGCAATGGGACTCATTCCAAAAATAGCCTCATTGACACCTGGGCCAGAAAGCTTGGGATTGAGTGGGTGTATCATACTCCCTATCACAGAATCAGAGAATTAACTAGATTGGAAAAGATCTTTGAAATAATCAAGTCCAACCTATGATCTAACAGCACCTTATCAATTGAACCATGGCACTAAGGACCACATCCAATCTTTTTTTAAACACATCCAGGGATGGTGACTCCACCACCTTCCTGGGCAGACCATTCCAGTGCCCAATCACTCTTTCTGTGAAGAATTTTTTCCTAATGTCCAGCCTAAACTTCCCCTGGTGAAGCTTAAGAGTGTGTCCTCTCATTCTGTCAGTGGTAGCCTGGGAGAAGAGACCAACCCCACCTGGCTATACCCTCCTGGTCAGGGAGGTGTAGAGAGTGATGAGGTCTCCCCTGAGCCTCCTCCTCTCCAGGCTAAACAACACCAGTTCACTCAGCTGCTCCTCACAGGGCTTGTTTTTTTGACCCTTCACCAGCTTTGCTGCCCTTCTCTGGATGCATTTGAGCATCTCAACATCCTGCCTATATTGGGGGACACAGAACTGGACACAACACTCAAGGTGTGGCCCAACCAGTGCCAATTACATGCAACAGCCTCTGGAAAAACTGAACAGTGCAATGCACCATTAAAATTCACACTGAAAGCAGCACGTGGGGGAACTTTCAAACATTGGGATCTACATTTAGCAAAGGCCACCTGGTTAGTTAACACCTGAGGTTCCACCAATCAGGCTGGCCCTGCCCAATCAAAACCTCCATGTACTGTAGAAGTGGATGAAGTCTCCATGGTGCATAATAGAAAATGTGTTAGGGAAGACAGTTTGGATTAATCCTGCCTCAAGCAAAGGCAAACCTATTAGTAGGATTGTTTTTGCCCAAGGACGTGTGTGCACTTGGTGGGTGATGCAGAGGGACATGGAAACATGATGTGTCCCTCTAGGGAATTTGATTTTTGGGTGAGAACAGTTTGTAATGTTGAACTGTATCATACTGGTTGCTGAGTGACACTGCCACTGTTTGCCATAACTGCCATGGCCCAGTGAGATGGACTGCTCCAGATACACCAGCCATGAGCTCGTGATGCAGCAACCAGCCAAAAGCACAGCAGCCCTGTGGAAGACCTCTAAGATGGATAGAACCCACAGTCATGGACTAAATGAACTCAACAAACATCTTGGAGGGACAGCAGTGACTACAGAAATGATATCTGTGCTTGTGGATACACACATACACATATGTATATAGCTGGAAAGTGTAGAATTTTGGCATGATGTAAGTGGTATAGAATAAGGGGTTCTGGCCAGGATGGGGTTAATTTTTGCAGTAGCCAGGAAAGGGCAAAGCTAGGAGCTAGACGTTATTCTATATCACCTCACATCATTTTCCAGGAATGAGTCCCTTCTGGTCAAGTAAGTGTGCCAGAGGGAGTGGTCAGGTAGCGCTGGTTCCCTCTGTTACTGATACTGTTGCTGTTACTGTTCTCTCATTCCACTGCTGTTTCCAGTAAACTTGTATCTCAGTAGGTGATTTTTACCCTTTGTGCCTTCAAGTCTCCTCTCCAAGCAAGGGGAGAGAGAGGGGGAAGGACAAGTGAATGAGAAGTGCATGGTTTGCCATGCTTCAGAGTGAACACTAAGTTGGGGTGTAACACTCCTCAACCACAACATGGGGATAACAGCATTTCCCTGCTCTAGGAACAGGAGGAGCAGCATCTTTCTGTCCCCCAGTGCTTACTATGGCCTGTTCCTATCCCCTTCCCAACCTGCCACCACTCCCTGTGCTCCCACAGCTCCTGCAGCAAACAGTGCCAAATCCCAGATCTGCCATTCCCTCCCAGCCCTCCTAAGTACCAGCAGCTCAAGGGGGAGATGAGAGAAAGTACCTGGCAAGAAGGAATCAGGAACACAGGGGAGAGATAAAGAGCAAAAAATTAGGAGAGAGTAAGGGGAGGAATAAAACAACCCTGGTTTCTCACCATATTTCTTATTGAACAGGTCCTGGACTTGTTCCCGCAGCGTATTAGCAATGTCTATTCTGGAAAGCCTGGCATCATAATTTTCTGTAAAATAAAAAAACAATTATAGATTTCTGCTGGTATATTAAAAGGCACTCTGTGACTTTTAAGTAATGCCATTTTCTAATTATAGGAAAGCCCTTATCTTGCAATTAGCTAATCTGTGGAGTGGGTCATTCAAAGTCCTTAAAAATAATCTAAACAGAAATATGTTGGGTTATTTTTCCCTCGCCTGTTTGCTAAGAATAAAAGCCACGTGAAATCGAAGATTCAGTTGTGATAATTACTGGCATTAAAATGTAACACACTCCAAAGCCTCTCAGAGAAACCAAAGGCTTTGAAAAAGCTTCTCCATCCTTGTGCAAACCCTCACAGGCCCCCAGGGCCCAAGAAGAGATACCTGAGCAGGGCAGCACTTGCCTGTCCAGCTCACAGGCTCCTCACCATCATTCCATCCCCCAAGGAGCCACCATGCTGCTGCCAGCTAAACTCGAGTGGCATTTATACAAACATCACACAGGTGGAAAAAGCCCCAGAAAAGGCAAACCCCTAGGCTTGGAAACTTAATTATGCATCTCACAAGGTCAGACAGGGAGATAAGCCAAGCTGGTTAATTAGGGCACCATGCAAAGCACTTCAAACCTCTTCTGGGACCTGCGGGACCGCCTGTCCTGGCTGTGCATCTTCTCTTCTAGTTACCTGTGCTTTCCAGCCTCTCATCCCACCTCCTTCTCTCCTTCTTCCCAGCCTGTCTTGCTCCTCTGCCAACCCCCCAAGCCCCAACACCTGCATCACTCCCTTCCCAGGTCTGTCCCATGCAGCCTCCACAGCGGGCCAGGGGCTCTGCCTCAGCCCCACATATGCCTCCAGCCCCACACCTTGAAAGCCCTGTCTCTTCACAGCGTCCTCCAGCAGCACCTCGCTCGAGTCCCTCTCGTCGGCGGCTGAGACAGGGGACATAAGAGGAATTAGGATTCACAGCGCTGCCAAGGGGGATGCATGGCAGGGGGTTTCTAGCCAAAAAACAAGGTGGGGAGGGAAGGCTGTAGGAAACCACTCTCACTCCTCTCCTACCTAGACCTTAACAGCCCAGCTGCTGGGTGTCTTTCAGCCTACCTTTGGCTGCCGGGCTGTCTGACACCGACTCCTTCACGCCCTCCGCCAGCAGCTCCGGTCTGGAAAACAGGGAGAAGCAGAGGGCATGTGAGTGACCTCCCTGCCAGTGACAAACTGCTGCTCCAGCATCCTCAGGACACCACTCCTACAGCCACAAACCATTCACTCTGTCTAGCTAATGCCATTTAAAAGCTCCTGCAACACAGCAGGAGAACTTCGGACATAGTTTTCATGCTGACAGACTCTTTAATGAGCTGATGTGTCACTCCTTGGGATGAGATTAAGCAGGTGATGACTGAGCAGCTTAAGTCAGCAGCTACAGACTTTTAGTGGATATGGTCCTGAACATTTCTTAGGGATGGGAGAAGCTGTGCTTCTTTCAACATAAAATTTACCCCAAAAAATGCCATTTGGGTACCTAATACTAAAGCTGTATAGTGAGGTGATAGTAGGGCTTGTTAACAAGGTGCACTGAAGTTGTGTCACAAAGGAATAGATCTGAGATCAGGACAGGAGGAAACCCCAAAATATGATTGGGCTGACCTGAGAGCTGCTGTTCTGACACCACAAAGTCTCCATGCTCCCAGCATTTATCTTCTGTTTCAGTCACCTGCAGCATTGGTTGTGCCAGCATTTGGGTGAGAAACTGCCCCCAAAAGACATCTTAAAATCCATCTCTGCTGGATCTGTTCCCTCTTTCAGGGCAATGCTACTGCATTACATTGATTGTAGCTTTTCACAGCCCTCACACAGTTCTTATGACACCTTCACCCTGCAGTATAGGGCTGGCATCTTTCCTCATGTCTGCAGTGTCCCATGGGCACACATGCACATCTGGACCTCAGCTGCAGCCACTTTCTGTAGGAAAACCTACCAGAGCTCCCAACCCCTGTCCTTGCACCACATCAGGGCACCCTGAAGTTTAAAGGCCTCTTCACCCATCCTGCTGAGGTGGCCAAACCTTTGCAAAAGCAGGTTAAAACCCCAAAAGACATGAAGGGACAGATGACAACACCATTGCTGCCTCCCATGGATGGCTCCAACAAGGCAACAACCCTTGTCTGCTTCTAATCAAACAAATTTATTGAAGGTGACCAAATGATGGGTGCTCCCCAGGACACTGCACAGCAGCAGGAGCTCTGAGCACAAACATCCTCCCCAGGGGACAGCCACCCCACCTGCCTTACCTTTTAATGACAAACTGGATGTTGTTGCTTGCTTGCAGGATCTTCTTCAGCTTTGCAATCCCAAAGCAGTTGGGGCGGCGCAGCAGGATGCCTTCTGGCAAGCCCACAACAAACAGGTCCTCAGGGTACATCAGGAACTTGGAGTAGGGGACTTTGACTGGCTCTGATATTCCTATGGCTTTCGCTGCATGGGGACCCAATCTCATTAGTTTGCTGCACCTCCATGTCAGGTCTAAGCAACAGCAACATGGTCTGTTGCTGGAGAGATTCAAGAGGTTTTTGGGGAGTTTGGGGTCGCTCTGTGCCTCGTGGGGATGTCCCCGACACTGGCAGACATGAGATGAGGACAGAGCCATGCAGCCACCTGGAGCTGGCTTTTGCATTTGCTACATTATCACAGCCTGCCTTCCTATAGAGGCTGCAAGCATCTCTCCACAACGCAATGGAACCCCACATCCAGACCCCCATGGAAACCCCTCTGCTAAGTGAGGGGACAGGGAATGTGCCTGGGGGTGCCCCATCAGCCTGTGCAGCCCAGAATGGTGACAACTCCCCTTGCTCTGCTAAATACTGCCAAAAGCAATCCAACAGCCAATGCCAAGCAGTGCTATTTGGATAGATGAAAAAACAGGTTTGTGTTCATTTGGCACAGCCTGGTTTTTGGTAGCAGGGGAAGGCCACAGAAGTGGTTTCTTTGAGAAGCTGCTAGAAGCTTCCAGCATATCTGATAGACCCAATCCTGGTCCTAAAAGTGGCAAAAACTGTGTGCCAGCTCTCAAATTGCATGTGTGACCTTGCTTGTATTTTTTCTCAGTTAGATAATCTCTCTAAGCAGAGGTGAGCAGAGCAATGATCATCACAGGTGGAAAACACTCTCTGAGACTTCAAACAAGTGATGGGGGAACCACTTTGGACCTTCCCTCACTGGGCTGCAGGCAGTGAAACAATTTCAAGGAAACCAAGGGGAAGAGCTGCAATTACTAGGCTGAAGGAGGTTTCAAATGCATTTGTGAGCCCAGCAGACAGCAGATGAACAAATTAGATTGCACCTTCACTCAGCTGCTGGTTTGGAAATGGCCAGTGCCAAAGCCAGCAGCTGGCATGATGAACATGTGTTAATGATTATCTTACCGTATCGCGAGTTGAACAAAATTTCAACTTGTTTCCTCAAATGACTTAAAATGTCCCCTATACCATCTGCAAAAAAACCAAAACCAAACAACAATACAGAGAAATGCTCTGAGCAACCAGCTGCTTCCAGGGCAAGCACTGTGCAGGTGGGCAGCCCCTGCCTGACCTCTGGCAGAGACAGCCATTCACTCTCCATGCTCCCACATCAGTGCTAGTCCTCTGACAGCAGCCTCCAAACTGATCTCCTGACAAGGAAGGGCAAGGATGCACCTGATACAGAGCCATGCTAGCAGTCAGCAGCAAGAAAAAAAATAGAATGAAAAGTAAATTCAAGCATAAGAGGAAAGGACAGAGCCCAGGAACATAATGGTGCCCTTCGTTGGGCAGAGGTTTCAGAGGCTAAAGGCTGAAAGCTAAAGGCTTTGCTGATAACATAAAAAGCTCACAAAACCCAACCTAAAATACACCTGTGTGCATCCATCCTTCCAAAAACCTGCAATGATGGGTGATGCTCAGAGTCCACCATACACTCACCTGATCCCTCCATCTGCTTCTCTTCATGTCGAGACTCCTCACTGGACCCCTTCTCTGTCTCTGCCAAGGAAGAAGAGGGTTAGCAGCAGCAGGCACCACCAAAACCAGACAAGACAGAAGCAGGAGCTCTCCAGGTGCCCTGCAGCCTCCCTCCCTCAACTGCTCCCTCCTCTCACTAAGCTCTGAGCAAGTGTCCCAGCAGAGGCTGGGCAGGTACCAGCATGCCAGGAGCTGCACTGGCAGAATAAACCCAGTGCTTCCATACAAGAGGGCTGCCCACCCTTTGGCACGGGCTCCCTGGGACAGGACAGACCCAGCAGGTGCAAGGGCAGCCACAGGGCTAGCATATACATCCCACAGGTAAATTCCAGGTGTGCATTGGGCAAAGGGGCTTGGTTTGCAGCATGCTGGAGCTGAAAAGAGGATGGGAAGGAGCAGCAGTGCCAGAAAACCCACCAGTTAGTCTGTCAGAGCTCTGGAACTGAGTCTCCAACTCCACCACTTTGGATCACAAACAGTATTTACTCTTTTTTGACACATGCATGAACACCCGTCCTACCCTGCAGTCTCCCAGAGGCTTCACTTGTGGTACCTGCCACTGTTTCCAGGATGTATCTGGATTCATCCGAGGCCCCGTGTGCGGGCACCGGGTCGTGCACTTCAGCTGAACCGGGTGATCGGTCTGCGGACAAAAACCCATGGGCACCTCTTGCTCTCATACAGGGGGACACTGTCCCCAAGACAGCGTTCAGAGGGTCCCAGCCATCAACACGGACTGGGCAAAGGGCCCCCCACTCCCAGGAGCCCCACATACCACCAGAAGATGCTCTGGGGATGCATATGCCTTCTTCCTCCCAGAACCACCCAGAGCTCATCCCTGACACAGACCTGACCTCTCAGTCTGAGGAAAAAAGCAAAAATCTCTTCCTAAACTCCAAAGAAGGTGAAGAGCAAAACTAGTTCAAATTATTTACTTGGCTTAATTCCATCTAGACGCTCAATTTTGACTTAAAAAGCTAATGCTGCTTGATTTAGCTATTACATGGGGGGAAATGGTTCCACTAATGCTGCCTTTCTCAACAAAATCAACCCTCTTTTGGTTTCCCTTGCATTAAACCTGTCTCCCCAAGTGCTAGGCTGTCAATGCCCTCATACCCAAATCAGCTTTAAATGAAGTTTCAACTAGTTTATATACTTCAATCAGGTAGCTTCTGACCTCACAGGATAAATAATGCCAATTTCACCAATTTCTCCCTGTAGGTGAGCATCTCTTTTCTATTAATTCTCCTCCTTGCCTTCAGCTGTATTCCCTCTGATTGAACTCCATCTTCAAATAAGGCAAGAAAAGGTGGACTCTGGACTTGAGGTATGATCTCCCTGGCACTGGACAAGTGGTAATTCTTCCCACTCCTCCCACAGACCTCCAGCTTACCACGTATCAACTTTCTTCTCTTCCATTAGCTGCCAAGTTGAAAAAGAAAATGTTTGCTCTACCACTATACCTTGTTCCTTCTCCTTCCCCTCTAGTAACCTTAGGTGAGTCTATTCTACACCAGTCCTGGAGTGACTCCTCAACTATCACCTTTCTAAGGGGACTGCTACAATTTGGGTGCAACACAGGTTGCACTGGTGTGGTGGGGCCTGGTGTCACTGCTGTCCCCAGGATCACTCACCCTCAGGCATGTCAGAGTTCTGCTTCTGCCCTCGTTCTGTGGAGCTTATTAATTAATGGTCATAAAGCACACTGAAAATGCAAACTGCTAACAATCCATTCATTAAACCCTGAGGATCATCCTACCATTACCTGCCTGTCCAGGGCAGGTAAGTGGAAAACTGACTCTCCCAGCTGCCCCTCAAGCATGTCATCTTCATCACAACCCATTGCCACTGACCTCTCTGGGCAGAAATGTGGGGAATTTCCCCTATCAGTGTCAACAAGTCCAACACATGTTTAGCATGTGCTTAATATTAAAACCTGCCTACTTTTACATCTGTTTTTATGAACTCTTCAAAACCAGGCTGGTTTTCTAAATGAAGGACCTCTTCAAAAGCATCCTGTACTCAATACCTGGGATCCTCCACATGAAGCAAAGCGGCAAACTAGGCTCGCTTTCTCCAGGGGAAAGGCAAGATAGGAAAGCAATGAAGGAGAGGAAAAACAACAAAGAGCCCTAAAACACCTTCCAACACTCCCAGGAAACCTCAACACGTTCCTGTGTCAGCTAAGGAACACCACTGCAGGTACACGAGGGAACCTTACATGCTGGGAAATACTCTGCAAATGCAGAGTGCTGAAACACGATGTGGCAACCCTGCCTGGGCAGCGAGCACTGCACACAGGTGTTCCCCAGCAGCTACCTGGTACGGTGATCTGGATGATGTTCAGCTCGTCTGGTTCGATTTTGATCTGCCTGATCCCACCTAGCTCTCCTGAGGTACCTATGGGGAAAGGCAACGGAAGGCAGTCGCCAACAGGATCCAGCAATCTGCCCAACACAGCACCAAAGCAGGGCTAGCGTGGCCAGCTGGCACTTCAGTACCAGCTGAGCTTGCCACAACAACAAGGCTTCGCTCAAGTGGCCCAGCAGCACCAAGCCCACGGCATGCAGGTACCCCAAGGGACACCTGTGGGCATGGCTTCTGCAAACAGCTTGGCTGGCAGGAGCTGCTGGTGCCCACAAACTGGCAGCTGGACCTTGTGAAATGCTCGTTTCCCGGCTTTCTTCACTTCAAATGAACTGGGCCACCAATGGGAGACACCAGAGGAGCTGTGTCCAGTGGGTGGCTCCTAGCAATTTTAATGCTCCCAAACTCATGCCTGGAACTTGCCCCTGTTCTGAGAGGGCTGACAGAAGCTGTGTCACACCAAGATGAGACCAGCTGAACCCTGGTGAAATTCAGTGTGGTTTCAACCCCAGCAGATGAAAGCCTGTGCTGACCAGCTGCCCCAGGAGGAGGCTGTCTCAGGAAGAGGCTGCCCACAGTCCTCAGCCCAGCTTCCTCTTCTCTCAAGATAAATTTCCTCACTTCGGGTGGGATAGATCGACTGCAAGGTGCTGAGTCCCAGCTTGCAGCTTGGAAAGGCAAGACAGCATGGCTTGGTGTGGTGTTTCAATGGGTCCAAGCCCCTAAATCTGTGGAAAAGCACTTCCTTTTCATTCATGGTGCTCAGAATGCCAACACTGCTGACTTCTCAGTCGTGGCTTTCAAAGGAACTCAGTGAAAACTTTCCTTAGCTTTGCATCTAAGCACATGCTTAAGTGTCATTATTTCAATTTATGCATTTTTAGGCCTCAGCTGGAGGGTCAGAGGGTAAGAGCCTTCCTCTCTGTATCAATCAAATGGGGATAAAGTCCTTAGAGAACTGAACTGTGGCACAATCAGGCAACTAAAGTCACACATTCAAGTTACTTTGCAGGCATCTTTCTCCAGAGTGTCCCCATAACACTGTCTTGCAAGAGAAAATCAATTATTCCTCACCTGGTTCACAGCCTTCAGAAACATTACACTTCTCAGACCTGAAAGGGAAAGGCAGACAAGAAAGGTGGTCATGGTGTAAGAAAAGAAAGAGCTTGAAAGCCAGTGGTGTGTGGACTGATCCTGGCAGGAGGGAGAAATGCTGCCTGGGATCACAGAGGGATCCCCAGGGTCACTACACCCACAGTCCCAGCAGTGGCAGAGCATCCATGGCTGCAAGACCTGTGAGTTTCTCTGCAAAGAAGCCCTGCTCTCAAACCCACCCTGGTCCTGCACCCTTGCTGATGGCAGCCCTGCTTCTAGACACCCATGGATGGAACTGCAGCAGAGAGCTCCTGAAAACAAGAGAGGTTGTTTTTAAGCCCAAAACTTGGTGGGCTCCATCCCTTTACAACAGAGAGCAGTGCATCAGTATTACTACAATGTGGTTACTCATGGAGGTAAAAAATAGGGAGAAGGGAAAAATCAATTGATTTGGTAAATATTTATTCTGTTCAAAGCTTTTCTTCACTAAAAACTGGGCAAATTCCCATCTACAGTTAACTTCACATGCTCAGGAGATTACACACGTTGTTCTGCATCCAAATGAGATTATTTTGCATTCCCAGGATGCATGTGTTTTCCTGTCTCTCTCTTGAACAAGGACAACCACAGCTCTTTGGCAGTAAGGGACCAAGGAGCCCCTCTGGAAAATGCAATGTTGGTCCTTCAGAGGGAAGGAAAAAGGAAAATCCTTCTGAGCCAGCACCCATTAGCTCAGGAGGGATGTCCAAAAGTACTTCTCACTTGCCTAAATCCACTCAGAAGCATCACCACAACAAACCACAAAACAAGTAATGAGTGCTCTTGGAATGTTTTTCCTAAATGTGGAAAGGCAAAAAGGGTCATTGGTCTAGAAGGTATATATACTACCTGGGAGCCTTGGGAAGGGTTTTAAACTCTCCCACTTCAGGTCAAAGTAAACCTTTCACCAAGGAAATTTGTGGGGAGGGCTTCTCTGGGGAGTGCATTACACCTCACAGTGTCTGGCCCTTCTCCTGGAGTATTGGACACTGCACTTTCCCTGGAGCAGGACCCTGACCTGGGGGGACCATTCCTATAGAAACACTCCTTCCTACTGAGGCACACAGGTTCCTCATTTGCAGAAAGGAAAAAAAAAATCTCCCACAAACCCTCGTTTGAAGCTGAAGATACCCAGAAAGCTGGAGGCAAATGCCAGCCCTGCAGACCGGGCAGATCAAGAGGTCTCTGCCCTCCAAAGCTGTGATGTTCCAGTACTGGCCATATTGCCAGGCTCACTCATTGCCTGCTCTAGCCCTGCAGGTTCTGCTGTCCCAGACATGCTTTAGGGGCATGCAGCATCCAAGGGAGCAAACCTGAAACAGCACTGGGGATAAGCAGAAGAGACTCCAACCTGTCACAGGTTCATGTCATCGAAGAACCAAGAAAGGAAAGGAACCCAAGAGATGTCATGGATGGGACAAAGACAAGTTACCTTATTTCCCCATCCTGACCTGCACAGGTTAGCAACCACACAGCAGTGTCTGAAGCCCCAGCTGTTGGAGATGTCAGTGCTGGGCAGGGAGGCTTTGTGCCAGAGAAGCTGAGGAGCAGTCTTTACTCCATTTGTGTGGAGCAAGGCTGGGAGAAGGTTCCTTGTCTTATAGCAGTTCATATTGCTATAAACTGCTGCCCTGCCGCTCTTTCTTAAAGTGATTTTAGGGGCTAAATTACACCTTACTTCCACTGAATTAAGAATGAAGGAAAATGGGGCTATAAAGAAAAAAAACACCTCCTGGATCTCCCAGTCTGGGTTGGAAAGCTGTATGCTATGTGATTATTGCTCCACAGGTGCTGCCAGCATGTTTTGGACCTGTCTAGCTCATGGCACAGTTTAACAGAAACAGGTACTGTCATAAAACATCTCCGGCCCTGCTGGACTGTATGACCCCACCTTTATTAAATGCACTGTTAGGCTCTCTGTGAGCTTTCTAAACAAGCAACATTTAATTAGCAGGATGTTGTTACAGTGTGGGCTGAGGGTAAATCCTTTAGGTCATGCATTAACACCAGAGACAGTTCCAGCAGATAATCCCAGGTATGGTCCTCATTTCATCAGTTTTGCTCAAAAGTAATGATTCCAAACTTTTGGCTTGCAAAAAGATGGGGCTGCTTGGCCTCCTCCTGTGCTGACCATCTGTACCATTGCAGTGGAATTTTAGGGAGGTAGGAAAGCAACACCAATTTAGCCACTCACCTTCCCATTATGGACTTACAACATCTCCCTGATGCTCCAGCTTACTCAATCGCACTCATGGCACTCTCCTGCACCCACTGGACATTGCTGATGAACACATCAGTAACCTCCTGCGCACATTAATAGCCCCAAAATAACTCTCTGAGGGATGTCACTTTGCAGGGAACAGGGACAGAAGTCCCACTTACCTGCTGTTGGCCTGAGAGGTCCCCACCAGGTCCAGCGTGGCCCCGCGGTGAGGCTCGGGGGAGATCTCCCGGGGAGGGCTGGAGGGCTCCAGCTTGGTTGGATCTTTGGTAAATTTGCTTCCTGTTGCCAGGCATGCATGGTGGGTTTTGGGAGAAAAGCAAAACCAGGATTAGCAACTGGAGGTGCCAATGTTGCAGCTTGTTCCCCTCCTAGTCCCAGAGCTGAGGTCAGGGTAGGGGAGTAGGTTTCCAAGTGTCATCTGCTTGCAAAGACAAGGACGCAGATTCCATTGGGTTCGCATGTTAAAATATTAGCAAGACACTTGCTTAAACCTCTCCATAACTATGTGTGTGCTGGGAAGCCCTGCCACGAAAGAGCCTCTCCAGAAAGGGCTGGCTGACAGGACAAGGGCTCCAAGAGGTAGGGACTAAGGTCAGAAAACCCAGGGCCATGGATCACTGCTGTAGGAGCAAGCCCCAAAGTGGGGAGAGCCCTGTCCCAAGGGAGGGAATGTGCTGCACTGGGTGTGAGCTTGGCAAAAAACAGAGTAGCAGAGACACAGGCAGCCCTGCCTCACAGCTCCAAGCCCACCAAGCAGCAGGAGAAATCTCTGTCACAGTGACACAGAGAGGGCCAGAAGCATCCTGCCACTGTGAAAAACTTCCTCTTTCCCTTCCCTGTTCCTCAGCAGCCTGAAAGGAGCTGAAATGAAGCCTCATCAATGACCTTGGAGATGGGAAGAGTAATCTGAAGGCAGAGTAGGAAATAAAATCAGGCAGGGAAGGTGAGCAAAGAGCTGAAGAATGAGGGCTGGGCAAGGAGGGAGTGAAACTACATTGTGAGGCTGCAGAAATCCCAAGGTGTTTTGTTAAACAGCTGCTGTCAAAGGGCCTTTGCTAGTCTCAAAGCACCACCACAATATCCTCACCCTTCTAAAGCATATTCCATCTATGGGAACCTGATGCCACTTACCTTTTGGTTCCAGCCTGCAAGAAAGGGCAGGGCTTAAAGACACTATTTATCTACTGACAGTCCAAAAGGCTCCTTTTAATTTGTGCTTTCTATGAACCAAATCTTGTTCTTGCACCAGCACAGCCTGCCTGAAGCTGCTACCCAGGGGAGTAACAAAAATAGGTTTCTGAGCAGTGGTGGGTATTTTAATTAAAGGGTGAGCAAAACTTTATGGGGAAGCTTTGGGATACTTCACAAATGGCAACTTAAAATACAGCTCTGCTCAGAAAATAATGTCTTTGCAGAAATGGCACCTCCTGACTCAGCAGATTGGGTTTTTTTGCACAAGCTGATGTGCTGACACAAACCAGAGAGAGCCAGGTTTAATGGGTTTTGCTTCTGGTAGCCCTGCAGGGAACTGTCAGGAGAGTGGGACCTGTCACCCACCTCAGTTCTGCTGGGTTTGCTTCCTCATCTCCAAATATCCACTTACACCTGCCTAGCATGTAATCCACAAGCTCATAGCACAGTGGTCTCCATCAGCAGGTCCAGAGCTGATGTGCAGATACACATGATGCCTCCTCCAGATGCCATGCAGGCATTATGCATTCCAAAACACACCTTGGGGTGCTCCATCCCTTGGGGATGGGCTAGAGCTTAAAGAAATCCTTTCCTTGAGGGGAAAAAGCCATTAATGGCTTTTGACAAAGAAATCCCCATGTAGGTGGGACCCCCTCCAGGTTCTGCTGGTGGCTCCAGCCTGTTTTGGGTGGCTCCAACCTCACCATGCTCAGGAAGCACTCTTAGGGCTGGGGCTGTGGTGGGGCAAGAGTGATAATCTGCCTGGCAGAGATATCTGGGAAGAAGGTGTCTGGAGAGCTACCAGCACGTGCAGTTGGCAGCTCAGGGGGGAAAAAAAAATAAACACCACCCCAAAACATGTCTTTACTTGTGAGCCAAGCCCAGGCAATCCAGGACCTGGGTGTGACAAATCTGGATGCAGCGCCATATTCCAGGAGTGTGTGAGGCTGATGGGATGAGGGCATTGCTGGAGAGGGGGTTGAGTCTGACAGCATGGGTACCTGTCTCCTTGTACCTGCCAAGAAGCACTTATCATGGAATCACAGATTGGTTTGGGTTGAAAAAGACCTCAAAGACCATCTTGTTCCACCCCCTGCCATGAGCAGGGACACCTTCCACAATCCCAGACTGCTCCAAGCCCCGTTCAACCTGGCCTTGGACACTTCCAGGGATGGGGCAGCCACAGCTGCTCTGGGCACCCTCTGCCAGGGCATTACCACCCTCACAGCAAAGAATTAGTCTGGCTTCTCCAGCTCAGAGAAAAAAGGAGCAAAGAAAGTCAAAGAACTCCTTCCCCACCATTTTGTCACTGAAAAAATGAACTTTTGTTAATAAAAAAAAAAAATGGCTAGCACTTGGATGATGCCAGCTGTTAAAAAAAAAAAAAAAAAGAAAAAAAAGAAAAATTTACCAGTGAGGAACACAACTGTGATTTTCTTCCTCAAATTACAGATATATACCATGTACTGCCTCTACTGTGGCTCAGCCTGATTCGGGAGCCAGCCCAGCCTCACACACCAGGAATTCTCATTTAAACCTTCAAAACTCAATTTTTAAGGGGAGTACAGAGCTTGCACTGATACCAGGCAAGGGCAATCTCAGCATGTCCTGGTGTAGGGCACAGACAAGGCTTCTCCTTACTGAGATAACTGCATGTGTTCTGCACTTCCTCTGCTTACAGGTGACATTATTTCAACTCTGCTTCTCTGGATAACCTTTCAATTTTGTGGGCAATAAATCAAAGGATTTGGAGAACATACCTGTAAAAATTCTTTCATCAAACATCCTAGGAGAAAAGGAAAAAAAAAAGAATTAGATGCTGCTAATGACTGAGTTGGAGGTTTAATTAATGAATAGCATTAAGCCAAGTCAAATGAGTAATTTTTTTTCATTCTCTAAAAATATTGAATGTATTTTTCAGCTAAAAAAAGTTCTTTTAGCCTGTTGTGCAGCCAAGCAACCATATGGCATATGCTTTTTAACTAAAGCACCTCTAAATCTGCTTAAAAGTCATTGTCTTAATTTAACTTATTAAATGAGGCTGCAATAGGCTGGCTTTACAAAAAGAAACAGTGGAACCAAAGTAGCTGGATCTTCAACTTCCAATGTAGACCATTGACCATGATGTCACCTGTCTCCCGAATTTTGTATTTTGGTGCTACCCACAACTTTGCTCATAGGAGCAAACTATGTCCAGGCTACATCCCACAGCCTGATCCAGCCTGGTGCAGCCTGGACAAAGCAGGACAAAGTGGCTCCTCTACCAACTGACATCAGGAAAGCTAATCCCTTTCAGGATGCCTGAATTCCATCAATGCTGGTGATTTTTGCCCCCTTGGGAGCCTTGTCGAGGATTTTTCTGCACTGTAGTTTCACACCTCTAGGAATGGAACAACACAAGTGCTGCATAGGCAGGGACTGGATAAATGAATGTATTATAGAGCAGATTTTCCTGACAGAGAAGCAAAGAGAGGTTGAACAGCACAGTGGTAACTGGGAATACATCCACTCCTCCTGCCCCAGTGGAAAGGCAGACACCTAGACACAGTGCCTGGCCTGTAGGTGATAGATTCCCATCACCAGATACAGAGGATGTGCACAGGTGATCAGTGAAACACAAGGTGGATGGGAATCCCTGTGAGAATATGGACATTCCTCCTCCCACCCAGGGGCATTGCTCCCATCCACCAAATTCCAGTGAAGGTGCTGTAACCACCTCCAAATGTTTGGGGTGGCATTGGCAAAGTTTGGTGCCCACAGTCACTTAAAACAGGGTGGCAGAGCTTGGGGGTCATAATGGTACAGCCAGCTCTGCCACATCCTTGCAAAAAGAGAGAGAGAGATGAAAACCAGAGGTTCACAGGGGGAAAGAGCTTTCAACTGTCTTATGGAAGAGGGTGAAATGAATTTTTCATGTCCAAACAAACCCTTTGAGCATGGAGGGAGCACAGCTCAAATCCCTGACACCCTTGAGCCATACACTTCCTTTTGCTTTTCTTGCCACCCACCTTTTGATGACAAAATGGATGTTGTGCCTCTCCTCCAGTATCCGTTTGAGTTTGGGGACACCATAGGTGCAAGGTCTTTTGAAAGGTATTTTGTCTGGGATACCGATGATCTCCACTGCCTCAGGGTCACAGGCAATCTTCCTGTATGGGACAGGGACCATGTGGTCTAACCCCAAGGCCTCAGCTGGAAGATGAACACATGGTTTTCATTTACACAACTGCTTTGTCTTCTACAGATACTGAAACAAAGGTGTAAGGGCTTGAACTCAAGCACAGCAAATCCCTTCTGCCCTCTTCTCCGCTTGTCCCAGAAAGTGAGCCCCAGGACAGCTCTCCCATGGGAAATGGGACAAAAAGGAAAGCAGCAGTAAACACAGCTAAGTGTCTTCCAAAACTCCCAGACATGCCCAGTGATGCTCAAACCAGCTGGCCCAAATATCATTCCCAAACTCCTTGTGACCCACTCCAGCAGGTTTGTGAGCTCTATAATTCACAAGCCGCATAGCACGTGGGATCATAAAATTGTTAAAAAATCCTCTAAGATTGATTCCAGCTGTTAACCCAGCAGCACCATGTTCACCAAACCATGTCCCCAGATGCCCATCCATATGCTTTTTTTGAACATTTCAAGGGATGGTGACTCCATCACTACCCTGGGCAGCCTGTGCCAGTGCGTGACCTCCTTTCAGTGAAGAAATTTTCCCCAGTGTCCAATCTAAACCTTCCCTGGAGCAGCTTGAAGGAATTTCCTCTAATTCTATCACTTGTCACCTGGGAGAAGAAGCTGAGTCTCACCTGGCTACAACCTCCTTTAGCTAATTGTAGGGAGCAGGGAGGTCCCCCCTGGGCCTCCTTTTCTCCAGGCTTAGCCCCCACAGCTCCCTCAGCTGCTCCTCATCAGACTCGTGCTCCAGACTCTTCCTAAGCTCTGTCACCGTTTGGACACACTCCAGCACCAGATCTATAAATCACAAGTTAAAGGGCTTGTCTGAAGCCCATATACAACTCACAGGTGACAAAGCACACATCTACAGCCCATCTGTAACTCACAAATTATACAGCCTGACAGGGATGGCACAGCTGAAGCACCCACCAGCCCCAAGTGACTTCCCAAGCTTCCACTTGGCAAGGTTGTCCAAATGCTCAGGAGCTACACCAAAAGCACTGCCCACGGCAAAGGGAGCAAATTTGTTGCACCACCAACAAATGCAAGCTGTGCAGATGGAGAAAAAAGCAGCTGCAACAACAACCACCTTCTTTTTACCTGCCACATGTATGTAAAAGGGCCACATGCCACCACTCCTGGTGCCCAAGTGCTATGATCCAGCATGCCACATTCCTAGACAGGGCTGTTTTACAGCCCAGCTACAAATTCCTTGACAATGGTGTGGGGCTCCAAACAGAAATATTGACATAACCTTCAGGAGACTGGGAGCTGCTGAGCTAAATGTGTTAGGAAGAGCAGGGAGCTCTAGCATATGGCTTCTGCTGCTGTGTTAGGGAACAAAAATGATTGCTATATAATGATATGCAATCCACAAGCACTGCAGATGCATAATGGGATATTAACTCCTACTCACCATATCTGCTGTTAAAAAGAATTTGCACGCACTCCCTAAGGGTGTTGATGTCTTCAGTTTCTTTTATAAAACTGTCCCACTTATCTATCAAAACAAAATACAAGAAATAAGAAACTTCCATATGGTTCATACACAGCAGATGCACTTTTCTCCTGCAAAGTGCTGCGAAGCAGGAACAAGACTTTAAAAATTATTTCCATGCTCCTGAGTGAATTTTGCCAGGCTGGCAGATAAGGTTTGGGTTTCTCCAACCCCTGACCTAAGCACTCTCCTTGGCACATGCAAAGCAGATTCCTAAGAAATGACCCCATAAAGTTTCTCAGCCCTGGAATGAAAGACCCTCTTGGACAGAGCCAACTCCACCTGGAATGAACCCTTGAAAGGTACAGCCCTTTCACAAGTGGATCTTTTCCATCTTCTCCTCTTTCCCAACCTTCCCACCCGTATTTTTTTCTCCTCTTTATGGCAGGCATGGGTTTTAGGCTGCATTTCCTTTGGGTGTGGTGGAGGTGGGGAAATGGCAGTCTCCTCCCCATTGCTGATCCCCCCAGGCACTGCTGCAGAATCTCACTGGGACTACTGGGTTTCAGCAATTTTGAACCAATGCCAAGTTTTCAGCAGGTATGTGCTGTTTGCAGCTGGGGCAAACAGCCTCTCCCAAAGCCATGCCTTGGTTCCTTGTGCAGGAAACAGCAATGGGCATTCCCAGCCAGCCAGCAGTGCTCAAGGACCACCAGGAGCATCTTGGAATGGCAGGGATGGACTGGAGCAGAGACGAAGGTCATGGCTTCAATGTGAGATGCACTGCCTCCAGCAGGGACTGTCAGGTCCCTGCAGAGCGTGGAGAGGGCTGGGAGACTGCTGGGGAGAGATGTGCTGAGGGAAAATCTTTCACTAAGGCTGCTTTAATGCTGGAGCAGGACACAGACCTGTCTTGTCATGGACGATGGAGAAGAGGATGCGCTTGGATGAGTGCACATTCTGGATGAGGGGACCTCCGGAGACTGATGATTTCTGTCCTGGACAAGAGGGGAGACAAGGAGAAAGGGCTGATGAGAGCCTGACCAGTGCTCCAGGCACCACAACAAGACCCTGGGTGCTGTCCCCCGCCACCCCTTCTGTCTCTCCTCCACACACCCTGGCCTGTGACACCTGGTGTGTGCTGGCCAGACCAACCCCTGCCATCCCCATTCCGGCTGCCTTTCTGGCCTACTGGTGCAGCAGCTGTCATTTTGGGGCAAAAACAGAGGTGTGCCTTGTCAGCACCTTGCAGGCACCCAGGGAAGGGCTGTGGCAGTGCAGCACGGCAAGGGCTCTGCTCATTTCCATACACTCCAAGCTCTACACTGATTTTCATCCAAGGAACACCAAAACCCCCACCCTGCCCCGTCCCAGGGCCGGGGGCGGGCTGCGCGCCAGGCCCTCATCCGAGAGCAAACTGCAGGCGATTACCACAGCAGTCGCTGTACTCCTGTGGGGAAGGCACCTTCAGCTCTCCCGCCGGCCGGCCCAGCAGCGCCTCCCCCGCCGCCGTCGGCCCCGAGGACGCCTCCTGCTTGAGGTCGATGGTGACAGGGGCGGGCAGCGAGACGCCGTAGAGGAAGTTGGTGATGGCCATGGCTGAGGGGGCGTCCTGGGCGGTGGATTTGGCCGCAGGGCCGTTGGCACCAGAGTCTCGGCTGCCCTTGGAGGCGAGGGAGGAACAAGTTAACTCGATGTTGGGGTTGGGCTCTCGGCTGGGCTCATCTGCTGGCCTGAGGGGAAGGAAGGGAGAAGAGGAGGGAAAAACAGGTTCCTTTGAGCCCATGGCACTGCTAAGCTGCAACAAGCAAGGATGTGGATGGGGAAGAAGAGCCGTGCCTGGGAGGGTGGGACATGCTGCCCCACCAGCTGCCAGGCTCCTTGTTGAGGAGCACCATGAAGATGATTGCAGGGTTGGAGCACCTCTCCTCTTTGGAAAGGCTGAGGGAATTCAGATTGTCCAGCCTGGAGAAGAGAAGGCTCTGGGGAGAACATACTCTGGCCTTCCATTACCCAAAGGCACTGGAGAGCTGGAAAGGGACTTTTGACAAAGGCATGGAGTTACAGGACAATGGAGAACAGTGTCAAACTGAAAGAGGGTTGGTTTGGATTGGATATTAGGAATAAATTCTTCCCTGTGTGGGTGGTGAGGCCCTGCCACAGGTTGCTCAGGAAAGCTGCGGCTGCCCCATCCCTGGAAGTGTCCAAGGCCAGGCTGGATGGGGCTTGGAACAACCTGGGATAGTGGAAGGCATCCCTGCCCACAACAGGGGCTTGGAACAAGATGGTCTTTAAGGTCCCTTCCAACACAAACCATTCTATAGTTCTGTTCTAGGATTCAGAAGTTACATCCATCACTCAAACTCCTGAGCATCTTCAGGCACCTAAATGATTCTTGTCTTCTTTAAGTGGAGCTGGTTAGTCAAAGCTGGTTAGTTCAAAGCATTTTTATTAGCTAGGACCAAGCTGCACAGCTCCATGCCCGGTGCATTTAAAGGGTAAAACCTTTTATGACCACGATCACTTGGCTCCATTGCCTATGCCAGCCCCCAGCAGCCATGGCACATTCAAGGGGGAGCTCAGTCAGCCTACGAATGAGTTTCAGGCTGAAGAAACCAACTCTCCACATGAGACAGGGAGCCACAAGCTCACAGACAGCTCAAATTCTGCGTGTCCTACTTTTAGCTGTCTCAGCCTGATTTTCCAGAAACATCAAGACTTTAGAGGAGGTATTTGGTCATGCTCAGCATTTTTCTGAATGGATCTGAGGTGCTGCCAGCCAGGCAAATGCAGGGGAAATGCACCTAAAACTACTGAACCCCTTGCGTAAATGTGGCCAAAAGGGGGAGTTTGCTCTGCTGCAGTCCCCCACTTCCCTCCTTGTCTGGCATAAAAAACCCATTTCAGCCTGGGAAGACACTTGCAGCATTTACCCTGGAAATCCCTCTGGAGACAGAAAAGCACTTAGCTTACCGCAGTGGAAATTTTGGCAGAGACACATAAAAAGATGCAGTTAATGTGCATGTTTACACACACTTTTAATAGAAATGAGTCTGAAACGGACTCAAGTCCCCCGACACGAACAAATCTCTGTGCAAGGCTGGGTTTGGCATGGCTGGACCCAGGTTTGTGGGTCTCAAGGAGAAGCTGGGACATGAGAGGGACCCTCCTGCTTGTGCCACAGAAAATTATCATCTGCCAGTGTTGTAAGATACACCATCCCAAGGGCTCACTGCTCTCCTGCTCCTTGGGAGTCCCCAAAATTACCTTTTTAGCCTGAAGCGGATGCTGTGGCTGTGCTCTAGGATGGCCATCAGGGATTTCACATCATACTCCAGGGGTTTCTTAAAGCTGATTCCCTCAGGCAAGCCAGTGACTGCCAGCGAGCCCGGCTCTTTCAGGAACCTCTCGTACGGCAAAGGGACCACGCTGCTCTTCCCCATGGCTTCACCTGGGGAGGGGACAGAGTTACACACTGACCAACACCCTGTGCCCCTGGCCATGGCTGAGATGGGCTGGAGGAGTAAATGCAGGAGCAAGAAATACCAACATGATCATTAGGAGAAAAAAAAAAACATTCCTACCTTTGCACTTAGCATGCAAGGCACTCTGATTCCTTTCTAAAAGCACTAATTAATAAAAAGCTCATAAAAGCCAATGAGCAGATGTCTCATCATTCAGGTTTCACAGCAGAATCCTCAGTTGGGGTCACTTGGCACAAGCCCACCCCTGGGAGTGCCCAGCCATATGCCAGTGAGGTACATGGCCGTCAGCAAGGTGGGAGGGAGCCAAGGGCTGACAAAGAAGGCAGAGGAGCTCACCATGATTTTTATCTCATGCTTACTGAGATATTCTGGGAACCTCATTTCTAGTCAGTTTTCTTATTTTACCTCCTGGAAGAACGGAAAGCAGTTTGATTGCTGTTGCTGTCAAGCAGCTTTGATTCACTTTGACAGACAAGGACAAAACCAAAACCAATAATCTCCCTCCTTCCCACTATTCACAGACAGCTTGAACATCGATACATTTGACTGCACAGTCACCTCCAGCAGCCCAGAACTCTCACCTGCTCCCCTCACCACTGGCAACATAGTCCCACCATGTGCCTCTAGCTCCATTTTACCTCTGACACCAAAATCTCCCTGAGGAGTCATGTACAAATTGCTTTTCTCTCCCTCGTAGCAGCAGAAAAGCAGTGAGCATTGCCATTATATAGGGATTTTCTAACCCAGATAAAGAGTCTGTGTGCCCAAACCAGGGCTGCCCTTCTGTACTTTGCAGGCAAAACACCATCAGAACAACAGCCTGCTCTGAAGGATTTCAAGGAATGGCCAAAACCCTCAAGCTGCTCTCTGGGGAAAAATTACTTTGGAAACGAACCCAAGGCAGTGTGATCAATAAACATGCTGAAAGCATGAAGCACAAGAAACAGCCATACAGGAATGCAACCTGTCTGGCAAAGCAGTGTCCAGATGCAGAACATCTGGTGGCATGATACAGTGCCTGCACCTTCATCTCCAGGCTGAAGGGCAGACAGAGAAGATTATAGGACCTTGAAGTTGTTGAGGGATTTTATACTGTGGATTTTCTTTTCAATCTTTTTATTTTTTTTCTCTTCTTAAAAAAAAATCCAAAAAAACTCAATACCAAAAGATCTTACAGAAACACTGCAAATCTTGTGACACTGCCAGCAAGTCCTTACTAAAAGTGATTTCTTCAAAATGTCCTTTGAAGGAATGCATTATAACTAACAACGTGCAACTTGCACGAGCCATTAAGGCTTCTTATAGGGAGGATTGGTAACATTTTAATAAAGCCAATAACCAAAGTTTTAAAATAAGCCTTTCAACCATGACACCATGAGTTTACTTTCTGCAAGCTGACAGTTTCCCTGCCCCAATGTGCTGCTCTAGCAGCTCTCCACCTCCCTTCATCACCTCTCTTCATGACTGGGAGAAGCTCCCTAATGTCCACAGTAGCTCCTTATCAACCCAATGCTCAAGAAATCCCCAAACATATTTTTATGGGGACCGTGTTATTGTCAAGGTGACCTTCAGAAGCCTTGCAGTGCTGCACAGAGACTTATGGTTTGGCTAAAGAGACAATGATCATCATTAATGCCTGTTTAATAGAAGCCACTGGTAATCAGTCATCCTGTTGGTGCAGAGATTACCCGGCTCTGGAGGGAATCTTTTTGACTGAGCATTTAAAAGATTTTTTGTTTCCAATCCTTATTGATGAAAGGACAAAAAAAAAAAGCCCTAAGAATCATAATTGTTAAACTCTCAGAGTCCTCTCAGTGTTACAAACAGAATCACACTGGGGCATCTACTCACTCCTGTGTATTTCTCCCCACTCAACCAGGAGAGGCCCTTCCCAGTGGGAATTAAGGGAGGGGAGCAAACAGCTTTGTCAAGTTTCACCACAGTGAGGCTCAAGGATGGAAACAGTTGCTATTACTGAAGCAGCAGCAAAGGCAGAAGTGCCAAAAGCCAAAGCCAAAACTACTGTCCCGGGGATGCCCAACCTTCTTTTGCTATGGCAATGCTGGCCATGCTGGGTTGAGGACATGGCCAATGTGTCCCCACACACCCTGAAACTGTAAAAAGCCTTCTAATCATCCAATGGATGGGCTGCCTGGTTCATAAAGCCCATGCAGATGGACCCTGATCAAGCTTTTCTAATGCAATTATATATTTATTGTATGTCAGATTTTAATAATTCACATATTCCCAAGAGGACAGCAAAGTTCGGCACTGTCCCTGCAGCAGGACAATGAGGCCTGCAGCTTGGAGAGGGAATTCACCAGCAAAAAACACCCTCTCCATTCTGTTTCCTTGGTTTTTCTGCATCATCCCTTCCTTCGTTCTTAGGCCCAGCCTTTGGAAGGCAGCAATAGGATCTGATTGCTCCCATTAGTGGGAATATTGCCTATAAGTCCTTTAAGTGGCTTCAGAAAATTTCAGTGACTGTCTGTCCCAGGGGAGAAGGGATGCTAGCTCTCTTTTCCTGTCTGTGAAACTTGTGGAAGATGCCAGCAACAGCCCGCAGCAGCAACTCCTGCATGTGAGCCCAGTGTAGCTGGTGGTAGCTCCCCTTCTCTTGTGTGGGAATGCCCATTCCCAAATCACATACACCAACAGGGGCAAAGCCTGCACTTTGCACTCAGGGAGCCCTGCATAGCCCCAGCAGGGCTCTACCAGGCCCTGAATCTCAGCTGGTGATGGGGAGCTGCAGCCAGAAAAGCCAAACACCCATTTCTACAGCTGGTCCAGCCACAGGGCCTGAGCTCCCCCAAAGCATCATGCAGAACTAAGACAACCTGCTCAGCAACGTGGGGGAATAACTGGGGCTCTGTTTTCCCAAGCCAAGATTGCTTTTCCTATCCTGACTAGCACAGCTGTAGAGGTGCTGCCAGGGGATGAGCCAGCAGCACGGCCACTCCATGGGGGTTCCAGTGGATCCTTGTGAGTAAGAAGAAGGTGCTGCTGCTGCTCAAGCCACTGCAGATTGGGCCTGGAGGGAGCTCTGCAACCCACTGGGTTCCATACCAACAGCCATATGGTCATCTATATTTAATTGCAGAAGCTTTATTGCTGGGGATGATGCATGTGCTGGAACGGCACCACCTCGTCTCTCAAAGTTGGGGCTGCAAGTCCACATGCTAGAAAATCATCTGTTTTCTTTTTAAATAGGCTTGCCAGGGAAATGAGGGAGTGAATCTGCAGAGCTCCAACACAGTACTATGAAAGAGGTGCTGTGGATGCAGTGGCAGAGATACAGGTGTGCTTGGAAATCACATTAGGGCATCACAGAGGCTTCCCCTGGTCAGAGGAGACAAAGGATGCTTCATTCAGCACAGGGATTTTTTTGGCTCAGTTTGGGGCACTGGAAAACTAAGAAGCAGTGGCCAAATCCCATCTCAGTGCAGCGCTAACTCTGTACAGGAGCACATTGCACCATGCTGCCCCTGCCAGGCACCTGCTCCCACGCCAAGGAGCTGGGCTGGCATGAAAGCTGCAGCTGGTGGCAGTGCTGGGCAGCTCAGTGAGCCCCAGGGACATTCCATATCCCCAAAGGGAAGCATGAAGGTTCTTACTATAAAGCACATCAAACACTTCCTCTACCATCTTCCTGAGGAGGTACACATCTGATCCCTGGTCCGGGGAGACCCTGAGCACCCTTTGCCCGCACTCCTTTGCCTTCTTCTGCACTTCTGCGTCCTGCTCCTTCCTCTGCTGGATTCCTGTGAGGGAGAGGAGAAAACAGGAGTCACTGAGGGGAGAAGGAGTGATGCAGGCAGGTGTCCCAGATCTCCTACCCACCTCAGGCCCCTCAGCTTGGATGAGATCACACTGGGTTGATCCCAGCAGCCCCCAGCATGCAGGGAAAGGTACTGGCAATAGGCAGTGGTGCCAGCAGCAGGGTCACTCATCCGGTGCCTGCCCCCTTTTCCCTGGCTTTTCCCACTCAGCCAGACTGAAACAGTTATGACTAATTGGGCAGTCCATTTCTAGTCTCTGGTTTCAATCTGCTTAGCCTTCAATCTCTCAGGAAAAGAAAATCCGCCTTTCTTGGAGGCTTTTTTACCCTTCAGCATCACGTAGCTCAGTAATACCAGCTATTTCCTGCTAATTTCCCCCATTAAACCTCAAATAAAGCATATCTTCGGCATTGACTTCTTTGCATCTCTAAATGCACAGAAAATTAAACACTACAAATGCGTTACTGCTGTTCTATCCACAGTAATTTGTGAGGGATTTTCGGTGACAAAAGACTAATTCCTTCATCATCCTCGACAGACTCCTACTGGCAATCGGGCCTGGATGCTGCCTAGGTGCTCAAGAAAGAGCTCATGGATCCTTCTGTGGAAAAATCCATGGCTGGGACATCACAGGGAATGGGTCAAGAGCAACCTGGGACACACACAGAACTAGACATAGGCAAGTAAACAGCCACCATGCCACCCACGCCTCCCACAGCATGGCAAGACAGGCCCTGGAAAACTTTTTTGGGGTGTTTTACCAATGTTGTGAAATGCATCTGCATCTGCATCCTCCAGGTATGGCCTTCCTCCTCCACTGACATTAATTCTGATCACTGTCCATTCCCCCATGCATCAGGAAAGGCAGAACCAGAGGCTCAGCTAAAGGAGGGTGCTCAAGCCAGGGCTGCATCCCAGAGAGATAAGAGGCTTCTTACATCTCCAAGTGATGTCTGCTTTAGATTAATTCAGATCTTTCTAAGAGGGCAGCAAGAAATCAGAGGCACTTCCAGGGATACTTTCCACTGTGTGCCAGTTGTAAGGGCTTTATGGAGTGGAGCTGAGCCTGGGCCTGTATAATTCAAGACAGAGTTATCACATTCCTCCCTGTCTGCAGCATCATCCACTTTACTCAAACCCCATGCTCAAGATCTCTGTTTTCAACCACACATGACTATTTCTTTTTGACAAAAGTATAAATGAAACCAAAGAGAGGGAAATCAGGATCTAGTGCTAGGTGCTTTGCCCCTGCACAGCAGTAGGTCACCAGCCAGGATATATCACAGAATCAGAGAACAGTTTGGGTGGAAAGAGACCTTAAAGACCATCTGATTCCACCTCCCTACCATGGGCAGGGACACCTTCCACTAGTCCAGGTTGCTCCAAGCCCTGTTCAACCTGGCCTTGAACACTTCCAGGGATGGAGCACCTGCAGCTTCTCTGGGCAACCTATCCCAGTAGCTCACAACACTCAAAAGAAGAATTCCCTACTAACACCTAATCTAAATCTCACCCCTTTGAGTTTAAAACCATTCTCCCTTGTTCTAGCATTATCTGCCTGGGCAAAAAGTCACTCTCCCTCTTTTTTATAAGTCCCCTTTTGGTACTGGGGACTCAGGAATGGAATGGGCTCTCAGGATTCTCTTCTCTTCTCCAGACTGAACAACCTCCTCTCTCAGCCTGAGGAAACTCAAGGGAGTTCCCTCCCTTTGGCAACCCCATTGCCATCCACATCTTGTGGGTGGTGGGAAGGGAAGGCAGAGGTGCCCATGAATGCAGGAAATATCCCCCAAATGCCCCCTGTCGTGCAGAATACAGTGGAGGACAACTAACAGTGTCTCTGGTGACAGGATGGAATAGGGGAGTTGGCCAGCAGCTGCCCAGGGCAGCAGGACGAGGGGCTGGGCAGTGCCATGGCAGAGCTGCTCCTCTAGAGCCATGCAGTGAACAACCCAGGCAGGCAGTGACCTGAGCAGCTTCACAGCACTGGTGTCACCAGAGCAAACCCTTCCTGAACAATCTCTCAATGGATTAAGCACCTATGTGGTTTCTGTCAACACCACGTATTTCTCTCCACTGACATCCCAGCATGAAACAGATCTGGGTCTGGTTTCCTCAGCACCACCAAAACCAGATCCCATTCCAGCTTCTACACTGAGTGAGGAAAGCAGTAGCTAGCATGCTGGGGATGATACTGTCCAAGAAAAGAGGTCCCCCTTCACAGAACAACTCCCACTCTCCCTTCAGCTCCCAAACTGTTTTTTGGAAACTGATAGAGGTACAGAGCTGGGACAGAAGGCTTGGAACACACAGGTATCCCTCAGATACTTGGTGAATCTGATCTGAGCCTGGGGGAACACAGCTCTGCTCACGGTATCCTGTCACCACTGTTCATCCCTCAAAAATACCAGCAACTCCACAAAAACACTTCCAGCTACTAAATCCATTCCTGCTTTTCCAAAACCAGGAAAAAGCCTTGGACCAAGAAAGTCCTTCTGCTCCTGGGAGGATCACCAGGAAAAACTATTTCTGCTAAGTCCTCAAAAAATACTCCAGCACTCTGGCAGCACTGCCGGAGGCTAACAGCAGCAAGGCAGCAGAGCAGCCATCCAGGATGTTTTAGGAGAGGAAAGCCAGGGCATGCAGTGCCCTCCCTGGCAGGGAAGAGGCTCTGGCTGCAGCTCCCTCCCAGTTCCTCCATCACTTCCAACACCACTCAGCCCCAGGGACTGACAGGCAGCACCGTGGTGCCGCCAAACCGCACCCGCTCCGTGCGCAGCAGGAGTCACAGCTGGCACAGCTGGAGCATGGAAGACGGTGCCGGGGTGGATACTCACTGCAAAACTTCTGGAAGTCAGCCTGCAGCTCCTTGCGGGCGCTGAGGAAGACCCGTCCCTTTTCCGTGCCCAGCACGAAGGCGCTCTCCTCGTGGACGGCGATGCAGGCCACCTCCGCGTTCAGCTTGGACAGCGCCGAGCACTGTTGGAGGCACCGGGTCAGCACAGCGTGGGGGAGCATCCCTGCTTCCCACCCCCTGCCACTTCCCAGTGGGATTTTTTCCTTCCCATCGAAAGATTCTTCCATCAAAAGCAGCGTTCTGGTTTATGTCAGAATTTCATGGGTTTATGACATCCCCTAAAAATTTCGGTGACTTTACAGCTCGACAAAAATATCCAGCTGGAAAACAAGAACTGTTTACCCATCATTTTGTTTCACTTTTTCCTATCCTAAAAATAAACATTTTATTGCATTTCTTTAAAAGAAAACGTTCCTGTAAAAAAAAAAATCTAACAAAAAACCCACACCACAACCGATAACAATTTGCATTTTTCTACCAGCTCTAATGGAATAAGGAACACAGGAATCTTATTTCAGCTGCAGAACACTAATATGGTCAAAGTCCAGATTAGTTGAACGATTCTTCTTGTACAGTTATGCAAAACAATAAAGAGATGGAAAAAACTTCTTCCATTAATCCATTTTATGTAACATGCCCTTCCTGCTCTACAGAATACACATGTATATGCATTTTTATTAGTATTTTTTATATTATAATAGTTACTCAGTGCCAGCAGCCTGAGTCATATTCCTACAGCTACAGCACTGGTGCTAGGAAAATGCTATCCCCAGGTCATCATTTAAATGGGAAAAAAAGGGGGGATTTTCCCAGCATCAGCCCTGGTTAGACCCATCAACAACCCCACAGAGGAGCTGGAGGATGCTGGCAGCCAGGGAGGGAGCAGGAGAGCAGGGGGGTTCCACGGACCAACCCCCCTAAGCTGCCTTCAGCTCCCCGCACACACGTACAATGAGCTTCACTTGTGTGGGCTTAAACCAGCTTCTATACTAGGTCATTTTACCTCCTGCTCACCTTCTTCAAGGAGGCATTGAATCAAATCCCACAAAACATATATTTTTAAGAAACCTCCTTTCAGAACCCAGTCACAAAGACAAGTATTTTGCTCAAAAACTCCAACACTCAAAAAATAGACACAAAAACAAAGGTATGTGAGATCTGGATGCAGAACGAATCCAAACCCTAAGCCTGCCTGATGACATGCATATGGCCCTGTGGTTTATTTACCAGGCACACAGGCAGCCAGGTTTCAGTGAGCACAGAGCCTGCCATTGGTGAAGTGCTGGGATAAAGGCTGAATTCAGGAGCAGCTTGGCTCCCTGGCCCCAGTGTAAGCACCTAACAAGGACTGCATAATAATGTATATTCGTTAAGAAGCCAAACTATGGTAACATAATTTGTTGTACAGGATGGCAAGTATATAAATCATCAAAGCTGCTTGGGGTGTGTAGGCTCCAGGGAACCTGCTCCTTAGTGGGGTGGTGATGTCAAAGAGAAGGAAATTGGTATTAATGAAAAAACCTCTACCTGCATGGAGAGGAAAACATATCCTAGATAAATGCATTACATATGACTTGACTTTAAAAAGAGAGAGCTATTTAGCACATCTCATTGCATTAGACATTTGTTACTACACATCCGCTTTCCCTTATTGATCACATTCACAGTTAAAAATAAGATTAGCTCTGGTCCACGAGACTTAATCCAGACAGTTATCTTGTTTATGTAAGCATGGCTGACTTAGGCAAGGTTTCCACCGGGAATTTTACGTCAAAAGATATGAAAGTTATTTTCTTTGTTCTCAGAGATAAAAAGCCATTGTTCTGCTGTTGTGTAAATGCTCACAGTAACATTGGTAAAACAGCAAGAAAAAAAAAGCCAATCACCCTACAGTCAGTTGACACCAACATAAATATTAATGGGAAAACAATACACATCTGAGATTAACTTGTGCTGACTTTATGATCCTTATGGCTGTCAGGGCAGGAAAGGGTTTTTATTTCTCAGCTGTTCTCTGGGCTTTCCAGCAGCAGAGGAGAGCGGAATGAGCTCACCAGGCATGTGTGCCAGCCCTGCACCCAGACAGCTTCACTAAATGGAGGCCAAAGGAGGGAGGGGGATGGGGACACGGGTGCCACTGGCCTCTTACCATGGAGTCTAAGGCAGACACTAAGCTGGTGATGATTTCGTCTCTCTGGGGAAAAACCATATTCCATTGGTCAGCTCTGGAGGTGGTGAGTGTCACATCTAAAGGCTTCCCTGCCAAGGCCATATTCACCTGAAAATAGAAAAAAAAATTGAAGAGCGATGCATCACTGTTACTAAGGGAGAGCTGGAGCTGAGCACCACCACAGAAACCCCACCACCATCGTGTGCTATGGGAGCAATGGTGGCACAGGTACACAGGGGAAACTGAGGCACGCAGTGAGGCCACCTGAACCCCACAATCCCCATGAGTCCTCTGCTAAAGGCAGATAACTGCAGAAGCTGTTGAGCTGTAATCAAACCCTGGATGCTGTGTGTACCAGATCATCTCTGCATTTGGAGCTCACCCTTGAGGAGATGCCACCACAGCGCAGGGGCCACTGGACCAGCTGCCAGGTGGGACACCTCAGCTGTCCAGCCTGTGGCCACGCAAGCCAGAGGATGTGGTGCTGAAGTGGACACAGGGCACTGCTGTGCCCAAGCTCTGATGGCAGCCATGAGCAGGGGGTGCCTGTGTCCCCATCAAGACACCATGCTGACCATCCTTGTGCCTCCCGCTCTAAATCCTGGGCAAGGGGAGAGCCTGCCACCCAAAAGTGTCCCCAAAACAGGTCAAAGTCACAGGGTGCTCTGCTTTCACCCCAAGGGAGAGATGCAGCTCATGGCAAGGGATTCCCTAATCAAATCACCCCACTCTGCAGTTCTTGGTGCCAGGAGGAACAGGATGAGGTGGCGTGCAGGGACCACAAATCTGAAAAGAGGCTCAGCCCCAGAATCTCCATCCCTCACAGCTAAATGAGGAAAAATGCTGCGACCCAGCTCCAAGTGTAGCAACAGCATCAGGTTCCTGCACCTCAGCGTTCATGTCTCATCTCGACTCGTGGTAGTGCCAGTGCTGCAGGAAAACTAAGGCAAGGTCTCACTCTGCTCAGAACACCCATGCTGGGACACCCACGCTCGAGACAGCATCACCCCCAGCACCCCCACATCCCTCCCAGCTACGGAGGGCAGTGTCGCACCACCCGGCCTTAATCCTGCAAATAACGGGCAGCAAACTAGCTCATAAGCCACTGGAACCAGATCATAAATCATGTGCTCACAAATGGATGAAAGAGGCTAGAGAATCCCTAACAAGGCTGGATGGGCAGAAGGTGGGGAATATGAATGAAGCTGCCTGCACATAACTCAATTTACCACTCAGTCGATAACCACAGCTGCCCGGCCTCGCTGAAAACACGGCTTAAAGGCAACAGCAAATCCCCAAATTCACCCTCCTGCCCTAGTTTGCTCCTGTGTCCAAGCAGAAGGAATCTGAATGCAAAGCAGAGCTGTGCTGCCCCATGAAATTGGGGAAATGGTGGGTTTTAGCCCAAAATAACAAGCTCCCCCACACTGGCATCTTTGCAGGTGCCTGAGCACACATGTGTTACGAAAGAATCACAGAATAGTTTGGGTTGGAAGGGACCTTAAAGGTCATCTCATTCCAACCCCCTGCCATGAGCAGGGACACCTTCCACTATCCCAGGTTGCTCCAAGTGCCATCCAACCTGGTCTTGGACACTTCCTGGATGGGACAGCCATAGCTTCTCCAGGCAAACTTTTATAAGGGTCTGCAACAAGCTAATGAAGAGAGGACAGAAATCCCATTAAACTATAATGACTGAATTTCAGGAATTGCTCTGGATGAGCCCTCCAGGTTTTTCCCCATGTTGCCAGCTCTTGAAAGCAGCCAAGCAGTGCTGGGGCTCCACTGGCACCTGCAGACAGCAGAGCTGGAACCTCAGCCACACTAACAGTCACCCAGGAAAATCCTTTTCCACCCATCTGACACTTTCTAACAAAGCTGCTGGACATCTCCTCTGTGATAATCTTGGGCGGAAAGAACCTGGCCTAACTAGGCATCAGCTTGGAAAATAAAGCAGGAAACTGAACATATGGTCCTGCAGCTGGGCACAGACCCCAGGTGTCCCCATGCTGGGGACAGGCCTCTGTCAGGCACCTCCAGCTTTACCATCACAAGAAGCTGCAGCAACACTAGGAAGCAATCTGCCTTGCTCCAGCCCTGCAGTTTGTGCATGCATGGATGGACAGACAGACAGACGAGAGCCCATTTCATCTGCAAGCTCCCAAGCAGCTTCCTGAGCACAGCTCTGCAGGAGTAGGGAACTTGAGATTCCACATTTTCATGGATGCTGTGTTATATAAGAGGTGCCTTGTTGCAATTGGCAGGAAACAGTGAGGTGCTGGTGGTGCCAATGCTGGGCACTAAGCTGAGCTGGGAACCAGCCACTGCCCTGCTCCAGGGAGCATCACTCCCTTCTTCACTCCCCCAAAAACTTGCTTAGAAAACAGCTTTGCTTTGATGCCTATTCTTGTTTCAGAGTGCCCTATTTATTATTAAACATGGCTGCTATGACATGGACATTCTGGTGCCTTCCAGCAGCATTTTGGAGAAGCATTCCCTGCCTTGGTGGGGCTGGTTGCATCCACTGGGAGAGCTGCACCAACCTGCTCAGCCATGGCCTCCCACAGGAATCAGCACTTCCAGGGAAGAGATGCTCCTCTCTTGGCTGCAAAAAGCAAAGCCACAAGCTGGGTCTGGCTGCAGGGAGGGAACCAATAGGAAAGACAGGAAAAACATCAATGTTTTCCCCAGGGAAATGGGTACCTGCATCCCCTTCCTATCCTGCAGGAGATTGGGAAAAAAAATCCCTTTCCCCTGGCTGATAGTTTAATAAATAAAAACAAGAATCACTCAACAAGGAAAAAAAACCACACCAAAATATAACAAAAAGATCACCCAAGTAACACAATGGGATTTTAAGGGATGGGGGGACAATATTCCAGTAAAGCTTTTAATTATCTGTGCTCACAAAGAGCATGACAGTGGATTTACGAAAAGGCAGAATAAAAGGGAGGAAAGAAAACTTCACTAGCAAGTGCTAGGCTTATTTAAATCAAATTAAGACACAGGGCTTGAAGTTGTTTGTCTAATTAAAGGGAAAGTCCTCTTTAGGAAAACTAGGGTAAACCATTCTTAGAGCAGTTCAGGCTGGCAACAGGGAGCAAGGTGGGTAGGATGGGTGCAGAGCAGCCTGCTCCACTTCCCGGGGCTCCATGCTCCTGTCCTACTGAAATCCCTCCCTGGGACACCACCAGGGTTGATGTCACCTTCCACAGGGGTCCTGCTCCAGGCACAGCCCCATCACACCTCTGCAAACTGAGTCTCAACCCCACGAGCAAAGGTTGGCTCAAGGACCATCACAGCACTGTCATGGGGCCAAAGGAAACATTTGCAGATTGTTTTAACATTTTTTAGAGTTTTTTTCTAAAAATAAGGTTATCAAATTTTATTATTGTCTTTTAATTATTTCTCATCCACAGAGTAATCTCAGGGGAACAGGGTGCTGTGCAACAGCTGGCACAGGATGTCATCTCCTGCTTGGCTCTTACAACATCTCCCCTGATAATCCTGGGAAAGATTAGAAACTTGGCCCCGGGCAGTTTCACTCATGAATCACCTGTGCTGCAGCAAAGGAAAAACCAGGCACGTGGGGAGGCTCATGAACTCCTGTGGAACGGGGCAGGGGCCCCCAGCCCTGCACCCACAGGAGGAACATTCCTTCATCAGTCCCTCTAACGTTTCCATGGAGCAGCTGGGGGTTAAAAAAAAAAGAAGAAAAAAAAAGAGGAAAGAAAAAAACTGACCATTGCACTGGTCCTGCCCACAGTTCCACACAATAGCGGCAGGAAATTATCCACTTACTCATTTTTCCAGGAAAATTCTACCTGTTGCCTCAGTGGTTCTGATGAGATGGTGGGAGGCCCAAATGAACCTAACTCAGTTCCAGCAAAATAAAAAAAAATATATACATTATATA